>JANRMT010062806.1:38413339-38426198 GCA_026402145.1 Polypterus bichir lapradei | reverse complement strand
CCCCCCCCCCCCCCCAAATTGAGAATGCTGTTTTCACATAAAGATGCGCTATAGCTCTGCAGCGTATTTGTGACTGCATTCTCGTACCAATGCTTGCGAACTGAAGAGCCTGCGTGCACTTTTCGTGGCATTACACGTCTATTTTTTTGAGCATGCCCGTGTCGCTCAAACACAGGAACAAATGTTGGTGTACAAGAATAACAAAACAAGTGCACTTTTATTCTAGACTATACGTGAAGAAAAAATAAAGCAAGTTACAGTAGGCAGTTGATACGACAGCTTGCGTGGTGCAATGCTAAGAACTGCTGATTTCCAATCCGTGCTATATAAAAGCATCACATTCAAATATTAACAATTCCCACACACCCTTCCAACATTCACGACATGTGTACTTGTTGCAGTGTACACATCTCTCTGTGCTATGGTTCCTATTACACTGAATGAGCACCTGACATTGTACTTTCTTCCCTATACAAATAACATTCGAGTATAGCGCGTCTCCAAATAAATCACATTCGAGCTATATCGCGTCTCCAAATAAATCACATTTGAGTTATAGCGCATCTTTATGTAAAAAAAAAGCAGTGTCAGATGGGGCGGGGGGAGATCGTGGACGCGACTGAGAGAATGGAACTGAATTAAAAAAAAAAAGCTAACCTTTATAATTATCATGCATTTACACTGGCTCTTACAGACTGACTGAAATCAAATGTATGTTTTTATTCTAAAATAGTTCAATACAAGCAATATTATTTGAAAAAGAAGAGCGTCAGATCGGGTTTGAATACACACTGACGCTGTTACAGAAGGAACATGCTTATTCAGTGCAGCAGTTTCAACGCACAGTACATACAATATTATTTGAAAACGAACAGCGTCAGATCAGGCACATATTCAAACCCGATCTGATGCTGTTTGTTTTCAAATAATATTGCATTAGTGCGATGATGTTTTTACATATATTGTCTCTTTCATTCATCTTGCGGTTTGTAATCAGTGACCGCGTGTTTTTCCCCGATCTTGCCAGTTCGCACATGTTGCTGTATGGTGGTGTTTCTTTTGTACTCCAAGACATGCAGAAGACAGAATAGTACAGAGCAGTAAGTTCAGCGCTATATGCAATCAGATAGACAGACAGGCAGAGAAGGCACTAGATATATAAATAAACAGGGAAGGCATTGTATAATAGATATATAAAAAACAGCTAAGGGGATAGATATATAGATAGGTAGGAAGGAAAGGCACTATATGATAGGCAGACAGGGAAGCTCCTATATAATAATAAAATTACTGTTTTTACTATATAGATAGACAGGGAGTTCAGGCAGGCAGAACGGCGAAGGTAAAAAGTAAATTTCCTCCCTAGCGGGGATTCGAACTCAGATCTCTTGAGGTACAGCTTTAAGTGACGAAATCTTACCAGTACACCACGGAAGCTGTTGTAAAAGTCCTGAACCTTTTATGAAAGTGTATTTGCTCTTTGGCTGTCAGGCTTCACACATTTTATAGTTTATGTCTACATTTTGTGACATTTATTACTAAAATATGAAAAAGTTTCTGTTTTAACATTGTGTTTACACAGATTACTGTAGAAACGGAACACACATGAAATGCGTGTGTTCCAAATAACAATCTATTATTTACACTCTAAAACTCCACTTCACTCCCAGATAATCGAGGCATGAGCTCGGAGAAGTTCGTGCACGTTCTGAGTCGGTGGGGGGATGGAATAGCCGGCTGCTTGCAGTTTGTTTTTATCGGCACATTTACAGGACAAAGGAGGCTGGCGGAGAGGGGAGAGACTGGTTTTAAGAAGCAATTTAAGGTGGGACGGATCTACGAGTTTTTTCGTAGGCTCTGGTAATTCTAGTGTTAAGAGTGCGAGTGACTGCAGTTTTTTCATACAGTCTTGACTTTTTTTTTACTCATATGCTGCACCAGCAAATCATTTTCTTAACTTACACACTTCTAAACATATAAAGTGTTATATATAACTATATCTTCTTTATTTGTTTTCTTCCATTTATTTGTCTGCCTTTTTCTTTTTAAAACTTTGCTTTACTTTTTTCATCATAAATTTTCTTGCAACTTTAATGTTATTTGTATGTAGTATACTGCTCTTGTTCTCATTTACTTTGTTCCCTTATAGCTGTTACCTTCTTTTTAAATGGGTATTTTTCAAAACAAAGCATTACAATAACTTAAGAGTTAAGGAACATCTTAATAAACAGAGTTATTTGCTACATTTAACGAGGAGTTGTTAGTTACATTCAAATCACAAAGAGCAATTTTGATTTAACACCAAAGCTTTCACTTGTCCATATTCTGAAGCTGCTTTTTTTAATACAGCATGATGTGGGGCAAGAAGCTCTATTTTGCAACAAAGGGCACACAGTGCAGGGAATGTTGTGTAAAATATTATAATCAAGGACATTAACTCAGTTTTAGATGCAAAAAGTTTATACTCCGTTTAGTAAGGTAAGACAGGGTTCATTGGCTGCATGCTGTACTGTGGGAAAATAACGGAATGGGCAGAAGTTATGTTCTATATATTTATTTATGTATTTGAAAAAGAACCTGATAAATAAGGGCCCCTTGCTCTACAACTTTCTTCTACTACCCATTCAAATGAAAATTCTCTATTTGCTACTTACTGAAATACTAAAGAAATAGAGCAGTACTTAGAAGCAATGTAAATTTTACATTTGACGTGAAAATAGTAGGCGTATATGAAGGAATGTTTCACTCTTCTTGAATGTGGTCATTATAAAATGACGAAGATAAAGTTGCATTATACTGGACAGTCTGGTGTGTTCTTTAATGAAACTGCAGTATACAGCTTAAAGCTGCTGCTAGTAATACAGTATGTTGCTAATTTTATCCTATATATCTATGTTACTTTAACTGGTAAAACAGCCAGTAAACAACAATTGATATCAATCAAATTAAAACAGTATCTGCTGCAAAGGTTACAAGTCTTACTTTATTTCTGCATCTTCAACTACAGGGTCACCAAGATCCACACGAGATAAGACATCCTTGACATTCTTCTCAAGCCACACCATGACAGCAGCATTCTTCCACATAAAATGGCAGCGCCCAACATAGAGAGAGACCAGCTCATTTAGAGCTGGAGGCTGGCTGTGAAGATGTCATAAGAATAATTATTGCTCATCTGTAAGGTTCATTAAAATAATCTTTATCTAAACACCACTTGTAGGTTGAAAACTGCTTACACTAAAAAACCATATTTCACCAAAGTATTAGAACACATAAAACAGCAAACAATACAGGTGGTGTTGTTGGTCAGTATGGTTAGTGTGATCCAGAGGTCAAAACAACCAATAACAGCAGTTAAACATATACTGAGTAAACACAGCAGTTAAATACTACACATAAAATATATCATAAAAACAAATAACAATATGTATTTTTATCAGCTTCCAGTTAACCAATTATCCAAGCTTTTAAGTAAAAAAGCAGAAATTAAAAACAGTAGTCTTACTTTTTTTCTGTTAATGAATTTTAAGGCATGTAGCTTTTATAGTAAAACAAACAATACATACATACATACAATTGAATAAAAAAAACAAAAAAAACAAAGAACAACACAAAAAGTAATAAAGCACTACTGGTTGAATGGTCCAAAACCAGTCACTTTACATACACTCTATGACATTAATTACCGTAAATTCAGAAAATCAGTATTTTTCTCACTATTAATCACTGAATGCATAATATCGAGCAACTAAGCTGTCTTTAATTAAATCTGTAGGTGGGTTTCTGGGGGTTTTCATAAATTTTGCATTAGTTGCGTTGTGGTTAATAACAAGGATCCCTTTTGGCTATCTTTGAGCACTGAATCTGGTTAGGTCTGAAATGCATGTTCTTTGGGCAGGAACATGCTTAATTCTGCATGATGTGGAAGCACAAAGTCATGTTAACCAAACAATTTCTGTGACACTTGTGTTTTGAAGCATTACTTCGTTCTTCTATTTTACTATATATTCTGCCTGAGCATCACACGAAAAATAAAGCGAAAAATAAATGAAATGAAAAATCGCATATGCTTTATGTGTTTTTATGCATATTTTCAGATAGATTAAATATCTTTCATATTACTGACTCTGAACTGGATTATACAATTTACAAAATAAACTGATTGCTTATATCTGGCAGTTTCTTGGAATGTACCATACCAATGTATAAGGAACAATTAAGAACGTTCTTATCTTCATGTATGAAACAAACAAAATTGCTCTTTACTCTGAATACCACATTTGCCCCCAGTTCTATAACTCACTCATTCAGGCTCTTATCATTCTGAAAGAGAACACTGTAATTTATTTGTCAAGAAAGGGGTATTAAAATCTATCTAACGCTCGGTCAAGGTCAAAGATTCTGGTTTATGCTTGTCATCTGGAAGAACACATGCTTCAGACAGCCTAGTACATTGAGCAGAGTACAAATCAGGGTACAGAATATTAAAAAGAACCTGAAAACATAACATACAAAACTGAAAGTCTTTCCTCCTACTGTACAACAGTGACAAACATAAGATCACCACAAAAGATGAAAAAATCCTAAGCAAACTGACATCAGCTATGGTCAGATACACACTGTGCTGAAGTCAATCAAGCTCAGCAAACACAACCCGGCTGTTCCATGAAACGATTACAGCACCTCCTAAAAATGAAATCGGCATCTAACATATAAAGGTAAATGAATGTGTGCTGCTGTGTATGTGCTTCCTTCCCATTAAAATCATCTCCCACAATTTATGCATACATTCTCCATTTGTGCAGGGGAACACCACATGCATGTTTAGTTCTGAAATTTAGTTGGTGCCCCTACCCCACACAACACCAGGTACCCCTACCATGATTTCAGATTACTTCTGTGATTAAAAAACATGAACAGTTAGTGATCATAGCCAACATCAGTGCACAAATTGCTGGCAGCACATAACTCTAAGGCTATAGGATTTTTCCGCTGCAGTAGTAAGAAGTACTAAAGTACTAAAGTAAGTAGTAAGAAGTACTATGTAAGAAGTACTTAGTACTTTAGTACTAATGAAGTACTAAAAGTCGGTTAGGCTACTAATTTTTTTCATTGTGGCAACATCAAAAAAAAAAGTTTTGAAAATGCAGACATTATTAGTGATACTGGTAGATTAATTTTGCAGTGGGCTCACGCCCTGCCTGGGGTTTGTTTCCTGCCTTGCGCACCGTGTTGGCTGGGATTGGCTCCAGCAGACCCCCGTGACCCTGAGGTTAGGATATAGCGGGTTGGATAATGGATGGATGGATGGTAGATTAATTGAATAGGTGTTACGAAAAAAGTGCACAGGGCAAGTGTGCTGAGCTTTGTGATGAAGCTGTCCTAGTTTTAATCTGGCAACCAGTCTCTGAATATTCTTCTTCAGCAGCTACTTTTAACACATCATCTATTGTTGTTTCTTGCTCTTAAAACATTAACTGTTCCTCAATTATGGAAGCTTTGGTTTTAGTAAGTCATTTAAGTGGTTTTGTCTTTAAAAAGCCCACACTGTGATGGTAATATGCAACTTAGTTTGACTGTATGGGAGATTTTCCAGTTGTAACAAGCCTAGGAAAGTAATAAGCCAACAAGCAGATGAAGAAGGTTTGAATGCATTGCTTCATTCATATTTTTCTGGATAGACAGATGTGTTGATTTTTTAAATGATAATTGAATTAATTCATTCATTGAATTAAACTGTGACCCAGAAGCTCTTTTTATATACACTTCCAAACTGTCTCTAAGCTATTTGCTCTTCTATGGATGCTTGCATTTTTCTGTTTTTAACTTCCCTTTAAGCATACGAAGCATTCACATATGGTAAGCCGTTTTAACAGTTAATGCTGTGCTTTGACTAATCATAATTTTGACAAGCAAATTTACATTTTCGACATCTACAATTACAGTCAAAAAGGAGACTTACAAACATATGTAATTTAATATTGAATAGTCAGAAATTTAATTAGAGGTTTTTACAACAAATCTTTGATATACTGTATATACACACCTGAAGACCTTTTTCCACTGATGTCCATAAAGCTTTCAATTCAAGACACCAGTAATGATATCTTGACTAGTCAGGATGTATTACACAAAGCTGTAAGAATTCTGTGTTATGCCACTTCTCAATTTAGATATTTACAATAATATTTTCACCAGCCAAAATCCTATGCAGAAGTATCTGTAATTACATTTTAATTAGTCATAATTTCCATTGTGTACATCTACAATTTGATTTTGACTAGTGGAAATTGTGGAAACTTTTCCTATTGTTTACTTTAGAGCTTTTAATTAAAGAAAATCTTCCTGCCAATTGTGGAGTTTGTCAGCAATTTTCTGTCTGCGCATAAGAGGGAAAGTTCTTCAGAACAGTTTGCAGAATGTAGATGTATGCCAGCTCAGGAGATCTGTGATATGAAAAAGCTGCGACTCACTGCAACAGACATCCATCCACCTGAGGGTTCTATCCCACAAGCTGTCGCCACCTTTTATCGGACCTTAGTCAATCCTGAGAAAGTATAGACCAGTTACAAAGTGTCCTTTTCGTTCATACTTTAAAATACAGTCCACCTTTCATGTTCCACAGCTGAAGCATGTTTATTATAGCAGGTATTATAGACTTTCTAGGTCCAATAGCTTTGTTGGATTGTTCTGAATAATTTGAGCTTCAACATATTTTAAATGCCCTTAGCAGTTGTGGTTCTCATGTGGAATAGGTAGTACATTGTGTGATTGTAGTCTAGAGGACCACTCTTTGTAAGTTCAGACCTTGTCCTTACACTTCAATTGTTGCTATGTTTTTATGATTGTTTTCCTCACATACCTGATAAGTGCATCCAGGGGCTGTGCCATACATGGGGGCAATTTAATGAATTGGCTTTAGTTTGACCCTCCACTTCCTCTAAGTTTTCTAAACCTTGTTTACATGAGCAATTACAACTTTGTGGGTTTAGCAAATCAATTGGTGGCATTTATTCTTAGTGTTGAATATGTTTTAAAAGTGTTGACAGCATTTTGCATATTTTCAGATGCCACTTTTCTTCATCCATTGGCACCACCAACTTATGACATGGTTGCCATAGCATTACAATGAAAAATCAATTGGAAGTGCATGGCATGTGATATCACCATCATGACTGTGTAAAGGTCAGCGCTGCACACTTCCTAGTAATCCAAAATTACAAAGTCTCTCAAAGACATTGTGGGTGTATCTCACTAAATAATCTGTACTCTGTTCTTATGACAGCAGTTCTGGTATAGCATTTTGGCTATGTGATTTGGGTTATTTGTACTTACTGGTTTTTGATCTCAGGCCTATTACTTTGATTATATATCACTTCCTGCTGCCGAAGGTATTCCGAATTGCATTCTCATTACTCTAGGCTGTACAGCTGGCTCTTCAGAACCCAAATCTGGCAATGCATCATATGGATGGTAAGGAAGCATGTGCCTTCACAACTAATCACTCTATAACCTGAATGACTACATCACAGTTTCTAGTGAAACGTGTAGTATGCTAACAGAAACAAAAGTAGTCAACTTATTAAGGACAGCTAAAACATAAAATTTGCAAATCTAGTCCGGCATGTTTATCTCATTCAACAACTCAAGCACGTCCTCCTATGCAGTCTCCTCTGTACTTCTGTTAGTTCTTTATACCACATGATAGCATGAGTGTAAAACAATCAGTAAGGTTATAAAGTTTAGATTTTTTTTTATTTCAAAGCTATGAAGTTCAATTACAAAAGCATTTTAAACATTATGTTGATTTTGTCAATTAAGAGTACAGTTTCCTAAACCACATGATATGTACTTGACAAGTTTAAAAAACACAAAAGACACCCTTAAAGGACTATATAGATTTTCACAATAAACCTGATTTAACACATAGGTCATCATAATTTGCAGGACTTACTTGAACCTGTAAATATACCCCTTCAGCAACCATGTCGGAAATAATCAGATGAGTGAAATATGACACAAAAATATATTGATGCATTTAGCTTGCTTTAAAATGCAACTTTCACTGCCAATATACAATGTCATATAATCATTTCTACATACAGTTCTTGGCCAAAGACAAGCAATTGGAGCAGTATAATCATCATCCAGTTATTCAGTGGGGAATGCTGATAATTGTATACCAAGTTCAGCAGAGTGCACAAGTCATTCTTCTTGCAGACGGTTTCTGGCTTCTAGAACGCGCTTCACCATTAAATACTCACACATCTTGCAAATTCAGTGAGCTTTTTATGAACTTTGTCAGGTATGGGTAACTACCATGTGAGCTATGTTACAGCATCCTTTTTCCAATCTGTGCAGAGTGCACCTGCTTTAATCACTCATGGCCTCTGCCTGAAAGTGATGAGTCAGGCCAGCTTTTAACAAACAAAATCATTGCCTGAATGAATTGCCCTTTCCTCAGTTGAATTAGCATCTCAAATCACAATTATCCAATAGTTATTTTTCAATTCTGGTTACAGTCAGACATTCCCAGAGAAAACCTCAAACTTGAACATATGGGGTTTAAAAATATCAAGCAGAAGTGAAAACATTTTTTAATAGTAGAAATTTAAATATATTTTGAAATAACAACATTCAAATTCAAGGAAAAGATTTTTAAGCTATATTCTTAAGTAATGAAAACACATCATACCCAATCTGAGCTTTGTTTCCAAAGAACTCATGAGAAGAAACTGCTGCATCAGGCTGTATAGAACATAAATCCAGAAGAGGCATCAGAACTAAAGGGATACAAAACAAATATTAACATTACATGGACACCTCATATTTAAGTGCAATTAATGAGAAATAATAATAAAAACAATTGAGATGTACAATGTGGCTTGATTTTATTATTCACAAAAGGATTCTTGCACAACTCACGTTTAATTTCTGTTTCTATAGTTATTTGAGTGAGCTAATGTGACAAAGATCTAAGCTGTACCTTTGCAGAATGGCACACTCATGAAAGAGTATCAAAAATAGAGATTACAAGATTTATTTACCGTTAAATATATAAAAAATTCCATTGGTGATGGCCACATTAAGATGTTTAAAAGGTTTAATAGTTGTTTTTATTTATTACTGCTTCTCTAAATTCAATTATATTAAATTCAACTCTCTTTTTCAACATAATTTTTGTATAGTTCTCCTCACTAAGTGCAGACACAGAACACTACAGCAAATTCAAGTAAAATGCAAACTTTATCAGTTACTAATTACATAATGGGCAGTGGCAGTTTGTAATGTGGAGCTGCTGGGGCGCTACTCCCCCTCCAAATATTTAAAAAAAACTCCAATTACATTAATTAGGTAATACAAAATAATCATGAAATAAATTTGTTTACTTGCACATTGTGCCTGGTGTCAGCACATGTCAACATCCATTAAAAATTGGTTCTGACTTGTATTTGTTTAAATTCTTTGTGAATACCTATATTTTCTGAGTGGAGGGTGCCGTCCAAATTAGAGTCTATGAAAGCCCTTGAACTTTTGGCAAGCAGGTGACCTTAGGATCCTCTTTAATTCTCTTTAATCCTCATTTTTCCAGGGACGCAGCTCTCTGCATCACAGACCCTCCCACATTTATTGACAGCAAATTAATGTTGTTTTAGGTTTTTTTTTTTTTTTTTAAATCTAATGTGATTGGACAACTATCAACATACTATTTCAAGTTCACGTCAATGGTTCACAGTTGGAGATGGGTCTAACTACAGCGTGAAATACCTATGACATAGGTCAGGTAATGCCCACAATGTTAGTCTTGAAATGCCCTTTGAGTGGAACTTCAAGTGGAACTTCAGAAATCAAAGAAAATTCGGTTACTTCTTTACTGAAGCACCCCTTCACAAGCTTACACACTGACTTTTTCCTGCTCTTTTTATGATAAATGGAGTTAGTTAACAGGATGTGGTGTAAGTAATGCCTTTTTTTGCCTTTCTCTATTTGTTGTTTCAAAGTGTTGTTACTGAAGCTTTGTGGACAAAGACAGGGTTCAAGACATAAAACATCTTTCTGAAAAATGCAAGCACCACAAAAGTAGCCTCTGTCATCTAGGCTAAATTTTGACAGGCTTATTATGGCTGAACAGCTAGATGAAGGCTACAGGATTGGCATTGAATCCTGCTGCACTGAATAAGCTGACGCCTTCTGTAACAGCGTCAGCGTGTATTCAAACCCGATCTGACGTTGTTCGTTTTCAAATAATATTGCATGTACTGTACTATTTTGGAATAAAAACATACATTTGATTTCAGTCAGTCTGTAAGAGCCAGTGTAAATGCATGATAATTGTAAAGGTTAGCTTTTTTTTTTTTTTAAAATTCAGTTCCATTCTCTCAGTCGCGTTCACGATCCCCCCCTCCCCATCTGACACTGCTGTTTTCACATAAAGACGCGCTATAGCTCAAATGTGATTTATTTGGAGACGCGCTATAGCTCGAATGTTATTTATTTGGAGACGCGCTATAGCTCAAATGTTATTTATATAGGGAAGAAAGTACAGTGTCAGGTGCTCATTCAGTGTAATAGGAACCATAGCACAGAGAGATGTGTACACTGCAACAAGTACACATGTCGTAAATGTAGGAAGGGTGTGTGTGGGAATTGTTAATATTTGAATGTGATGATTTTATATAGCACGGATCGGAAATCAGCAGTTCTTAGCATTGCACCACGCAAGCTGTCGTATCAACCGCCTACTGTAACTTGCTTTATTTTTTCTTCACTTATAGTTTAGAATAAAAGTGCACTTGTTTTGTTATACTTGTACACCAACATATGTTCCTGTGTTTGAGCGACACGGGCATGCTCAAAAAATAGACATGTAATGCCACGAAAAGTGCACGCAGGCACTTCAGTTCACAAGCATTGGTATGAGAATGCAGTCACAAGTACACTGCAGAGCTATAGCAAATCTTTATGTGAAAACAGCAGTGTCAGATTTTGGGGTAGGGAAGGATCCTGAACACGACTGAGAGAATGAAAAGTGAATGATAAAAAAAAAAAAACTAACCTTTACAAGTATCATAAATTACACCGGCTGTTACACACTGAAATCAAATGTATGTTTTTATTCTAAAATAGTAAGAACAAGAGCAGTTTACTTCTCAAAATTCAATCGTGCGGGAACGAACTCATGACCTTTTGATTACCAGTCAGCAGCTGATACCATTACGCTACCATTGGCAGGTGTAATGAATGTGTGTCAATGTGGCATGCTAAGGCGGCTTTTATTCTGCAGATATATTTATGAATAAAAGCATACTTGTTCTGTTATACGTGTACCTTTTGTGAAAGTATTTCTTTGATATTTGGACTTCAGGCTTCATACATTATATAGTTTATGCCTAAATTTTGAAATTTACTACTACAATATGAAAAACGTTTCTGTTTTAAAAATGTGTTTACACGGATTACTGTAGAAACGGAACACACGTGAAATGCGTGTATTCCAAATAATGATCTATTATTTCCACTCTAAAGCTCCACTTCACTCCCAGATAATCAATCAAGGCATGAGCTGGGAGAAGTTTGTGCACGTTCTAAGTCAGTGGGGGCCGGCTACTTGCAATTTTCTTTATCAGCACATTTAGATTACAAAAGACGCTGGAGGAGAGGTGAGAACGGTTTTAAGAAGCGATTTAAGGTGGGACGGATCTACGAGTTTTTTCGTAGGCTCTGGTAATTCTAGTGTTAAGCAGTGTACAGAGCGAGCACATACACATATACACAGGGCCAAATGATAAACGTGAAAGGAAATTGGAAAATTGGAGTACACTGGAGTAGATATACATAAACCCAGGGCAATGTGTCAACTCCACACCAACACAGTGACTAGGCCAAGAGTGAAAACCTTGTTCTTTACCTATGAGGCAACAGGGCTATCTACTACACAATCTTTATTCCTGCACCTTTTCAAAGATATCAACTTTAAAAAAAACATCACTATAAATGTTTGCCAATTTAGATTAAATGCTAGAAAACGGGGCCAAAATAAAATTTCTTACCACTTGGGAACATGATTAATGCAGTCTGCAGCATTGAATCTGATTTTGCTTGCAATTGTGTAATTTCTTCTGTTGATAGATTATCTTGTTGACTAAGTAAGTAGTAACACAGTGCAACAGAAAACGCAAAATTTGGAAGTTGTGAAAGGTTTCGATGAATCTGAAATAAAAGTCACACTACAAACTGAGTATTTACGGTTTAATATTAAACATTTACATAAAATTTTACTTTACAACAGATACACCAACCTTTTTTGAAAATTAAATATAATGAGTAAAATATCTCTTAAATTAGATGTATATTAAAAGATTTAAATCTTTTCAATATCTCCCCTAAATCATGCCTTCTTTATGCCACAGACATTGATAATGCAAAATGATACGCTGTTTATATATAAAACCATCAGAAACATGAAATAAATCATAATTACTTTTAAGAAAAAAGATTAAGGAACAATAAAATAATTCATTTTTAAGGGAAGTTGGAGTAAAAGCAGCACAAAAAGACTGAAAACAAAAAATGCACCAGCTCAAAAGAAATTGATAAAAACAACAAAAAGGCATACTGTTTAAAATTAAAAACACCCAATGACATTATCATCACTTTCCTGAAAGCTGAAAGTGATAAAAGGAGAATGTGTTAATACACGGTTTTCCTTGTGGCAAAATGTTCAAGAATTTAGTTTTGTAAAAATCGAATTTATATATACTATCTTTTAAATTAGATAATATCTCATGATATACTATCTATACTAATAAAAGACATTTTAAAAATAACGTAACATGATTGTCAATATACAGTAATTATT
>JANRMT010062806.1:38397691-38408339 GCA_026402145.1 Polypterus bichir lapradei | reverse complement strand
TTCAACATGGCGGACGTTGTCGACCGTTATCGACCGTTATGACCGTTACGTGTAGAATTTCGAAATGAAACCTGCTTAACTTTTGTAAGTAAGCTGTAAGGAATGAGCCTGCCAAATTTCAGCTTTCTACCTACATGGGAAGTTGGAGAATTAGTGATGAGTCAGTCAGTCAGTCAGTCAGTCAGTCAGTCAGTCAGTGAGTGAGTGAGGGCTTTGCCTTTTATTATTATAGATATATATATTATATATATATATATATATATATATATATATATATATATATATATATATGCCAGCAACACTCATAACAGTGACAAAACAATTACATTGACAATCATGTTATGTTATTTTGAAAATGTTTCCTTTTCTTTTTCATTACTTTTTTAACACACTACTTCTCCGCTGCGAAGTGCGGGTATTTTGCTAGTACTCTAATAAACATAAAACACCCATCATAGACATAATAAGACATACAAAACCCATCAGCCACAACGTTAAAAATACTGACAGGTGAGATGATTAACATTGATTATCTTGTTACAATGGCACCTGTCAAGGGGTGGGATATATCCGCCAGCAAGTGAACACTCAGGTCTTAAAGATAATATGTTGGAAGCAGAAAAACTGTGCAACCATAAGGATCTGAACAATGTTGATAAGGGCCAAACTGTGATGACTGGGTCACAGCATCTCCAAAACAGTAGGCCTTGTGGGATGTTCCAACAATGCAGTAGTTAATAGCTACAAAACGTGGTCCAAGGAGGGATAACTGTTGAACCAGCAATAAGGTCATGGGCACCCATGGCTTACTGATGCAAGCAGGAAGCAAAGACAAGCCTATCTAAATTCAGTCCAACAAATGAGTTACTGTAGCAGAAATTGATGAAAAACATAATGCTATCCATGAGAGAATTGCTCAGTCTCAGACCTGTGAGCATGCCCATGCTGCACCTTGTCCACAATTAAACTGCAATGGGTACAGAAGCATCAGAACTGGACTATGGAGCAATGGAAAAAGAGGCCTTGGTGTGATGAAGAACATTCTCTTTTAGATCATGCAGACAGCTGGGTGTGTATATGTTGTTTACCTTGGGAAGAGATGGCAGTAGGATGCACTAAAGGGAAGAATGCAAGCTGTCAGAGGTAGTGGGATGTTCTGGGCAATGTTCTGCTGGGAAATCTTGGGTCCTAGCATTCAAATGGATATTACACTGCCACGTAACACCTACCTAAAGAATGCTGCAGATCATGTACACCCCTTGATGCCTACAGTATTCCCTGATGGCAGTGCCCTCTTGCAGTAGGATAATGTGACAGCCATACTGAAAACAGGAACATTTTGAGGAACATGACAAAGAGTTCAAATTGTTGACTTGGCCTCCAAATTCCCCTGACCTCAATCTGTTTGAAGTGCTAGAAAAACAAGTCTAATCCATAGAGTCCCCACCTTGCAACTTATGAGAATTAAAAGGATCTGCAGCTAACGTCTTAGTGCCAGATCCAACAGGGCACATTCAGATGTCTTGTGGAGTCCATGCCACTAGGAGTCAGAACTGTTTTGGGACCTACACAATATTAAGCAAGTGATTTTAATTTTGTGGCTGATCATTGTAAATAAATTCAAATTCAAATAGACAAGTGAAAGTATAAGCCGAAGTAAACAGCCATAAAACTGTTAATAATCAGAAATTTAATATATCAACCTACTAAATCTAACAGGACACTACTTCACTGCAAACCCAAAAAAAGAATAATTTTAGAATGACATTGCCTTCATTGATTTATTATATATCCAATATAATTTAAGAGTGGATGTGGCTATAAGTGAAATTGTTGAGCATGATGATGGGGAGGTAAAATGATAAAGTTCTGCTGATAAGTCAAGTTTGGTCTAATCTATTCAGAACCACAAGTCAATACACAATTTTATAGGCTACCTAGGAATTTTTTTTGGAAAAGACAGAAATGATCCATGAGCATTATGTTGTGCAACCCTGTTTTAGAAAAACTGGGGACAGTGAAGTCCTGTTTGGCCCACTGCTGACACAGTCCTCATCAGGAAAAGCAGTGTGAGAATAAGAGATAAGATAAATTATGCAACAGGAAAGAAAAATCAAATGTAAAATCAAATTAACTGGCTTTATTACCTATTTAATTGCAACTTGTATCAAGTGCACTAAAACGGGATCAAATGACTAACAAATCATAAGACTAGAGCTTGAAGGGTCCAGGTCTTACACAGAGATGAGGATATTTAACAAAATCTGTTCTAAAGAGTACGAAAGGCAATAATACATTATGCCAAAATCAAGAGCGCTTCCACATTCCTTCAGAAAGTAGACTGACCACGTATCTGTAACTGGCTACAATAAAAACTACTTTGAGTATTTGAGAGGGGGTGAGAGGAAAAAACATGCATACCTCATTTACTTAATTTTCTATTCTTCCTATGGAGAAACAGCACCTCTAAACCTAAAATAAGTGCTTAGATAACAACTCACTCAGTGATTAGGTTTAAATGATGATGTCTTCCCCATACCTACTTTGTAGTGATTCTAGTTTTACAAAGGGTCTAATTGCTCTTTTCTAAGGCTTTTGCCTTCTTTTTATTTAGAATGAGTAAAACATGTAGTTTCACCGGCAGTGCCCAAATGTTGGTATACAGGTACTGTATGCTGGTGCACTTAAAGAAAATAAATAAATAAATCTTTGCTTGTAGTACAGTGTCATTTCTCTATATATCACTATTGTCCTTCAGTGTGTTCTCCTAAGCAAACGGTTCATCAGACTGCAAGTTCAAGCATCTATTCTCAATAAAGACAATTAAATAGCACTTTTTTCTCTTTTTTAAGAGAGGGGTTACAAAATCGTGAATTAAAAATATAGAGATTAAAACTGAATGGTTGAACCCCTAGTAGGAAAAGTTTATGAAGAAAAGTTAAATAGGTTTATCTTTTTTGCTAATGATTTATTATGAAATTCCAATACAGTGAAAATTGAAAACAACCGCAGTGTTAGATTCGCCTTACCTCCCACTCTTCATAGATCCGAGTTAGAAACAAATACTCCCTCGAGCGCAATGACAGGAAGTCAATGATCAGGAGCATGCACAGTGGGTCATTGCTGGGATCAAGACTTTGGAGGTGGAAAAGTAAAACAAAAGTGAATGAATTTTGCATGTATAGTCTATAAAATCAGACAGACCAAAAATATTTTATATAACTTCCAAAGGCAGCACAAAATATAGTGCAAGTTCGTAATGTAAAGTCTTCATACATTTAATCACTTAATAGGAAGAGGTAAGAGCAAAATAAGTTTAGAACATAAGTTTAAATAAGAGAAAAATAAATCTATGCAGGAATATAAAACACATGAATAACAACAAGGATGTGAAACAATACATATTAAAGCTTTATAGACACCAAAAACTTTTAATAAACTGTACTGGATGTTTCTAAGAAAATTTTCTTTTTCCAGCTATGTCATATGCAAAAAATAAGTACAGGTTGATTATTCCTAATCCAAAATGCCTAGCACCAGAACTATTTTGGATATTTTTGTATTTTGTAATATTTGCATATACAAATTGAGATATCTTGGGACATTCTTGATCAAGTAGGGAAATTCAGCCAAATCAGTTAAATGATAACTCATAGGTATAATAATTCATATCACTGAGCTTTTGTTATAACATGTGCAAAAATGACAAACATACTAAAGCTCAAATAATGATAAATACAGTAAGAAGTATTTTTTCAGTTTATATCTGCTACCTATTTTTACATTTCATAGAAATAGCCAATAGGTCAGGAGATATCTCAGCCAACATTTCCTCCATCATGCTCTCTGTTCTGGAAGTCATTCACTGACCTATGAGGCACTGCATTCAGTTTTCGTATGGTGTAAGTATGCATGCATAAAACATAACATGTTTCTGCCAACATTAAGAAATTTCCAACATAAAAAGGCAAATTGCAGTGTGTGTCCGTTTTTCCTCACTTGATTGGAACAATTTACTGAACTCATATTACAATAAGGTCACCAAGATAGAATGAAGCTCCTTCTGTTAACTATAAGTAGTGACACTCCATTAATGCACAAGTCATCTGCAATTTTAACGGTGCTGTGAAGCAGTTTTAAACTGCCACACAGGACAAAACACGTTCGATGTGTTTTGTTGCTTAGCGGCATTCAATTATCATCAATCATATGTCATTTCCTCGCAGTGCTCAAAGCATTTCGAAATTAAAAATTGTGGAATAAGGATGCCCAATCTGTACTCTGTAATTTATTGTTCTATTTGAAACCAATTACAATCAAGCCAAAGTAGTAAAAAAAAAAAAAAAACGACTAGAAAAATATTGTGTGACCGAAACAATAATACAATTCTGAAAGGAAACGGATTAACTATGATGATTATTGCATCAATAAACTCAAAACACTTATAAATCCTCACCTTAAAATTAGCTTACAAAATTCAAGTGCTGTTCTTGGACATCCCCTTCTCTCCAAAAACATCATATGCTTGTAAAGGGTTAAATAAAAGGCCCTGTAAATTATATGCAACAACAACATTTATTTCTATAGTACATTTTCATACAAACAATGTAGCTCAAAGTGCTTTACATGATGAAGAAAGAGAAAAAATACAAAATAAATAATTAAAATTAGGGAACACTAATTAACATAGAATATTCACAGCCTTTCCTATGAAGCTCAAAATTGAGCTCAGGTGCATCCTGTTTCCCCTGATCATCCTTGAGATGTTTATGCAGCTTAACTGGAGTCCACCTGTGGTAAATTCAGTTGATTGGACATGATTTGGAAAGGCACACACCTGTCTATATAAGGTCCCACAGTTGACAGTTCATGTCAGAGCACAAACCATGCATGAAGTCAAGGGAATTGTCTGTAGACCTCCGAGACAGGATTGTCTCGAGACACAAATCTGGGGAAGGTTACAGAAAAATTTCTGCTGCTTTGAAGGTCCCAATGAGCACAGTGGCCTCCATCATCCACAAGTGGAAGAAGTTCGATACCACCAGGACTCTTCCTAGAGCTGGCCAGCCATCAAAACTGAGCGATTGGGGGAGAAGGGCCTTAGTCAGAGAGGTGCCCAAGAACCAAACGGTCACTCTGTCAGAGCTCCAGAGGTCCTCTCTGGAGAGAGGAGAACCTTCCAGAAGGACAACCATCTCTGCAGCAATCCACCAATCAGGCCTGTATGGTAGAGTGGCCAGATAGAAGCCACTCCTTAGTAAAAGACACATGGCAGCCCGCCTGGAGTTTGCCAAAAGGCACCTAAAGAACTCTCAGACCATGAGAAACAAAATTCTATGGTCTGATGAGACAAAGATTGTACTCTTTGGTGTGAATGCCAGGCGTCACGTTTGGAGGAAACCAGGAACCACTCATCACCAGGCCAATACCATCCCTACAGTGAAGCATGGTGGTGGCAGCATCATGCTGTGGGGATGTTTTTAAGCGGCAGGAACTGAGAGACTAGTCAGGATAAAGGGAAAGATGATTGCAGCAATGTACAGAGACATCCTGGATGAAAACCTGCTCCAGAGTGCTCTTGACCTCAGACTGGGGCGACGGTTCATCTTTCAGCAGGACAACGACCCTAAGCACGCAGCCAAGATATCAAAGGAGTGGCTTCAGGACAACTCTGTGAATGTCCTTGAGTGGCCCAGCCAGAGCCCAGACTTGAATCCGATTGAACAGCTCTGGAGAGATCTTAAAATGGCTGTGCACCGACGCTTCCCATCCAACCTGATGGAGCTTGAGAGGTGCTGCAAAGAGGAATGGGCGAAACTGGCCAAGGATAGGTGTGCCAAGCTTGTGGAATCATATTCGAAAAGACTTGAGGCTGTAATTGCTGCCAAAGGTGCATCGACAAAGTATTGAGCAAAGGCTGTGAATACTTATGTACGTGTGATTTCTCAGTTTTTTTATTTTTAATAAATTTGCGAAAACCTCAAGTAAACTTTTTTCACGTTGTCATTATGAGGTGTTGTGTGTAGAATTCTGAACAACAAAATGAATTTAATCCATTTTGGAATAAGGCTGTAACATAACAAAATGTGGAAAAAGTGATGTGCTGTGAATACCTTCCGGATGCACTGTAAGCCCTACCCCAAAAATAAGCCCTAGTCAAGACAGTCAGCTGAAAAGTAAGGAGCCTAAGCCCAGGCTTATACTTCACGCAATGTGACACATGTGCCCGAAACATCCATTAAATTCAGACCTTGCCACAATATCTCTGAAAAGGATGTTTAATGATTACATCCATCAATTCGGGGATGCACCCATTCCAGCAGCATCGGCGCAAGACAGAAACAAAATCCTTGTAGCTTCACCAAATCCCCAAACCTTCTTGTCTTTGGATGGAAAACTGAGCACACTGTGGAAACCCACCAGGAAAACATGCTAACTCCAAGCAGGGACAACAAGGCACGTGACTCCCAGCGAGACAGCAGCGCTACCACTCTGCCACTGTGCAACCCACATATATGTAACTATTAGCAATATTCATTATTTAAACAAAGTTAACGATTTATCTGTAAAATGTAACATACCTATTTTAATGCATTTCATCATGAAAGTGATATCAAGTATAAATCTAAGAATTCTAAATGTGCAGAGAGTTGGAATATCATAAATTTAAAGTTTTCTGTGTGGTAATCTATTGCTGATTGCCGCCACTGTCAGATCAGGAGGATGCCCCAGAAGCATCTAGCGATTAACAACTGGGTCGGTTTTAAGATGACATTTACGACAGTCTACTTTATCATTAAACTACGAGGTTAAAGCCAAAATTTCCACTTTAATCACAAAATAGACATTTTCATTATGTCCTTAATTTTTTTTTCTCTGTGGCTCAAATACGCCACCGTACATTCTGATGCTATTGTAAAGGTGCAAAAAGACTTTTAAAATGTGAGACTTTTAAAATATATCGTGTCATTACGTTGGGGAATATGAGACGCTTGAATATAAAAGCAACATGAATACATTTATATGTCGGCAGTTTGCTTCACCACATCGAACCATTCATCAAACATCAACGCACACACGTCAATCCTGGAGGATACTAAAAGCGGCTGGAATAGCAAGAAATTCAGGCTGGAATTCAGGATTTGAATGTGGAGAGTTATGACGATATTCCAGAAGATGATGACATGACTCTATTTGGATAACTGTATATTGTTGTACATGAATAAATGTAAGACATCACCTGAAAACAAGCCCTAGTGCATCTTTTTGGAGTAAAATTGAATACAAGACCCGGTCTTATTTTCAGGGAAATATGGTATACCCTCAATCCTTGGCACATTTAAATATGCTGTTCTTTAGGGTTTGGTGCTGGTACCAATTTTCTTTTCCCTATTGCCATTATGAGATATAATTTGAAAACACTTTAACTTTTATTAAAATGCTGATGATGCTCAATTAAATATATCATTATCATTGCCCCATCAATTACCTAATTAACTTCTTTATGTAAAAGAGTGGCGAAACGATAACTGTTTTATGAGGTAGCATTTCTGTCAAAAGGCTTGAATTTTAGTTTAGTTACATCCATCTGAAATGTAGGTGTTATCTTTGAAAAAGGTTAACTTTTACTCACCACACATCTGCAAAGAAACACTGTAAAATTAAGACAGCTTCTTTCTAGAATTTTGAAAAGCTACTTCAATCATTTGTCTCAAGCAAAACTAATTAATACCTAGAATTAAGATGAATGATCATATAGCACTAGTTCTTAAATTACTTCACTGGCTTTCAATTATATTTAGAGGTAATTTTGCAAGAGCCAATTAACTCTCTTATATTGCTTTGTAATTAAATTATAGTAACTGTTTTTTTGAACTGACATCACAAACTCAATTTTCTGTAACTTTTTATTGTCCATGAAGGCTCCTGGTCTGCCTTGGAGCACATGCATTATATCTTTATATATAATGTACCTATATGTACATGTCTTAGCTCGATGGCCGTGGGGGGCGGAGTTTCGTGTAACATCATCACGCCTCCCACGTAATCACGTGAACTGACTGTCAACACATTACGTAGAAAACAAGGAAGAGCTCCAAAAAGCGCTGAAGAAAACATGCATTATACAATTGAGAAGGCAGCGAAACAATAAGCGAGCGAATGACACATACTGTACAAGCATATTCATGACTGCAGCTACTTCGGAAACAAAGCACGGTGTAAACCTAAAGTTTAAATTAAGTTCATAGACAGGCTGCCGCTGGCGTTTGTCATGCCCACGGCTAATGCAGGATACAAGTTTAATGAGAGGACGCAGGGTATAAACGACAGTTTTGATCACTTTGTAACTAAGTTCAAATTAGTGGTGAACGGCTGTGCTTATGCAAATTCCGAGAGACTGTGTTTGTGGGGGGATTGACAGTTAAGGCGGGTGGGGGAGTGACGTCATCATCTCCCCTCCCATTCACCTAATTTCGCTCTGAGCTGAGCTCCGCGGCTAACGCCGTCTTCCGAAGCAACTTCATCACACTGCCACCAAATAGTCACAGAAAAATCCACAAGTTAATACACACGCTGTCTCTAGAGTTTCTCCACACTCAATGTATTCCTCACGTCACCGTTACACCCTCTGATCTCCCATTTCAATTGAAATGCCTCAAATTTCCAGTAAAGCTCTGCTTCGCAATGACAATTAAAAAGTCTCAGGGACACACTCTACAAAAGGTTGCCATTGATTTCAGGCAAGATTGCTTTCCTCCTAGACAAAACTATACGTTGCATTCTCAAAAGTAATATAATGATATATTTATAATTATATATAAATATATATTTACAGAACAGGCCAAAAGTTTGGACACACCTCCTCATTCAATATGTTTAGATAGATAGATAGAGATAGATAGATATATATAGGTGTATGTATATGTGTGTGCAGAATACCTGCGCTTTGCAGCGGAGAAGTAGTGTATAAAAGAAGTTATGAAAAAGAAAAGAAAAATTTTAAAAATAACGTAACATGATTGACAACGTAATTGTTTTGTCATTATCATGAGTGCTGCTGGCATATATATATATATATATATATATATATATATATATATATATATATACACACACACACACACATCTGTACATATATACACACACATATACTATGGGGTGCGAAACAGGCAAATACATTGATTTTCTGAATATATAAAGTCGGCGTCAGAATATATAAAGTCAAAACTTGAATATATAAAGTAATTCCCGAATATATAAAGTCACTGTCGGAATATATAAAGTCAAAACTTGAATACATAAAGTCAGCGTCGGTATATATAAAGTCAAAACGTTTTTCTAAATATATAAAGTCAAAACTTGAATAAATAAAGTCATCGCTGGAATATATAAATTCAAAACTTGAATATATAAAGTCAGCGTCAGAATATACTGTATAAAGTCAGCGCTGGAATATATAAAGTGAAAACCTGAATATATAAAGTCAGCGTCGGAATTTATAAAGTCATTCCTGATTATATATAGTCAACATCGGAGTATATAAACTCATTCCTGAATATATAAACTCAAAGTCAAAATATATTGATTGAAACGACTCTAAACTGAAGTAAGTTAACAAAAACGTATTCAGAAAAATAAATTAAAAAAACACTGTTCGGTTAATGTTTTGAAAATGATGCATTTGCCCTGCCCAGGATTGGTTCCTGCCTTGCACCCAGTGTTGGCTGGGATTGGCTCCAGCAGACCCCCGTGACCCTGTGGTCGGATTCAACGGGTTGGGAAATGGATGGATATTGCAGCACTGACTTTGTATATTCCGACGATGACTTTATATATTGAAGTTTTGACTTTATATATTCCAGCGCTTACTTTATATTGTGAGCTGGAGGGCTTCACTATTACGTGTGGGGACAAAACTTCACTTTGGTAACTGATCATTCTCCACTTCAATGGTCATACCGACAGAAAGATACAAACTCTCGCCTCATGAGATGGTTTCTGGGCTTACAACTTTTACCATTTCACAGTAAAACATCGACCAGGTTCTGAACACATCAACGCAGACGTATTATCAAGACTAAATGAACCTGGTACAGAGAGTCGCTTGATTCACGGAAATGTGAATAAAGCTGAGGGGGAGGGTGTGAGCTGGAGGGCTGATCGCACCCCAAGAAGATACAGACGCCTCTGGGAAAACCACAACCCCTGAAACACAGACTACCCTCACATTGCTCCTTACTTTCTCACTTGCGCTATAACGCGTAATGAAAACCTCACGCAATACTCCGCTAACTTAAAATCCTTGTGCAGCGCCTGTCAGTTGAAAATTGATTGTTTGCTTGCTTTTATCACACTATCTCTCTGCTCCTAGAGAAACTGTCATCTCTGACTTGTCATGGAGCACGTTTAAGCTCATGTGTTTGCAGTGTTTGAATAAAAATCCTTCTTGTTTCTACGACCTCCTGTGTCTCTGTGCAAATCTGTGACCCAAGCGTGACAATATATTCCGACGCTGACTTTATATATTCAAGATTTGACTTTATATATTCCAGCGCTGAGTTTATATATTCCGACGCTGACTTTATATATTTAAGTTTTGACTTTAGGTGGCAGTGTGACGAAGTTGCTTCGGAAGACGGCGTTAGCC
>JANRMT010062806.1:38340354-38372691 GCA_026402145.1 Polypterus bichir lapradei | reverse complement strand
CAATGATGTGGAGATGGCAAATGTCAATATTTTATTTGTAATAGAACGTAGATGACAGATCAAACGTTTAATCCGAGTAAATGTATCATTTTAAAGGAAAAATATGTTGATTCAAAATTTCACGGTGTCAACAAATCCCAGAAAAGTTGGGACAAGTAGCAATAAGAGGCTGGAAAAAGTAAATTTGAGCATAACGAAGAGCTGGAAGACCAATAAACACTAATTAGGTCAATTGGCAACATGATTGGGTATAAAAAGAGCTTGTCAGAGTGGCAGTGTCTCTCAGAAGCCAAGATGGGTAGAGGATCACCAATTCCCACAATGTTGCGCAGAAAGATAGTGGAGCAATATCAGAAAGGTGTTACCCAGCGAAAAATTGCAAAGACTTTGCATCTATCATCATCAACTGTGCATAACATCATCCGAAGATTCAGAGAATCTGGAACAATCGCTGTGCGTAAGGGTCAAGGCCGTAAAATCATACTGGATGACCGTGATCTCCGGGCCCTTAAACGACACTGCACCACAAACAGGAATGCTACTGTAAAGGAAATCACAGAATGGGCTCAGGAATACTTCCAGAAACCATTGTCAGTGAACACAATCCACCGTGCCATCCGCCGTTGCCAGCTGAAACTCTACAGTGCAAAGAAGAAGCCATTTCTAAGCAAGATCCACAAGCTCAGGCGTTGTCACTGGGCCAGGGATCATTTAAAATGGAGTGTGGCAAAATGGAAGACTGTTCTGTGGTCAGACGAGTCACGATTCGAAGTTCTTTTTGGAAATCTGGGAAGCCATGTCATCCGGACCAAAGAGGACAAGGACAACCCAAGTTGTTATCAACGCTCAGTTCAGAAGCCTGCATCTCTGATGGTATGGGGTTGCATGAGTGCGTGTGGCATGGGCAGCTTGCATGTCTGGAAAGGCACCATCAATGCAGAAAAATATATTCAGGTTCTAGAACAACATATGCTCCCATCCAGACGTCATCTCTTTCAGGGAAGACCCTGCATTTTTCAACAAGATAATGCCAGACCACATTCTGCATCAATCACAACATCATGGCTGCGTAGGAGAAGGATCCGGGTACTGAAATGGCCAGTCTGCAGTCCAGATCTTTCACCTATAGAGAACATTTGGCGCATCAGAAAGAGGAAGGTGCGACAAAGAAGGCCCAAGACGTTTGAACAGTTAGAGGCCTGTATTAGACAAGAATGGGAGAGCATTCCTATTTCTAAACTTGAGAAACTAGTCTCCTCGGTCCCCAGACGTCTGTTGAGTGTTGTAAGAAGAAGGGGAGATGCCACACAGTGGTGAAAATGGCCTTGTCCCAACTTTTTTGGGATTTGTTGACACCATGAAATTCTGAATCAACATATTTTTCCCTTAAAATGATACATTTTCTCAGTTTAAACTTTTGTTCCGTGATTTATGTTCTATTCTGAATAAAATATTAGAAGTTGGCACCTCCACATCATTGCATTCAGTTTTTATTCACGATTTGTATTGTGTCCCAACTTTTTTGGAATCCGGTTTGTATGTTTATATACACTCACCTAAAGGATTATTAGGAACACCTGTTCAATTTCTCATTAATGTAATTATCTAATCAACCAATCACATGGCAGTTGCTTCAATGCATTTAGGGGTGTGGTCCTGGTCAAGACAATCTCCTGAACTCCAAACTGAATGTTAGAATGGGAAAGAAAGGTGATTTAAGCAATTTTGAGCGTGGCATGGTTGTTGGTGTCAGACGGGCCGGTCTGAGTATTTCACAATCTGCTCAGTTAGGCCTTGTTCACACGGGCGTTAAAATCGAGCGTTTTTTTTGCGTTCGTAGCGTCCGGTGAGCGCGGATCAAGCGCCGAGTGTTTTCTACACGTAGGAGTCAATGAGAGTGTTCACACGGGCTTTGGTGACGTGCGTTTGTCCGACTGCGCGTTTATACAGCATCAAAAAAACGTTGCATGCAGCTTTTTCTTGGCGTTCAAAACCCAACGAACGCAAGGAAACCGCTTCTAGTTCGTTTTCTGCGCGTTTATTTTACGCTTCGGAGGACCGGATATATATATACAACATATATATTTTCATATTGCTTATTTTATTTTATTGTCTCATGTAATTTGTAAACCATGAACCTATTAATTTATGTTCTAATATAATATTTGATAACGATTATGTAGGGGGGGCAATCCATGGCGGGGGGGGGGGGGGCATTTCAGTGCATAACACCGGTGTAAGCGCACACTCGACTACTGTTTCCTTACCTCAAAGTGACAAGTAGTCTCTCTTCGGGGCTAACACCAAGTCGCATATTGGTTGATCGGCGTGCAATGTGGCATTGCACCAGATGCAGCAGACAATCAAAAGTGGAAACCGACATCCGACAGTAATTAAAAAACTTGCGCGGAAATTTTCGCATTTCTTCATAAAGCACAAAAAAAAACTTCCTTTAACCCGACGTTGTGCAGTCAGAGGATGAACGCAGTAGCGGCGGCGATATTTTCTCTCCCTACGTCGCCGTATTACGAGTATTTTTAAAACAAGAAGATTAATATCTAACATAGCAAAATGGTCCATATTGAAAGGAAGCACCTCAAATAAAACGACAAGGGCTTTCATATCCAGTTCCCGACACTGCCTCCACAGGTTAACACACAAACTACAATTTGGGCTGCAGGCTGGCGTTAGACAGAGACAAACGAACGCCGGTGTAGAAGTCAATCGATCGCCACCACAAAATGCAACATAAACGTCTAGGACGTTCAGAGCAAGTTCGTTTATCCAAAAACTTAACGCCCGTGTGAACAAGGCCTTACTGGGATTTTCACGCACAACCATTTCTAGGGTTTACAAAGAATGGTGTGAAAAGGGAAAAACATCCAGTATGCGGCAGTCCTGTGGGCGAAAATGCCTTGTTGATGCTAGAGGTCAGAGGAGAATGGGCCGACTGATTCAAGCTGATAGAAGAGCAACTTTGACTGAAATAACCACTCGTTACAACCGAGGTATGCAGCAAAGCATTTGTGAAGCCACAACACGCACAACCGTGGCGGATGGGCTACAACAGCAGAAGACCCCACCGGGTACCACTCATCTCCACTACAAACAGGAAAAAGAGGCTACAATTTGCACGAGCTCACCAAAATTGGACAGTTGAAGACTGGAAAAATGTTGCCTGGTCTGATGAGTCTCGATTTCTGTTGAGACATTCAAATGGTTAGAATTTGGCGTAAACAGAATGAGAACATGGATCCATCATGCCTTGTTACCACTGTGCAGGCTGGTGGTGGTGGTATAATGGTGTGGGGGATGTTTTCTTGGCACACTTTAGGCCCCTTAGTGCCAATTGGGCATCGTTTAAATGCCACGGGCTACCTGAGCATTGTTTCTGACCATGTCCATCCCTTCATGACCACCATGTACCCATCCTCTGATGGCTACTTCCAGCAGGATAATGCACCATGTCACAAAGCTCGAATCATTTCAAATTGGTTTCTTGAACATGACAATGAATTCACCGTACTAAAATGGCCCCCACAGTCACCAGATCTCAACCCAATACAGCATCTTTGGGATGTGGTGGAACAGGACCTTCGTGCCCTGGATGTGCATCCCACAAATCTCCATCAACAGCAAGATGCTATCCTATCAATATGGGCCAACATTTCTAAAGAATGCTTTCAGCACCTTGTTGAATCAATGCCACGTAGAATTAAGGCAGTTCTGAAGGCGAAAGGGGGTCAAACACCGTATTAGTATGGTGTTCCTAATAATCCTTTAGGTGAGTGTATATATATATATATATATATATGACAGCAACACACACAACAGTGAGAAAACAATTACATTGACAATCATGTTACGTTATTTTTAAAATGTTTCCTTTTCTTTTTCATTACTTCTTTAACACACTACTTCTCCGCTGTGAAGGGCGGGTATTTTGCTAATTAATCCATAAATCTGTTATCTGTGTCACAGAGTCCAGTTCAGAACTCTAGGTTATAAGGTCATGATTGGGAAGATATTCAAAAACTATGCCTGGACATATCGTAAAGAAAGACCTTATCAGGAAATTTTATGATTCACAGAGGTAACATGTTACAATCTGTAGTGTCCTCAAGGGAGCAGGAGGCAGTATTGAAGGAATAGATTCTGAGTCACTGCGGTGGGCTGGTGCCCTGCCTGGGGTTTGTTTCCTGCCTTGCGCCCTGTGTTGGCTGGGATTGGCTCCAGCAGACCCCCATGACCCTGTAGGATATAGCGGGTTGGATAATGGATGGATGGATTCCGAGTCATGCCTTATGAATCAGGAGTTAAAAATAATTTTTTTCCTACCAGCTTGACTCATTTACAATCGATTTTCTTCATCAGAAATTTCAGATGAACATCATTTAGCATTTCAGTGCATAAACATAAATAGAATCAGGGCTTGTATTTACCTAGTGTTTCTAAATTACTCCTAGGCATTGCACTAAAAGTTACACAAAGATAAGAATTTGTCTTATCTCAGAGTAAAACATATTGAGATTCATTTGAGAATGGATGATGTCACAACTTCACAACAATCCAAGCTGCAAATTGGAACTCATGATAACATTTTGCATGTTTTTGATACCAATGCTAAGGATGCACCACAAAGATAATAATAATATTCAAAGTAGTAGAAGAAAAACATAGTGAAGTAGGATACTGCACTCAGCAGCATGTAATTGATGTCACTTTGCAACAACAAAGAATAATATTATAATAAGCACCAAGATGGAAAGACCAAGATAGACACTGAATGACAGTAAAGCCCGAAATCAAGCACTTTTAATTAAAAAAGAATGCTCCAGAGATTGTTCCTGCCTTGCACCCTATGCTTGCTGAAATTGTTTCCAGCTTTCCTAGGACAAAAGGGGGATAAAGGGGGTTTAGAAAATGAATACATGGACAGATAGATGGACAAACGATCCACAGCATTACTTTCAGATGAATCACCTTCTCGCTGCGATCAGCACAGGAAACACCTCATAAAGTAACAATTAATAAAAACAGCCACAACTATTCTTGCTCTGTTTTGGAATTCACGATCACTATCCGATCATAATCCATTGTGTCATCCCATGCCTCTCTAATGACCCCTTCTTATCTTCTGTGAGGCTCTATTTATTCAGTGCCATGGGAGTCTCTAGCTGCCTTCTTGAACCTTCCCAGGCATCAAAAACGTAACAGGAAATGTTTCCAGGGTTTGTGGTATGCATAGCTACAGTGCATCCGGAAAGTATTCACAGCGCATCCACTTTTTCCACATTTTGTTATGTTACAGCCTTATTCCAAAATGGATTAAATTAATTTTGTTCCTCAGAATTCTACACACAACACCCCATAATGACAACGTGAAAAAAGTTTACTTCAGATTTTTGCAAATTTATTAAAAATAAAAAAATTGAGAAAGCATGTGTACATAAGTATTCACAGCCTTGAAGCTCAAAATTGAGCTCAGGTGCATCCCATTTCCCCTGATCATCCTTGAGATGTTTCTGCAGCTTAATTGGAGTCCACCTGTGGTAAATTCAGTTGATTGGACATGATTTGGAAAGGCACACACCTGTCTATATAAGGTCCTATAGTTGACAGTTCATGTCAGAGCACAAACCAAGCATGAAGTCAAAGGAATTGTCTGTAGACTTCCGAGACAGGATTGTCTCGAGACACAAATCTGGGAAAGGTTACAGAAAAATTTCTGCTGCTTTGAAAGTCCCAATGAGCACAGTGGCCTCCATCATCCGTAAGTGGAAGAAGTTCGAAACCACCGGGACTCTTCCTAGAGCTGGCCGGCCATCTAAACTGAGCGATCGGAGGAGAAGGGCCTTAGTCTGGAAGGTGACCAAGAACCCGATGGTCAATCTGTCAGAGCTCCAGAGGTCCTCTGTGGAGAGAGGAGAACCTTCCAGAAGGAAAACCATCTCTGCAGCAATCCACCAATCAGGCCTGTATGGTAGAGTGGCCAGACGGAAGCCACTCCTTAGTAAAAGGGACATGGTAGCCCACCTGGAGTTTGCCAAAAGGCACCTGAAGGACTCTCAGACCATGAGAAACAAAATTCTCTGGTCTGATGAGACAAAGATTGAACTCTTTGGTGTGAATGCCAGGCATCATGTTTGGAGGAAACCAGGCACCGTTCATCACCAGGCCAATACCATCCCTACAGTGAAGTATGGTGGTGGCAGCATCATGCTGTGGAGATGTTTTTCAGCGGCAGGAACTGGGAGACTAGTCAGGATAAAGGAAAAGATGACTGCAGCAATGTACAGAGACATCCTGGATGAAAACCTGCTCCAGAGTGCTCTTGACCTCAGACTAGGGCGACGGTTCATCTTTCAGCAGGACAACAACCCTAAGCACACAGCCAGGATATCAAAGGAGTGGCTTCAGGACAACTCTGTGAATGTTCTTGAGTGGCCCAGCCAGAGCCCAGACTTGAATCCAATTAAACATCTCTAGAGAGATCTTAAAATGGTTGTGCACTGACGCTTCCCATCGAACCTGATGGAGTTTGAGAGATGCTTCAAAGAGGATTGGGTGAAACTGGCCAAGGATAGGTGTGCCAAGCTTGTTGCATCATGTTCAAAAAGACTTGAGGCTGTAATTGCTGCCAAAGGTGCATCGACAAAGTATTGAGCAAAGGCTGTGAATACTTATGTACTTGTGATTTCTCAGTTTTTTTATTTTTAATAAATTTGCAAAAACCTCAAGTAAACTTTTTTCACGTTGTCATTATGGGGTGTTGTGTGTAGAATTCTGAGGAAAAAAAATGAATTTTTTTGTAACATAACAAAATGTGGAAAAAGTGATGCACTGTGAATACTTTCCGGATGCACTGTAAGTCAATCACGGTCAATCACTCACCAATCTTCAGCATAATATGCTAGCTGCTACAGTACACTTTGCATCCATGATCACTGTGAAAAACTAGAAAACTAGAGTACAGTGTGTACAACCCAGACAAACACAGGAATGGGCAAAATCTACAAAAACCTTACCAATGTGCTTCTTACATCAAAGCCATGCAGGTCTGGTGAATCAGCATTCCTAAAATGGCCCTAGTATGTGATTAAGTTGGCTGTGTGTGTGGGTGTGCGTGTGGGTGTGTGTTCGCCCTGCAATGGACAGGTGCCCTGTCCAGGGTTTATTCCTACCTTGTGCCCTATGCTAGCTGGGATAGGCTCCACCAGACCTCCGTGACACTGTTCAGGACTACATGGGTTAGAAAATGACTGACTGACATATTTAACATGATTTGTACATACAGGACTACATGGGTTAGAAAATGACTGACTGACATATTTAACATGATTTGTACATATTAAAATGAAAAAGAATAACAAATTATTAGATCTTTGAAATGCAATTTTTTTCATTTGGATGTATCACAAGCCCCAATATTTAAAACATTATTACAAACTCTTACCAATTAAATCTTTAGCCATTTCTTGATCTTCCTGGACACGGCAAACATCTGACAGCTGAATCAAGGAATCAATGTGGTAGGGATTTGTTTGCAACAGAACCTAAGACAAAAATGTAAAGTAATTAATATTATGAAAATATACTACATCTTTACATTCTCCCCAAGGAAATAATGGAAAATTTCTAAAGAATTTTTTCATTTGTCAGAGAAAAAAACAAACACTTTTCTAGCAAAACAAATTCAAACTGTGAGCATTCAGATATCAATTAACTATTACTGAGTAATAGTTATTAAAAAAATATTAAAATATCTAAAGAAAATAAATTACATTGTCACAAGTTTAAAATATTAAATGCTAAAATATGAATTATGTACAGGAGATTTCAAAATAAATAGCAAAAAAGAAATTTTCCCAGTACTACTTTACAATATCCATAACTGCTTTTTCTTACAGCTGCTCCCATTAGGGGTTGCCACAGATCACCTTTTTCCATATCTTCCTATCCTCTGCATCTTGCTCTGTTACACCCATCACCTGCATGTCCTCTCTCACCACATCCATAAAACTTCTCTTATGCCTTCCTCTTTTCCGGCAGCTCTATCTTTAGCATCCTTTTCCTAATATACCTTGCATTTTCTCCTCTACATATGTCCAAACCAACACTATGTTGCCTCTCTAACTTTGTCTCCAAACCATCAAACTTGAGCTGACCCTCTATTGTACTCATTTCTAATCCTTTCCATCCTTGTCACATCCAATGCAAATGTTAACATATTTAACTCTGCCACCTCCAGCTCCGTCTCCTGCTTTCTGGTCAGTGCCACCATCTCCAATCCATATAAAATAGCCAGTCTCACTACAATCCTGTAGACCTTCCCTTTCACTTTAGCTGATACCTTTGTCACAGATTACCTGACACTCTTCTCTGCCCATTCCACCCTGCCTGCACTCTCTTTTTCACCTCTCTACCACAATCCTCATTACACTGTACTGTTGATCCCAAGTATTTAAACTCATCCACCTTCGCCAACTATACTCCCTGCATCCTCACCATTCCACTGACCCCCACTCATTTACACATATGTATTCTGTCTTGTTCCTACGGATTTTCATTCCTCTCCTCTCTACACCATATCTCCACCTCTCCTGGGTCTCCTCAATGTGCTCCCTGCTCTGGCTACAGATCACAAAGTCATTAGCAAACATCATAGTCCATGGGGACTCATGTCTAATCTTGCCAGTCAACCTGTCCATCACCATTGCAAATAATAAAGAGCTCAGAGCCAATCCCTGATGTAATCCCACCTCCACGTTGAATGCATCCGTCACTCCTACCGCAGAAATCACCACAGTCACACTTCCCTTGTGCACATCCTGTATAACTCTTATATACTTCTCCGCCACTGCCAACTTCCTCATGCAATACCACAGCTCCTCTCGAGGCACCCTGTCATATGCTTTCTCCAGGTCTACAAAGACACAATGCAACTCTCTCTGGCCTTCTCTATACTTCTCCATCAATACCCTCTGAGCAAAAATTGCATCTGTGGTGCTCTTTCCTGGCATGAAACCATACTGCTGCTCACTAATCATCACTTCATACTTCTTAACCTAGCTTCCACTACTTTTTCCTTAAACTTTATGCTGTGACTCATAAATTTAATCCCCCTGTAGTTACTACAGCTCTGCACATCCCCCTTATTCTTAAAAACGATACCAATACACTTCTTCTCCACTCCTCAGGCATCCTCTCACTTACCTACATTCCATTAAACAATCTGGTAAAAACTCCACTGCCATCTCTCCTAAACTCCTCCATGCTTCCACAGGTATGTCATCTGGACCAACGGCCTTTCCATTCTTCAGCCTCTTCATAGCTGTCCTTACTTCCTCCTTGCTAATACATTTCACTTTCTGATTCACTATCTCCACATCATCCAACCTTCTCTCTCTCATTCTCTTCATTCATCAGCCTCTCAAAGTACTGTTTCCATCAGCTCAACACACTTTCCTCGCTTGCAAGTCCGTTTCCATCCTTATCCTTTATCACCCTAACGTGCTGTACATCTTTCTCAGCTCAGTCCCTCTGTCTAGCCAATCAGTGTAGGTCAGTTTCTCCCTCCTTAGTGTCCAACCTCACATACAACTCATCATATTTTCTTTAGCCTTTGCCACCTCTGTCTTCACCTTACGTCTTATCTCCTTGTACTCTTGTCTCTCTGACTATACCACTTCTTCTTGCCAACCTCTTCATCTGTATACTCTCCTGTACTTCCCCATTTCACTACCAGGTATCTTTTTCCTCCTTCCACTCTCCAGTTGTCACATTAAACACCCTTCTTGCTGTCACCCTCATTACTTCTGCTGTATTTGCCCAGCTATGTGGTAACTCTGCACTGCAACCGAGTGCCTGTCATACCTCCTCTCTGAACTCAACCTTGCAGTTTTCCTTTTTTAACTTCCCCCAATTGATCCTTGGCTATGCCCTCATTCTCCTCTTCTTGATCGCCAACATCATCCTACAGACCGTATCCTATGCTGCATAACTACACTGCCACTACTTTGCAGTCTTCAATCTTTGTCAGAAACCCAGCCAAGGGGGATGCACAAACCAGTGTTTTTTGTGCCAGTCCCAAGCCCGGATGAATGGAGAGGGTTACATCAGGAAGGGCATCCGGTATAAAATTTTACCATATCAATAAGCAGACAACAATACAATATCCATAACAAAAACTAAAAATGCAAGTAAGAGCTAGTAGACATTGAATATGCATCCAGTGAGCTACATTATGCAAAGGAACAGAAACTATTATTCAGCAGTCATGCTATTACGATTCCAGAAGCCAACAAATGTACACAAGGCTGAATAAGAAAGTTATACATACCACAATATTATTAGGATCCATAGATTCCACAGCATCTAGGAATTTAAACTGAGCTTGCTGATATTCCCTGTTATGTTCAAAAGTAAAGTAATGCACTCCATCTTTTGTCTCAAGCAGCCTCATAGAAATCCCTATGGTATTTAGGTTAAATACAATTTAAAAACAATTAATGCATATCAAGACTTTGCGCATATAATAACAGATATTTAAAAATTACTTATTTTTCTTCATACATGTTTCATTTGGGAAAACTTCAGTGGTATGTAACAGATTACCTTAATTATAAACATCTGTACGCTCACCCGGTTTACTGTATCGTGGCCATGTATTTTTGAAAGTTGTTATCCAGGTGCTACGGTAGTACTGACGCTGTCTTTGCCGAGATCTGGCAGAAGAAAATACAGATATCTATTAATTATAAGCTGCCAACAGTTAAAACATCCTGAGAAAAACAACTTTTAACTGCATCAATCTGTATTTAAATATAGAGCTTTGGGGTTTAAAGAAAAAAAAATGTTACAGTAATTACAAAAACAAACAAAATATGTTAATATGGAATTCTATATCTTTCAGTAGAAGTACCTAAAGCTGTTCATCAAAAAATCTATTTACAGCTGTTAATATAATAAAATTACTTGGTTTCCTAACACAAGAATATTAAAAACATTAACTTGTATATTGTTCTAGAAATAAAGCTTTCTGTTTCATCTATTGTAAAAGATTAGAGAGATTGGTATAATGTCATAATGCATTATGTCTTGAGAAATTGTTGGCTATAGCCTCTGCACTACACTATTAATATATAATTGTATCAGTGTCCTTGAAGTTATTATCAACCAGCAATGTCAATTTGCACATTCTGTTACCAAATATTAGAGACGGTAGCCATGGGGTCAATGGTTTTTTTCCCCTTCTTCTGTTCATTGTTTTATTTACAAAAAAAGAACAATCATTATACTGCTGTCCTGGACACTGTGTGCAGCCTGTGATATAGACTTCACCTTTGAAAAATAAGTTAAAGCTTCAAGTAATAATACATTTGTATGGGCCCTCACTCAAACTGGCTTGCAAGTTTCTGTTTTGCACTGTGTACCCAGTAAAACAACATGCTGTAACAAATTAAGCAAAATATTTTATAATTGTATCTGATCAAACATGAACAAGTTACCTCTGTATACACAAATGAAATTTTTTGAATATCCTCATAAGTGCAGTTCCTTAGAATTGATACTATTCTGCCCCTTCCTTAGGAGGATGGGAAGCTATTGATCTTTTGAAAAAGCAAACATCATAAGGGTGAAGACTGGCAAGGTGAAGACTGGATATATACATTTTAAATGCACAGATATTACAGAAGCAAAAAGTCAGAAAAAGCAAAGCTCTGCTCAGTAGCAGTAGAGGGACCGAGAGTGTTAAAGAATGTTAAAGAAGAAAAATAAATACAGTAGATACATTATATATATTCTTCTTCTTTCAGCTGCTTCCGTTAGGGGTTGCCACAGGGAATTATCTGTCCGCATTTTGATTTGGCAAAATTTTACACCAGGTGCCCTTCCTGACATAACCCTCCCCATTTATCTATATGCATCTACTAAATACATTGAATACTTAAGCAATTAATTATTTTGAGTTTTATATTTGTGATAAATTTACACCACCTTGCAGGTATCAGTTTTCACTTTGACTTCTTCTATTAACCAGCGTCAGACAACCAAATTAAATTCACAGTGTTGTTTAACAATAAATTGTGAAAACTTCCGATTGGGTAAATGTGTTTTATATACAATGTATAGAGCTATGCTGTGTAATGGAGATGGTGAGAAGAATAAAATAATAAAAGCCAACCTTTGATCACCTAAAACTGCTCGAGCTCCAAAATATCTTTTTAATTCTGTATCTGGATTCAAGTTTCTGAAAGACAAACGACAAAGGAAATTAAAAAGTAAATGTATTAATATAATATTTCACAATGGAAAAAAAAAAACCAAATGTTGGAAACAAAACAAGTAAAAATCCTTGTTTCAGCAGACATAATTATACACTTTCAAAATTCCCTACAGTGATGACAGCGAAAAGTCACCTTAAAAAAATTAGACATAAATAATTAGTAAAAAAAAAAATCTGGATAACCATTCAGGAAAAAACAGCCTGAAAAATACTGACAAATACAGTAACTGAAAATTGAAGAAAAACAACAGAGAAATTCAGATTAAGGTATTCTTCGAAAGAAAGAAAAACCTGGTATACTGGTAAACTCTGAAATGCTTTATGCTACAATATATACATTAAAGAAAATATTTCAGCAGGTAAGGAATAATCCAAGCAACACAATACTAGATGCATCTTGGAGTCACTGTCCAAGTCTCAGTAGCTGCAATTAGTTGTCACTACCAAGCCAATACGTTATTTTTGAAGTCTTCACAGGAATAAAGCCTTTACAGGGTACAACATACCAATTTAAGTGCCTTGAGACTGCAATCAGTATTTGCATTCAGAATGCTGCCAAATGTTACAGTACAGTAAGACAACATTTTTCATGTAGTATTTTTTGATAATCGGGCTTATACGTCAATGAATAGTGAAATGAAATAAATCAAATTGACGTTCTAGAAAATGATTGCATATGAAAGAGAACTTCTTAAGTACTATGAAATATTATAGTGACTTTCCATATTTTTCGGCATCATCTGGATCTATTTAAGTCAAATGTACAAGAAATTTTACCAAGAACCAAGACATTTCAGTTAAAACCTGGTTATCTCTGGTTCTGACAAATAATGAGCGGGTCTTTAAATTTTAACATTTACATTTTACGTTAATTTTCTAAGAAGATACGTGTATCCAAAGAAATTTACAAAACAGGTCAACATAGTACAGAAAACCTCAGTCTGGGGAACTGTATGGGGAAAAAGTGTTACAGGACAAGGTTACAAATTTGATCATCACAAGATTAGGATTGTGCATTTTGCCATATGTAATATACATAATTCTAAATCCATATCAATTTCACTCTGAGTTCTATATCTCTAGAAAGGATCCACACATCTACAATGCAGTCCACAAGCAAATGCACAATTGTTATTATTATGCCTCTCTACTAAAATATACTGATATTAAAATTAAACAAAGGATATGAACTAATATTGTAGACTTTCAGCATTAAACCCAAAAGTGGTCTCATAAAAAAACAGGTGAATGGTATAGAAATTGCATCACTTCTTAGGGTATATTCAATACCCTCTTCATCTTAGTCAGTGTCATTAGGAACCACAGCTTATCCCAACAGAGAAGGAAAAGGCAGAAATGATATGAAATATGCTGTGAACTCAGATAAAATAAAGGAAGTTTTGTTTTGCACTACCAAAAAGCACTTAACATAACAAAGAAGACTACAATACAGAATTAGATTAAGTAGCACAAAAAGACCCACGGGAAACTGGAAAAAAATGCTCAATTTTAAGAAATTGGGAGAAGATTGTTAACAGTCAGAGCAGATTAAAAAAAAAAATATATATCAAGAGGAAGTGCAGCAATGACTGAACTTCAGAAAAACAGACACACCTGCAAAAGTAAACCTTCAAAACCAAGGTACTGAGCAAAAACAGGAAAATTTGATAGGTTATGGATGGATCTTTCAAAGGTGGCAGTCCAAGTTAGCAGAGATGGAGGGTAATAAAGGAAAAAGATCAATGTTTTTGTGTACAATAATCCCTCCTCGATCGTGGGAGTTGCTTTCCAGACCCCCCCGCGATAGGTGAAAATCCGCGAAGTAGAAACCATATGTTTGTATGGTTATTTTTATATATTTTAAGCCCTTATAAACTCTCCCACACTGTTAACATTATTAGAGCCCTCTAGACATGAAATAACACCCTTTAGTCAAAAGTTTAAACTGTGCTCCATGACAAGACTGAGATGGCAGTTCTTTCTCACAATTAAAAGAATGCAAACATATCTTCTCTTCAAAGGAGCGCCGTCAGGAGCAGAGAATGTCAGAGAGAGCACTCGCTAAGAAAAGCAAACAATCAAAAAATCAATACATGCTTTTAAGTATGCAGAAGCAGCGCAATAAGGCGGCATTTTGTAGAGGAGCGTCCGTATCCTCTGTGCAAACAGCCCCTCTGCTCACACCCCCTCCGTCAGGCGCAGAGAGAGTGAGAGAGATAGAGAGAAGCAAACAATCAAGCACCGCGCGGGAAGCATATCTTATATCATTGAGGAGTTTTAGTTAATATGTAATACATGCTCTGATTGGGTAGCTTCTAAGCCATCCGCCAATAGCGTCCCTTGTATGAAATCAACTGGGCAAACAAACTGAGGAAGCATGTACCATAAATTAAAAGACCCATTGTCCGCAGAAAGCCGCGAACCAGCGAAAAATCCGTGATATATATTTAGATGTGCTTACATTTAAAATCCGCGATAGAGTGAAGCCACGAAAGTCGAAGCGCGATATAGAGAGGGATTACTGTACTATCAGTGTGAATTCAAAATGTGTATACAATATTTTATGTGTGAACTTACATTCTCAAAGATCACAACTGCTAATACAAAAACTGTGGCTGAGATTCTGATACACAATGCTTGCAAAAGTTTAAATTGAGTACTGATGTTCGTTTTGGTTTTTACAGTTGTATAGCAAGAAAGAGTTTACTATGAAAAATGCAAACACTGTCACATGACAATCAAGTGCACTAGCTAACAATAAACTAGCACCATGCGTGCCCCTCAAACTGAAAAGAGTACCTGCAGGCTAAATTCTCTGAACTGCGCTATAACCAAAGTATCCCAATCTTAACAGTGAATGAAGACTGCCAAGATACACAAAACCTAATTAATCAGTTAAATGCCCTAGGGAGGTAGCTAAATAAAGCAACCGAGTAGGCCTATAACCTTAATGTTCCAGAATTTTACAGGAAAGTATCTACAGATGTAAAAAATGGGAAAGTATGGAGTAAATGGAGAGAAGAGTATCAAAGGTAAGATTCTATACTGAGGAAACAAAGATGGAAGATGGAGCAGAAAAAAAATAATTTAGAAGTGAAAATAATGACTTAAAACTGTTAAGTACACATTAAGCATTACCAACACATTTGACAATGTCAAAGCAAAGATGGTAACGAACTCTGTCCAATGAGGGATGCAAGGAAGAAGATTTGGCATGTCATGCTACGGCTATAGATAACAGATAAATGTACGGAATAAACTATTCCACGTAAAATTACATAAAACTATAGGATCATTTTAAGTTTGAACATATAGAGAAAAGGGAGGTAGAAAACATTAAATGTGGTAAGGAAGCAATTTTGTTGGCAAGGAATAAACACCTATGAATTAAAACATATACTGTGTAATTCATAAGAATTTTACAAAGATGCAGTACTTGAATTTTTGAACATTTAATAATTAAAAGAAAGAAAAAGCAGTGGTCTGAGTTTTTTTTTAAAAAAAAAAAAAAAAGCCACCATGATGGATAAAAAATACAATAAGAGGTAAGACCACCCTGATAGGCAATAAATATGATAAAAAGGTAAGTGGAAACATAAAAAAAATAGAGTTACAAAAACTGGATGACATGCAATATGCAAAGGATTTGGTATAATGAGTGGTACCAGTGGAAATAATTAGAGCCAGTAGCAAGTCTAAACGTAAAGATGAAAAGAGAAATAAAGGAAACAAAAAGAAAATTAGTGAAAAAGTTACTTTTAAAGTAGCAGATTTAAAAAACTATTTTTCCAATCACATGTAACAGATAAGGGTGTGACTTCAACTGTAATGTTAGCCAAAGGAAAGGGGAATAAACTGCAATATATTGCAGATTTGAATTAAAAGATTTAACATAATGTAAAGCATTTCATAGAAACTACTGGAATATTCTCATATTGTGGGATCCCAGGCAATTTCCTCTCCTTTATATTAGGTTAGGGGATGGAATTGTCACACTTCATAACTGAATATCCTGATACTTCAGTCAAAAAATAGTGAAGCAATCACAGATGGGGCTTCACCCTGAATGTGAAGCTACAGACAGAGTTTCACAAAAAGAATTAAGAGGAAATAAAAAATAAATAAATAATTCTATAGTAAATCATTATCTGACACTATGCACCAGGTGACATGAAAATACATTTTTAACCAACAACAAATATACTATACTGTATATCATTACAAAAGAAACTGGCACACTCAGGTTAACTACAAACCTGAAATACAAATAAAGTGCAGTGCTTATCAACTATTAGGACAAGAATATTGTACCACTGACAAATCTCTTCTACAATTAAAAAAAAAAAAAAAAAACACATAGCCACATTTTTATTACAAAGGTTTACCAGGTATCCTCCTGAAGAAATCAGGTAACTATTGGAGTAAATAACTAAGCTAAGGAGATAAAATCTTTTCACTTCACACTGAAAAAAAGATTATTCATGGGAACTGGGCTCAAAACAAAATATACACCAAAGTTCTCAAGTGAAATCTAAAGACTTAAATGAAGAAAGAAACAGACAATTAGAAGAACACATTCACTTTTTATACGACAGTAACCTATAGATTTGTGTCCAGAAAATTGACCAAAAGGATAGATGATCTGAATGTCTTTTGTTTTTAGGATTTTTTGCTTCTGAACTTCAGTCAGTGACAGAAAGTTCATGAGCTCACCTGTGTTCTACATATAACAACGGCCTGCTGTCTTGGTTGTTTGGCCGTTCTTTCTGAGACAGTGACTTATTTTCGTCTTCTGTGATTTTCAACATGTTTTCAGTCTTAATAGCACTCTCTTCTTCCTGTTTGAGAAAGTGATTCATCAATCTCTGTAGACAAACTGCATTCTTAAATAGCAATAAACAATACTGTGGGCATTAGCTACATAGCTTCAAGGAAAGAAAACCAAATTATCTGCTTGTCTGATTTACTAATTTTTTTTTAAATTACAGGCAATTCTTGATGGGAGACAGTGTCTGTTGCTTTGAAAAATCCATTGTTCCTAACTTGTTTTTATATATTCTTATATAGATATAGAAATTTTTGCATACAATTCAGTATGTAGAAATGACACCATTTTTTATACATTGTCACAAACGAGTGATTAGGGAGTCGCTTACGGATCCGACAAGCAACATAAAACCGTAAAGTAAGGGACTGCGACAATGTACTAACCCATCTCTCTATTTTGGCAGGAAAGACAAGAAAACAGCCCCTTGAATTCTTCGCCAGACGTCCGGGTCGTTTCCGGGTTCCTCCGGTCCACCAGTGATGACGTCACCATCCCATAACCCACAGCGCACGGTTTCCCCATTTCCGTTCCCACTGCATAAATTGTCTGTCTTGCTGCTAATGTTTTGTCTGCTGTACACTCTACAAACCTGACCATAAGATTGCACTTGAAGAAAATCTACAGTATACAGGGAAGGAATCCCCAACCCTTAATCCTGGTTTTGTGTTTCTTTTTTTACAACGTATTACGGGATATTGTCCAAGCAGTACTTTAGAGGGTGTAGTAAAACAGTTTGTTCCAACTCTGCTTTAAGACAGACAGAGGGTTTTTAAGTAATCAACAGAATTTGGGACACCTGTGCAAATTGTTTGCTTCAACTTGCAAGGCTTAATTTACTTTAATTGCTGCAGAACATCTGTAGGCAGTAACCTATTAGTTGTTCCTGGAAGAAGGCCCACTTGTAATATTCTGAAATTTCCTTTTTTTTCCCCAAGTCTTTGCTAACCTAAACTTTAAATTTATACATCTGGTAGTTAACTGCTTACCTCTTTACAATTTTAAGTCATTCACTGCATTTTGACTAATTAAAATCAAAGAAAAACTGAGGTGTTCTAAAAGTTTTGACTGGCAGTGGCAGACAGCCGAAATGACTGTCAACTGCAAGGGGAAGAAAACATACACAGGAAAGTACATCCCTCGGGTCACTAGATGGCAGCCCCCTGGGGCTGCAGCGGTGCCTCGGATTCCCATAGGGAAACATGGGACTTGGAGTTTGGGACAGCCCTGTTGGATTTTGTGGGTGCTGCCATGGGGAGCTGCAGAGCCATACTTTGACGAGCTTCCACCATACCTGGGAGTACTTCCAGACCTCTCTAACAAGCCATCTGGAGTGCATCCAGGTGTGGCATAAAAGGAGCCTGCTATTACTGCACAGACAGTCAGAGTCGGGAGGGAGAGGACGGCACTTGCCAGGAGGAGTGGAGGCGAAAAACAGAAAGAGAATGAGAGACAAAGAAGAGAAAGCAAAGGCATTGAGCTTATTGTGCTTTGGCAGGTAGGAAACGGTGGAAAAACATTTTGCACAATAAAAATAAATGTGTAGGGCTGAATTTGTGTCCTGTGCCTGTTTGTGTTGGGTTCGGGGACCTGAGCGCCCCCAACAGATCACAAGTTCTATAGATATATAGAGAGGTATATATTTATATATCTAAATATACATATATACAGTACAGCATATACACACATACACACACACACACACACACACATATATATATACATATATATGATTTAAAATGGTCAGAAAGAGCAATTTTAGGGATGGTCTAGAGCAGCTGCAGACAAACACAAATGGTAGCATGTCTGCCCACATGTAAGTAGCATTGAGGTTCGAGTCCCACCCATACGATTTTTTAAATATCGATTTTATTTGTTTCATATACAACAAATTATGCAAAAGAATAACTATTAAAACTGCACAATTGATTTCAAAAAAATGTTTAATATAAAATTTTGTAAAAACAGCTTTATTGCTATTACATTGTCCCACATACCGTGTTTCCTCGAAAATAAGACAGGGTCTTATATTCGTTTTTGCTCCAAAAGATGCAAGAGGGCTTATTTTCAGGGGATGTCTTATATTTATTCATGTACAATATACATTTATCCAAATACAGTCATGTCATCTTCTTCTGGAATATCATCATAACTCTCCACGTTCAAACCCTGAATTACAGCCGGAATTTCTTGCTATCCCAAACGCTTTTAGGATCCTACAGGATAGATGTGCGTGCTTCGATGTTTGATGAATGGTTCTATGTGGTGAAGCAAAATGCCGAAATACAAATGCATTTGTGGTGCTTTTATATTCAAGCATCACATATTCCCCAAAGTAATGACACAATACAGTCATATGAAAAAGTTTGGGAACCCCTCTTAATTCTTTGGATTTTTGTTTATCATTGGCTGAGCTTTCAAAGTAGCAACTTCCTTTTAATATATGACATGCCTTATGGAAACTGTAGTATTTCAGCAGTGACATTAAGTTTATTGGATTAACAGAAAATATGCAATATGCATCATAACAAAATTAGACAGGTGCATAAATTTGGGCACCCCAACAGAGATATTATATCAATACTTAGTTGAGCCTCCTTTTGCAAATATAACAGCCTCTAGACGTCTCCTATAGCCTTTGAGGAGTGTCTGGATTGAGGTATTTTTGACCATTCTTCCAAATAAAATCTCTCTAGTTCAATTATATTTGACGGCTGAGTTTCTGAAAAAGCAGCATGAGATCCAGTAGCTTCACAAGTGTTAGCATGGACAGCCTGCTTCAAATCATCCCATAGATTTTCGATGATATTCAAGTCAGGGGACAGTGAAGGCCATTCCAGAACACTGTACTTCTCCCTCTGCATGAATGTCTTTGTAGATTATGAACTCTGTTTTGGGTTATTGTCTTGTTGGAATATCCAACCACTGCATAACTTCAACTTTGTGACTGATGCTTGAACATTATCCTGAAGAATTTGTTGATATTGGGTTGAAATCATCCGTCCCTCAACTTTAACAAGGGCCCCAGTCCCTGAAATAGCCCCACAGCATGATGGAACCTCCACCAAATTTGACAGTAGGTAGCAGGTGGTTTTTCTTGGAATGCGGCGTTCTTCTTCCACCATGGAAAGCACTTTTTGTTATGACCAGATAACTCCATTTTTGTCTCATCTGTTCAAAAATGAATCTGGCTTGTCTAAATGAGCATTTGCATACAACAAGCGACTCTCTTTGTGGCGTGAGTGCAGAAAGGGCTTCTTTCTCATCACCCTACCATATAGATGTTCTTTGTGCAAATTGCACTGAATTGTAGAACGATGTACAGAAACATCACCTACAGCAAGATGTTCTTGCAGGTCTTTGGAGGTGATCTGTGGGTTGTCTGTAACCATTCTCACAATCTTGCGCATATGCCGCTCCTGTATTTTTCTTGGGTTTAACAGCAACTGTGCCTGTGGCCTTCCATTTCCTGATTAAAATTCCTTACTGTTGAAACTGACAGTTTAAACCTCTGAGATAGCTTTTTGTAGCCTTCCCCTAAACCATGATACTTAACAATCTTTGTTTTCAGATCTTTTGAGAGTTGCTTTGAGAATCTCATGCTGTCACTCTTCAGAGGAGAGTCAAAGGGAGGCACAACTAGCAATTGACCACCTTAAATACCTTTTCTCATGATTGGACACACCTGTCTATGAAGTTCAAGGCTTAACGAGCTAATCCAACCAATTTGGTGTTGCAAGTAATCAGTATTGAGCAGTTACATGCATTCAAATCAGCAAAATTACAAGGGGACCAAAATTTTTGCACAGCCAGTTTTTCACATTTGATTTCATTTCATACAACTAAATACTGCTTCACTAAAAATCTTTGTTCGGAAAAACACCCCAGTTCTCAGATGTTCCTATGAAATGAAAGACATACCACTGTTATTTTTTTTGTTGAAAGTAACTTTTTCATATGACTGTATATATTAAAAGTCTCACATACCATCTTCTGTTCCGTCTTTTTTTTTTTTTTTTTGCACCCTTACAATACCGTCATAATGTATAGCGGCGTATTTGAGCCACAGAGAAAAAAAATAAGGACATAATGAAAATGTCTATTTTGTGATTAAAGTCAAAATTTCGACTTTAACTTCGAAATGTCCACTTTAACCTTGTAGTTTACTTTATCATTAAAGCAGACCGTCGTAAACGTCATCTTAAAACTGACCCAGTTGTTTTAAATCGCTATGCACTTCTGGGGCTTCCTCCTGACCTGACAGCAGCGGCAAGCACCATCACCACACAGAACACATTAAATTTATAATATTCCAGCGCTCTGCACATTTAGAATTCTTAGATTTATACTTGATATCACTTTCTTGATGAAATGCATTAAAATATGTATGTTACATTTTACAGATAAATTGTTAACTTTGTTTAAATAATGAATTCTGTTAAGATTTACACATATGGGGTGGCATGGTGGCAGAGCAGTAGCGCTGCTGTCTCGCAGGGAGTCATGTCCTATGTGATTTCTGCCTGGAGTTTGCATGTTTTCCTGGTGGGTTTCCACAGTGTGCTCAGTTTTCCATCCAAAGACATGAAGGTTTGGGGATTTGTTGAAGCTACAATGATGTTAGTGTATGTGTGTGTGTTTGTGTTCACCTTGCAATAAGCCGATGCCCAGTCCAGGGATTTTGTTTCTGTCTTGTGCTGATGCTGCTGGAATGGGCGCATCCCCAAATTGATGGATGTAATCATTAATCATTAAACATCCTTTTCAGAGATATTGTGGCAAGGTGTCCTCGGAATTTAATGGATGTTTCGGGCACACAAGTCTCATCGCGTGAAGTATAAACCTGGACTTAGGCGCCTTACATTTCAGCTGACGATCTTGACTAGGGCTTATTTTTGGGGTAGGGCTTACATTACAGAGCAGCCTGAAAATCATGCTAGTGCTTATTTTCGGAGTAGGTCTTATTTTCCGGGAAACACGGTAAAATGTTCTCAACTGGCCGGCCCTTTACATTATTTTATTGACTTGAAATATAATGTCATCTTTTGGTTTTATTTGAGTTTTCCACTGCCATCTTCTGTATCATGTAGTTTAAATTCACATTCACCATCTCTTTTGATTCTGCACTGCTCTTTATAAGTCCTCATGTATACATATACTACACAAATACATATACTATAATATATATGTATATTTATTTCTTTATACACACAAAGTCATGATAGATGTATCAAACGCTTTAAAAAAATCAGAAGATAAAAAAATTACAAATTACCTTAATTTCAGATGTTACAGGTTTCTTGTTCTTTTTCCTTTTCTTCTTGTTAGATTTAGTATTTTGCTTTGCCTGGAAAAAATAAAGTGAAAAAACATGCTGTTTAAATTAATGCACTTTAAACCATATGTTACACTGTCAACTTTTAAAGTATATCAGTAAATTAAAATTAATCATAACTCCAAAAGTGAAATGACATCAATTACATAAGAACATCAGAAACCAAGACTGGTTATTTACTACAAATGACTTCTTTCATTAGCACACATCTAAAGATACTGCACCATTTAATCCATTTGCTTCTTAGACGGAAACAGGTTGGTCAGCTCAATGATGTGCCTGGTCATGAACCCAACAACATGATTTCTTTCATGTTATTTTACAGTATATGCCACTGGGTCACCATAATTCACTATTCTCATCAATTTCAATAGTTAATGTTTTTCAGAATTTAAAAAAGATTAATATGTTGGTCATAGTAAGGCTGGGCGGTATACCGGTTCATACCAAAAAACGTTTTTTATTTTTGTTATGATATGGATTTTTCTTAAACTGCAACACCAGTTTAAACAGCCTAAACAACATTCGGAATGTGGCAGAGCGGGAAACTGTTCAAGGGGGGACCTTTTTCACTGCTGCACCGTTAAACACGCAACAGAGTACATACGTTAGTGGAGGTATTGAGCGGTGAAAATGGACAGAGAACATTCTGAAACTGAAGCTGTAGCAGACAATAAAGTTGAACATGATGACACAGTTAAACTTTTGCCAAAAAAGGAGCCGTGTCTGTTGTCTGGAGATACTTTGGTTTTAAAAGGTTGGATATGGACCATTATGTTCAAATGTGTGAATACTGTTTCTATACTACTGGATAATACTGCAAGCCAAGTTGTACTTCTTTTATTTTTTTTCAATACTGTGTAATGTACCTGGGTACTGAGTAACGACATGTTGACTTTATTCTCGACATTTCCACTTTAATCTCGACACTTATGACGAGAATGAAGTCAACATGCTGACTTTATTTTCGTAATTTGTCATTAAAGTAGAACATCACACAGAATATATTAATTTCATGATATTCCTGCTCCCTGAACATTTACAATGCTAAGATAAATACTTGATAAAATTTCCATGATGAAATGCATTGATAAAAGTCTGTATTAATCATGTGGGGGCACGGTGGCGTGGAGGTTGCACTGCTGCCTCGCAGCAAGGGGGTCCCAGGTGTTCCCTACCTTGAATTTGCATGTTTTTCTGGTGGGTTTACTCGGCGTGCTTCAGTTTCCTTTCAAAGTCATGTAGGATGTGGGGTTTTGTTATGCTACATTGACCCTGCTAGTGTGTATGTGTTGCTCGTATTCACCCTGCGATGTGCTGACGCCTCGTTAAGGATTTGCTCCTGCCTCGCACACAATGCTTGCTGGGATGGGCGCAATCCTGAATGGATGGCATAGTTAAACATGTACAACGAAGATTTTTTTAAAGTTCTGAACACTCGTGGTCTAAGTTTATAACGTTTTTAATTTCACAAAGGCGTTTATCGTGTGGTGATTGGTTATGTGGAGAAAAAAAAAGGACAGGAACTGGGGGTTTGGTACGTCAGATAGAGACAGCATGTGTGCAATAAAGAAAGCCTGCTCAGAAGAACATCCACTGATTTCTGTGTTTGTGTCTCTGACCACCAGATCACAAGCCCAACATTTACACAATATTTACAGTGCATCCGGAAAGTATTCACAGCGCATCTCTTTTTCCACATTTTGTTATGTTACAGCCTTATTCCAAAATGGATTAAATTAATTTTTTTCCTCAGAATTCTACACACAACACCCCATAATGACAATGTGAAAAAAGTTTACTTGAGATTTTTGCAAATTTATTAAAAATAAAAAAATTGAGAAAGCACGTGTACATAAGTATTCACAGCCTTTGCCATGAAGCTCAAAATTGAACTCCAGTGCATCCTGATTCCCCTGATCATTCTTGAGATGTTACTGCAGCTTAATTGGAGTCCACCTGTGGTAAATTCAGTTGATTGGACATGATTTGGAAAGGCACACACCTGTCTATATAAGGTCCCACAGGAGGAGGAGTACAGGAAGCTAATCAAAGACTCTGTTAAATGGTGCGACTCAAACCACTTACACCTGAACACCAGCAAGACCAAGGAACTGGTGGTGGATTTTAGGAGGCCCAGGCCCCTCATGGACCCCGTGATCATCAGAGGAGACTGTGTGCAGAGGGTACAAACCTATAAATACCTGGGAGTGCAGCTGGATGAAAAATTGGACTGGACTGCCAATACTGATGCTCTGTGTAAGAAAGGTCAGAGCCGACTATACTTTCTTAGAAGGTTGACATCCTTCAACATCTGCAATAAGATGCTGCAGATGTTCTACCAGACGGTTGTGGCGAGTGCCCTCTTCTACGCAGTTGTGTGCTGGGGAGGCAGTATAAAGAAGGACGTCTCACGCCTGGACAAACTTGTTAAGAAGGCAGGCTCTATTGTAGGAATAAAGCTAGACAGTTTAACACCTGTAGCAGAGCGACGGGCACTAAGCAAACTCCTGTCAATCATGAAGAATCCACTGCATCCACTTAACAGTGTCAACTCCAGGCAGAGGAGTAGCTTCAGTGACAGACTTTTGTCACTGTCTTGCTCCACTGACAGACTGAGGAGATCGTTCCTCCCCCACACTATGCGACTCTTCAATTCCACCCGAGGGAGTATATGCTAACATTATTCAAAGTTATTGTCTGTTTTTAGATGCATTTTTATTACTCTTTAATTTAATATTGTTTTTTGTATCAGTATACTGCTGCTGGATTATGTGAATTTCCCCTTGGGATTAATAAAGTATCTATCTATCGATCTATCTGAATAGACAAAGATTGAACTCTTTGGTGTGAATGCCAGGCATCACGTTTGGAGGAAACCAGGCACCGCTCATCACCAGGCCAATACCATCCCTACAGTGAAGCATGGTGGTGGCAGCATCAAGCTGTGGGGATGTTTTTCAGCGGCAGGAACTCGGAGACCAGTCAGGATAAAGGGAAAGATGACTGCAGCAATGTACAAAGACATCCTGGATGAAAACCTGCTCCAGAGCGCTCTTCACCTCAGACTGGGGCGACAGTTCATCTTCCAGCAGGACAACGACCCTAAGCACACAGCCAAGATATCAAAGGAGTGGCTTCAGGACAACTCTGTAAATGTCTTAGAGTGGCCCAGCCAGAGCCCAGACTTGACCTCAAGTAAACTTTTTTCACGTTGTCATTATGGGGTGTTGTGTGTAGAATTCTGAGAAAAAAAATGAATTTAATCTATTTTGGAATAAGGCTGTAACATAACAAAATGTGGAAAAAGTGATGCGCTGTGAATAATTTCTGGATGCACTGTAAGTTAAACCTGTGCAATACTCATTCATACATCCAGTTTTTTTAAGCCTCGTCACACCTGCCATAAAGTTCTCTACACTGAACGTACACCTGGGAAACCCTTACTGCAAGGGAGCAGCACTACCCCTCACTACCGTGCATGTTTAATGCCTGTTTTAATGCATTTCATCATGAAAATGATATCAAGTATTTATCTTAGCATTCTAAATTTTCAGAGAGCAGGAATATCATGAAGTGAATGTATTCTGTGTGGCGATCCCTGCCTGTGCGAAGTCAGTTAAAGAAGCGCGTAGCGATTAACAATTGGGTCGGGGAACACAACACAAAGCATTTAATGTGTTACATTAACTTATGAAGGGGTTTGAGAAAATCTAGTAAATTAAACATTGATTTTATGGTGATGTTTAGTTTATGACATTCTACTTTAATGAGAAAATAAACTATGAGAATAAAGTGGAAATGTTGACTTTAATCTCGACATAACCGGCGAGAATAAAGTGGAAATGTCGACTTTAATCTCGAAATAAGCGTCAAGATTAAAGTGGAAATGTCGAGAATAAAGTCAACATGTCGACTTTATTCTCAACATATAGTTTTTTTTCTTCACTGTGGACCTAATACGCTTCCGCAGGGTTGTATCACATATAGCATTATAAATGCAAGTTGCAGTTTTGTTATTTATGTATATAGCTTAGCTTGAAGCAAGGTCTATGTTAATGCTATTTGCCTTAATGAAGGTTCAGTTGGTAAAGATGTCTCACCAAGTTGCACTTGTTTTATTTTATTTTTATTTGGTGAATACTATATAATGCACCTGGGCTTACAGTCTTGAAGTAATAGTATTATTACTGGAAGTTGCACTATTATTTATTTTATTGTTATTATTTATTAGTTTAAATATTAGGCAGTTTAATGATGGTAAAGTTGTTTAAAAAATCACTTTAATGTGTCAGTGGACAGAGATTGTTAACATTAACAGAAAGTGTAGTTGATTCTCTGATTTCTATTAAATGAGTTTCACTCAGAATTCTTCTTGGTGTATGTTATATGACTTGACCATGAAGATTTGCAGACTATTCTGCAGATCACAGAAGCCATTATTTACCACTTACCTCTCCTGCGTGCAGCTTCACTGCACAACTTATCTCAAGGAAGATTCATATTTTCCATGGCATCTGACACAGTATTTCCCTTTCCAGTATTGTACCCATAAGCCCATTTTTTTGAAATGCAAAAATCGCAGTCAACCCATTGTAAAAAATTAAGAACTGTGCAGTGCCTGTGGTATCAATAGATAGATAGATAGATACTTTATTAATCCCAAGGGGAAATTCACAATGTTCTCATGAGATACGATTAAACAAAATTTAAAACGTTGGTACTTTTCGTGATAGTCGCTCCTTGAGCTTACATTACAAACCTCCAATTTGACAGGTGACTATGTAAATTAATGTTGTTAAATTATTGTTTATTCTATAGACACATTATTATAACATGTTTTCTTCATAAAGTCACCCTCTGCAAAGGGTTTCCTATGCTAGACTAGATGTTGAGCCACCTCATAGCTAGCATACATGTAATATTCTCTTAGTCTTGGGTAACGCAAAAAATAAATGGTTTCATTGAGCAGACTTGCTAAATGCCACTGGTTTCACTTTGAGTTTTTGTTCAGCACCAGAGACAAGTCTGAAAGGCTCATGATTGTTTCTTTCTGATTGTCTTTTTAAATTACAAAAATTCACTCCTGCAACTGATGCTTGGCAAATTAAAAAGACACACATCTCCGAGTTCAAGGGAAAAGTATTTATTTTGCTTAAATTGTTGATTTCCTCTGCTTTCGCTGTCAATTTTGGTTTATTTGGTTCCACTATTTGAAAAAACTTGCTGATATTAATGTACAGAATTAAAACACAAATAGTCTGACTCATTAAGGGCCCAGGTCTATAGCCTTATTTTCTTAAGCATAAGCAAATCAGAGTACATACATTTTCCTTAACACAGAGATCACCAACAAAGATATGAAATGCGATTTAATGAGACAGAAGCACCTAGTGTTCAAAACTGGAACTGCATTGTTTACTTAAAATCTGGGCAAATTTAGGGCTCGTTTATACTTCACGCTCAGAACGCATACGCACCCGCATCATGGCTGCCACGCGTTTCCAGCGTTCATTTGCTGTGTCCTCTGAGCAGGTCCTCAGAGATTAACGCAGCGTGTGCGCGAGTTGCAGTACCAGCAAAAAGTCGGAGGGCACAGTGTGCTAAAAGTTGGAATAATGATATCTCGCACTGCCACCTGCTGGATTCCTCCAGATTTACATAAAGTACGTGCGCAAGTATAAACAGTACAATGCTTGCGTAGCAGGAGCGTCCGCTGCAGCATGCGTCGCGTCGCATGAAGTATAACCCCGGCCTTAGACATACAAGCACTCAGCTACTATGAATGTTCCAGCCATTTCTACATATGACAAAAATAGAGCAAGCACGGAGGCGTGACCACGGGAGGGCTGGGGTGGGCACTGCCCCCCCCCAGAGACAAGCCGTGCCCACCCTGCGAAATGCTCTGCCTGTCCAATGAAAACTCTGCAGAAGAATAACATTTGATTTTCAAAACTGAGTTGCTTTCCAATTAGACAGGCACAGTGCTGCTCACAGTTCACTTCGCCGCACACTTTGCAGCACGTTTTGAACCTGTTGACCACATTCTTTAATTAAATCAGCGTATACGTTCCTTTCTACTTTTATTTTCTGGTTGGTAACACCAAAGGCTATGCATAGGTGGCTTATTAAAAAGCAGACATCTTCAACCTCTGTCCCTCCACAAGCTGCTGGCTCCACGGTTGAGCCCAGCACTGCTGCTACCAACACGGAGCACAGTGCACCCACGTCAGGAACTGACACTCCAAAAGATGTAGATAAGCCTACACAATCCTCCAGCTCTGCGCCCGTGTCGGTACTCCAAACCTCTGCCTTCAACAAAATATACAGTTCGGTCTGCCTGACTTAAATATGGATAGCCCATCCCAGCCCATTTTAATTAATTATCCCAACCGCGCATTCGGAAAGACACTCAGATGTTTTGGTGCAAGCTGGTATCAGTCTTGACCATGGCTTGAATATTTTGTTGTCCGTGATGCCAGCATTTGCTTTGCCTGCCGCAAATTTAGTGTTTCCAATTCGGACCGCGAGGACATATTCATCAAACACGGCTACACTAATTGGAAAAAAGCTCTAGAAAAAGATGGTGGTGGCATCCACAAACACGCGTCTAGTATCCCGCACACCAGAGCCATGTCTGCATGGCAAAAGTATCGGTGCCAGGCAGAGACGGGTGAAAGCATAGTTCAACTGCTGGGTCCAGCCAAAGACAGAAAAGAATAAATATTATGTAAAAAGCATTGGGGAGGCCATTTAGTTCCTTGCAGTCAATGAACTGACTCTGCGTGGTCACAATCACGTAGGTGGGGAGGAGGGACTTTTCCTTAAGTTCTTTGATTACACAATCAAAAAAGATGCCAAACTTGCAGAAACTGTAAAATACATCCCAGACAACGCAAAATACACATCCAATGTAATTCAAAATGAAATAATTGAGACTCTTGCCAAAATGGTGGTAAAAGGTATCAGGACCAAATATGAAAAAGCCGACTCTCCTAGACTTTGCATTAAAAGTGATGGTACCAGGGATCGCTGTAACATTGAGAATTTGTCTGTAGTGATTAGATTCGTCCAGAACTCCATCCCTGAAGAACACCTGATTGGCTTAATTGAACTGAATCAGCTTCATGCTGAATATATTTGTAACCAAATTCTGTCACATCTCTCTGAGCTAGGTTACAGCCCATAAAATTTAGTGTGTCAGTGTTTTGATGGTGCTTCTGTCATGTCTGGGGCAAGGCGTGGTGTCCAGGCTTTGTCACAAAGCAAAGTTGGTAAGTACATTCCATATGTACACTGCTACAACCACCAGCTCCATTTAGCAGTGCTACATGCAATGGAATCAGAACCTCTGGCTAAGAAGTTGACTGGTCAAATTCATTGAACACATTTTGTCATAGACATTATGTTTCACACACATACAATACACCCACACTGAAAAGACTTCTAGAAATACGATGGATCAGTCATTATGATGTCACAAAGTCCATTGTCAACAATGAGGAAGCTATAAGGGGCTTCTCTCAGAGGTAGCAGAGGCTGACACTGCCCCTTTTGACATTTGCAAAGAGGCATGAGGTCTTTTGACCCAATTAAAAAAAACAGAATTTCTTCAATACAGGAAAATTCCTCCTTCATGTGCTTGGTGTGCTGAAACCAGCCAATGCAATTCTACAGACACATGCAGTGGATTTGTGCACTGCTGGGGAGGTGGTGACAGCTTCACTAGACACACTGAAGGAGATGAGATGCAACTCATTCTGGGAGGAGCATTTCTCTCAGTGTGAAAGTAGGCCTACCAATTTGCTCAAAAGGAAATGGAAAGTTAATTCACATCTTGATGATAGTATTGTCGTGTCTACGCTTGGGCATGAACAAATTGCTCCTAATCAGACTTTTAAAAGGGCTATGTTCAGCATTATTGATACAGCTATTATGGAAATGGAGACAAGATTCTCTCAGAGAAATGTTGAATTATTGAGGGCCACATCGCTTCTCCTGCCAAAATCAGAATTATTTCTTGATCATTCTCTCCTGAAACTACTTCAGGCACTTGCAGGCACAGAGCAAAACAGCATGAGCTTGCAAAATGAAATTGCTGTGGCAAAAGCAATGTTGATCAATAAACTGCCAGCTGATGCTAATCTCTCTGAAGCATGCAAATGCATTCAGCCATACAAAGAGGCCTTCCCTATGTTGCATTCGCTATATGTAACAGCACTCATCATTGGTGTGTCTTCAGCTTCATTCGAAAGCTCTTTCTCAACTCTGAACCGCATTCTCACTTCACTCCGCCGAACAGTGTTGCATTCAAGGAAGAGAAATGTAGTCATTCTGGCACATGAATGAATTTATTTCAGAATTTGCCATGGGTAACTGCAGACTGGTCCTGTAGATAATATCCAGGTTAAACACTGGAAACTGATATCCTATAGCCTCCCTAATGACTACAATGAGCCACGTTTCTGTTCTTGCCCTCATATGTTGCATACATTTGACTTTATTGATATTTACCTTGTAGATGTAGTTCTATATTTGTTCACAAAAAATAATAATACAAGTTCCATTGCCTCTGTTAATTTTATTGAACAATAGGTTAGGGTTTATGATTTATGCCACAATTTTTGCTTTTATATGTTATATAAAACTATGTTGTTATTATTATTTGACCCCCCTACAAAAATGGGGATGGATGGATATTTTTTGCCCCCCCCAGACAAGCCAAATGCCCACCCACACATGATGTTCTGGTCACACCTCTGAGCAAGCAGAAACCTAACCAAATAAATCAATCAATGGATACAAAAAATTGTCAAAGTATATAATGCCACTCTATCTATATTATTTATAACAAAGGAAGAACAAACTTTGCATGGAAAAAACATTAAACATGAGTCAAAGAACACATCTCAAAACCCAAACCGACAACTCAAACAGAGTTGCAATGAAAAACATAAGTAAAATAAATTCCCAATCAAAATATTTTATATATACACCCACTTTTAATTATCTCATCTGTACTACAACAAAATGTTGCAAACCCAACAAAGAAGTAAAATTTTACAAGTGCAAAAAGGCAAAACCGATAGATATACAGTAGAACAAAATATCAATGAAAGATTGATAAAAAACAAACAATCAGAAAATAGAATAGAAATACACTGTGCGCCCACTAAATGAACCTATCAGTCCTAGATTTGCACAATAATCATTGAAGAGAATATGTTAATGTCAATTTATTTATACAGTATAGCACATTTAAAACAACATAGGAATGCTGTGGCCAAAGTGCTTTACAATAATAGAATAAAAGAAAACAAACAAATAACATAAATAAATTAAATATATGAACATAAATAAAATAAATAATAAATAGAAGTAATCTATACTAATAAACGGCAAAGCCCTCACTCACTCACTGACTGACTGACTGACTGACTGACTGATCACTAATTCTCCAACTTCCCGTGTAGGTAGAAGGCTGAAATTTGGCAGGCTTATTCCTTACAGCTTCCTTACAAAAGTTGGGCAGGTTTCATTTCGAAATTCTACGCGTAATGGTCATAACTGGAAGCTGTTTTTCTCCATTTACTGTAATGGAGATGAGCTTGAAACCCGTGGGGGCGGAGTTTCGTCTGACATCATCACGCCTCCTACGTAATCACGCAGTACGTAGAAAACCAGGAAGAGGCCCAAAAAGCGCTTTAGAAAACATGCATTATATAATTGAGAAGGCAGCGAAACAATAAGAAGCGAGCGAGTGATATATACAACCATATTCATGAGTTCTGCTACTTCGGAAACAAAGCACAGTGTAAACCTACACTTTAAATTAAGTTCATAGACAGGCTGCCGCTGGCGTTTGTAATTTAGTGCCTGCCCATATAA
>JANRMT010062806.1:38240307-38305354 GCA_026402145.1 Polypterus bichir lapradei | reverse complement strand
TTGGACTTTTATCTGGTGTCTGACGTGTAGTCTGAGGGTACAAGGGTGCAAGCGACCCCTAATTCTGTCACAATTGGCGTAGCTTCGGCAGGATTCTCAGGCCGTTAGTTTGGCGGAGGACCTGAATTTAAAAATTTTATTGTGGACAGAATACCCAAGAAGACAGCGTCAAGACGCAGAAAAATCGCCAGAAACCTCACCTTTATCAAGTCTGTCATGGGGAAGAAGAAGACAAAGCAGAGTGCCAGCAACAGCGGAGGTCTAGCGCTCGACATTGCCTGCGCTCAAGACGAGCCATGGAGCAGCTACGCGTTTCGGGAGAGATTTCCGGAGGAGGACGTCTCCGACGAGGTATGTGCAGGGAACGTACTTTGCAATCTTTTTAATTTAACATCTGTTGTCCCGTGTACATACCTCCCAGATGTCCATCCGAAGGCTCTGCGGGAGGCAGAAGACAAACCCGAAGGCGATGGCGTGCTCTTGTGCAGGCAAACGAGTAACCCGAAGGACTTCCGCATTACGGGTGCCGGCGAGGGACAGGTGACCTTCCACGAGGGATTCCAGGAAGGTGACGTTCCGTGTCCAGCTGTTTGTGGCTTCGCCCAAGAAAAGACAGACTTGATTTTTCCGAAGGGGAAAGGGGAGGCGAGCGGAACACCGCTCACAAATCAAAAAGGTAAGGAGGGTCGGGAAATGGCTGTTCGGGATGTCGTAAAAATAATTAAGACAGACCTCAGTCCGCTGAAAGAAGCGACCCGATCCTCGACCGCTGCCTTAGAGAACTCCAAGTCCCAGAAGCCTCCGCGAGACCCGTCAGAGCACGTGCCTGAAGCGGGCGTGCTCATTGGCTCCCGGCCGGCAGAGAAGAAAGACAAGGAAGTAAGTCTTTTGCCGGTCGAAATAAATATTGACTTGCGGGAACTCGAGCGTTTGATCGAGCCCGTAAAGAGTTGTTTACAGGTCCCGACGACCATTGAGAAGATCGTCGGGGAATTGGGAGCGGTAGCCAAAGCGCCGTTGGAGAAGCTGAGGGACTACGTGCGGCGATTTGGTGGGGAGCCTCCCGTATATCATAATGTGGCGGTACAGGTATGTGAAACCCGTACTGTATATAAAACAAGAGGGACGCAGTGTAATCCGGGCCCGCTTTTCATAAATAGCGGGTGCCAATACACGGCGTGCCCTACAAGAGTGGCCGGTACGATAACCGAGTGGCCGGCGGAAGGGCTAATCGATCCGGGGCAGCTACACAGTGCTGATTCCCGGAACGAGACAGCCCTAAAGACGCCGCCACCGGTAATTTACAAATCAAAGGGCGTGCAGACAGTAAAGGGGCTCTCTTTTACTAATAGAGAGACCCAAACTGTAGACAAGCCCCAGAGTAAACCGGAGATCCCAAGAATAAAGGGGTCTCCGGACAAAGTTGAGCAGCAAGCTGAGAGCTCAGGGGCGGCCGTGGAACCCTCCTCACTGGACAAAGGGGCGGAGCAAAAGTTTCCAGACTGTTTCCAGACTCGCAGAGGGATATACACTGGAGGAAGGCGGCTGTGCTATGAATGCCGCCGACCGGGACATGGATGGCGAAGTTGTCCTGGGAGGACATGGAATACAAATCCTTTTTTATTTAATATTCCCCCAAGGTTCTCCCGGAAATATTCTGGACTTCGCCAGGACCCGAATAACTCCTCCTGGAGGAAGACATCCCTCGCGGGGCTGGCCGCTCCGAATCATGATTCGTCACTGGGGGGGGAGTACTGTAAGATATGGCCGGCTATGTATCCCGGCCAATACCCCCAAGCCGCCAGGTGGAGCCCTCCTTGCAGCATGGAGGTCCCCAGAAGACCAGCAGGGCATCATGGACAATGGAGTTTTTATGCACCGCCCTGCTGGATGCCATGGGGGCCACGAGAGGGAGCTGCAGGGAGGACCGAAGAGTTCTTCGTGCCCTATGACCCGGAAGTTCGTCATAGGAAGAGCGACGGGCTTCCGGGGTGAGAAAAAACATTGTTTACCCTGACCCGGAAGGAATAAGGATTTGTGGACTGTTGGGCAGAAACACTTCCGGGTCAGGAGATATAAAAGGACTGTGGGAGCTCCCAGACGGCGAGCTGAGCTGGGTGGAAGGGTGGCAACGCATCTGGGAGCTGGAGGATTGTTTATTGTATTTTTGTGATTCATTATTGGAGTATTTGGGAGTGGAGCGTGCTTTGTGCACGTTATTATTATAATAAATAATATTTGGACTTTTATCTGGTGTCTGACGTGTAGTCTGAGGGTACAAGGGTCCGAGAAAACCCAAATTCTGTCACAATATATATCTATCTATCTATCTATATACATATATACACACACACATATATACATCCATCCATCCATTATCCGCGTCTGTGTGGGTTTCCTCCGGGTGTTCTGGTTTCCTCCCACAGTCCAAAGACATGCCGGTTAGGTGCTTTGGCGATTCTAAATTGTCCCTAGTGTGTGCTTGGTGTGTGTGTTTGCGCTGCGGTGGGCTGGCGCCCTGCCTGGGGTTTGTTTCCTGCCTTGTGCCCTGTGTTGGCTGGGATTGGCTTCAGCAGACCCACGTGACCCTGTAGTTAGCACACAGCAGACTTCTTCTCTTTCCACCTCCACTCCTCCCGCAAGCTTCATCCTCCTCCACCCAACTCTGGCTTCCCAAATGGAGTGAGGCAGCTCTTTTTATATAGCACCTGGAAGTGCTACAGCAGCACTTCCAAGTGTGGTTGAAATGCAACAATGCACTCAGCAGATCCTGCAACACCTCGTAGCAGGTACCACGGAAACCCCAACTCCCAGGTAGCCCTGTGGGAATTGGAGGCACTGCTGCAACACAAGGGGACTGCCATCTAGCACTCCAGGTAATGCCCTGAATATGCTCTTTACCCTGGTCTTTCCACACTATGAATTTTTAATATTTAATGTAATATTCCATCACTTATTATTTAATGGAAGGCTCATTACTTAATTGTTAGACTATTAAAATCATACATTGGCATACAATTTTGATTGTGCTAGTGGAGCCACCACTGTAGGATCGATCAGGTTTTCTTGTAGAAACTATAGCAGGGATATTCCAGCAAGGCGGAACAGCAGGCTTTTTTCATTTTTTCCCCAACAACTTACTTCATTCAAGGTCAATCAGTGCTGCTAATTGAACTTTTTAATTTCATTAGACTGTTTTCTCCAGTTCCTAGTTTGCAGTCTCAGAAATTACCAATAGTGCAGGCTTTTGTTTCTCCCACAGCTTTTCAAAGAATCTTACTGTCTTAATTTTTTGGACATAAATCCATTTATTCTCATGTTTTTCACTCCCATGACAGACAGTCATGCAGTTTTATATTACCAGTGACTCAGTCAGACCAGTCAGCAAATCACCCTGACTTAATCAAAAAGGTTTAATTCTATCTCAAGTCTTAAGGATGGGCTTCCACACATATCTGTTTAATATGCAATGCAAAATGTTTTATAAAATAATTTATTTTGATTTTGATACCTCAATAATTGATTGGAACAAAATCCCACAGGCACCAAGGTCATCCAAAACAAGTATTACCTACCTCTAGGATAAAAGGTCATATAACCTTAGTCTAAGAAGGGTTGCTTGTCCTCTGGGATCCCAGAGGAGGGTTTTACCAGTGCAACTGCTTACTTATTTCTATTGAACTAAGGCTGAACATCTGCATTTTGAATAAATCCTAGGTGAGGAAATATAAAGAACAACATGCATACATTAGCTACAGCTGATACAGATATTACTTACATTCTTTCTGTACCAGTTGCCTTATTCTTCCTCTTTCCCCTCGGATACTCAAGTAGACATACGAATGCACCTGCAGCACTGGAGTTTAAAAAATTAAGGAGCCTCAAAAGTAAAGTTTAATAAATAAAGAAAAGTAATTTAAATATTCATTGTAAAAACAGAGATCGGCAGCAACCACAAAATTTTTGATATAACCACTTTCTAAATTGGCTCTAAATTACACATATCATGCACCCATATAAGTAAATCCCTATGTCCGTGAGCATTCAATTTTATTTCTTTGTTTCTCTGGAACTGGAGATTTCTTTCAGGAATGTACTTAGTATTCCAGATTTTTTTTGTTTTTTAATATAGAAATAAAAATGTAACTTAAGACCAAACTTAATTTAAAGGCAAGATTAGCCTCACATTAAGACCATTAACAGACTAGTTTCAACAAACATTTGAAGCCATTGTAGCTTCTCAGAATTTCAGATATAGCATAAAGCAAACATCCAACATGAATGCATATACAGAATTTAAATGTATTTTTGTGGCATATAGTAACGTTGTGAAAAATACCTGATATACTTGATTAATAGAACACACTTTGAGAATTGAGTTTATATAATTAATTGCGGTTATGTAATCCACTTCCTAACATTTTACTTTTAAACACGGCAATAATTTTTATTTTGTAATTCATTTATTTTTTTCTACCCACATGACTGAAGTTGCTTACACAAACCTTTCATTCAGTTTCTGTAGAGCTCTCCAATTAATAATATATAACCCCTTAGGCAGAAAATATATAATATATACAATATTTAGTAAGTATATTTTATATATATATATTTTATATTATATATATATATATATATATATATATATTTTTTTTTTTTTTTTCCCCACAGATGAGAGCAGACAAAGGCACCTTGACTGCCATTAGGTATCGGGATGAAATCCTTGGACCCATTGTCTGAGCCTATGCTGGTGCAGTGGGTCCTGGGTTCCTCCTGGTGCACAACAATGCCCGGCCTCATATGGCGAGAGTATGCAGGTAGTTCCTGGAGGATGAAGGAATTGATACCATTGACTGGCCCCCACGCTCGCTTCATCTAAATCCAACAGAACACCTCTAGGACATTATGTTTCAGTTCATCTGACGTGGCCAGGTTGCACCTCAGACTGTCCAGGAGCTCAGTGATGCCCTGGTCCAGATATGGGAGGAGATCCCCCAGGACACCATCTGTCGTCTCATTAGGAGCATGCCCCAACATTGTCAGGCATGCTTACAAGCACATGGGGGCCACAAAAACTACTGAGTACAATTTTGAGTTGCTGCAATTAAATTTATATTAATATCTCTCTCTCTCTCTCTATATATATATATATATATATATACACATACACTGTATATATAGATTTTTGTCTATGGTTTTGTTTTAACTTGTTCATGTACAGTGTCCTTGAGACTAATAAAAGTCATTATAACATTATAAATAAAATGTATATATTCACACATTCATAAACAGAGTGGATATCAAACTCCTTATGCTCCTTCAGAGTTTCACCTTTTTTGTCATTATACCAGAAATGGCAGTGGGAACTGTGGGGCAGTATGCATCCCAGATGGGATTCATTAACAAGCAGAAATGGCATACCAAGAAGAGTTTGGCAGAATTCTTACTTGTATATGCTAATTAACATGCAACACTTTGCCACTCTCCGTCAGCATGATTAGTGTAACTATATAATAACTTCTTGGGTTTTTTTTTTTTTGTAAAAGTAAGTTTTATTTCCACATTATAAAATACAATCCACAACAATTCCATTACACCACACAACAAAAAGAGTTTTGATAAAGAACAGCCATTTTTCAATTTTTTATCTCTTAACTGAAGACTATCATCTCTCGAGCCATACAGCCATACTACAAACTTATATTTTGGAATTAAATCAATTCCAATTAAAGTCTTATTTCTGATTCCTCATTTGAAATGCATTTGCCAACTAAACTAAAAGAGTAAAGAGACCTTAATTCACAGCAGCTTAGCAATCAGGAATCATATCAAAACAAGCATACATTTTCAAACTTTCTTCTGACCGAAACACAAAGTTAAGAAAAACATGAATGGGCTTGGTCATAATAATGTAGTTAATCAAAGGGCATAGAATTTCCTCTATCCTAACTTCCTCCTGATAAAAAAAAATGTTCAGTTGCTTTGAATTTCAAGTTTACATTACAGTGTGCCAAAGAACTCAGCCACCTTAGCCTGGCAGACTGGCGTTGGCCTGAACTTGAATTTCTAGCTTGTGGAGGAACCTTTTTGTTATGTAATGACTGGAAATGATGAGGAAGGTGCTTCTCTAAAGAACTGCCCATTGAATTCAGAGCTAATGCCACTTTTAACATATTAAATATCAGGAAGCATTCTTCTGCCTCACAGCTACTATCCATCCATCCATTATCCAACCCGCTATCTCCTAACTACAGGGTCACGGGGGTCTGCTGGAGCCAATCCCAGCTAACACAGGGCGCAAGGCAGGAAACAAACCCCAGGAAGGACACCAGCCCATTGCAGGCCTCACAGCTTTACAGTCCTAAATTCATAAACTGGTATGTGAGGATTTTGCACATTTTCTCCATGTCTCTGTCTTTGAATCCTTAGGTTTTGATTCCATATCTCAACACTGTGTTTTACAATGAAAGGGAACTAAAATGGCTCTGTATCCATAAATGTAGATGTACAGTGCCATCAGAAAGTAATCTGACCCCTTGACATTTTTCAAATTTCCTTATGTTGTAGCCTTATGCTAAAATCATTTAAATTCATTTTTCCCTCATCAAACAACACTCAGTACCCACGAATGACAAAGCAAAAATAGGATTCTTGATTTTTCTCAAAATTATTAAAAATAAAAAACTGAAATATCCCATTGACACAAGTATTCAGACCTTTTGCTATGATATTTGACTCAAGTATATCCCATTGTGTTGATCATCACTGAACCGTTTCTGCATTTTATTTGGAGTCAACCTGTGGTCAGATGAACTGATAGGACTGATTAGGAAAGGCACAGTTCTGTCTATATAAAGGTCCTACAGTTGAAAATGTGTGTGTTAGAGGAAAAACCAAGCCATGAGGTAAAATGAATTGCCTACAGGACTCAAAGGCAGCAAAAATCTTCAGCAACACTGAAAGTTCCCAAGAGCACAATGGCCAAAATAATTCATAAATGGAATACGTCTGGAACAACCAGGACTCATCCTAGGGTTGACTGCCCAGCCAAGCTGAACAAGTAGGGAAAAAAGAGCCATTGTAAGACAGGTGACCAAGAACTTCATGGTCACTCTGGCTGAGCTCCACAAAACCTGTGTGGGGATGTGTGAAACTTCCAGAAGTACAACCAAAACTGCACCACTCCACTAACTTGGGCTTTATGGCAGTATGGCCAGATGACATATGAATGCCTGCTTGGAGGTTGAAAAAAGGCCCCTAAAGGGCTCTCAGACTATAAGAAACAAGATTCTCTGGTCTGATCAAACCCAGATTGAACTGTTTGGCCTTCAATTCTAAGTGTCATGTCTGGAGGAACCCAGGCATCACTCATCACTAGTGCAATACCAGTCCAACAGTGAAATATAATGGTGACAGCATCATGCTGTGGGATTGTTTTTCAGAAGCAGGGACTGGGAGACTAATCAAGGTGAAGGGATGGTGAGTATGCAGGGAGTAGAGCAGCGAAGGGGGAGTTTAAATACTTGGATCAAAGGTATCGAGTAATGGGGATTGTGGAAGAGAGCTGAAAAAGAGAGTGCAGGCAGGGTGGAATGGGTGGAGAAGAGTGTCAGGAGTAATCTGTGACAGACGGTTATCAGCAAGAGTAAAAGGGAAGTTCTACAGGATGGTAGTGAGATCAGCTATGTTATATGGGTTGGAGACGGTGGCACCAACCAGAAAGCAGGACACAGAGCTGGAGGTAGCAGAGTTAAAGATGATAAGATTTACAATGGGTGTGACGAGGATGGACAGGATTAGAAACGAGAACATTAGAGGGTCAGCTCAACTTGGACGGTTGGCTGACAAAGTCAGAGAGGCGAGATTGCGTTGGTTGGGTTGGTTTGCAGAGAAGAATGGCAGAATATCCCTAGATCTAGACATGTGAAGCTTGTTGCATCATATTTAGAAAGACTCCATGCCATAACTATTGTTGTACTGAGTAAAGGGTCTAAATACTTGCATCAACATGACATTTCAGTTTTTTATTTTTAATAAATTTGCAAAAAAGTCTGAAATCTCGTTTTCGCTTGATGAGGGGAAAACATGAATTTGAATGATTTAGCATAAGGCTGCAATATAAAAAAATACGTAAAAAGTGAAGGGGTCTGAATACTTTCACAAGGCACTGTATGTGTAAATGTTGCCCTTAGATTTACTGTTTAGAGAGTTGTTTTGTATCGTGCTCCTGGCTTCCCATGACTCCTGAACTGGATAAACAGTGAAGAAGAAATAATTGAAAGAATATTAAATGTTACAATGTTCTCTGTATGTTATATTTAGTCCATGTTGAAGTATTACACGAATATTTTGCAATGGTGGGGTTACTGCACAATCTGATTTGTGTTACTTATCCATCCACTTGCCAGTGATACGCTTCTGAACAGCATGGCAGTTAGCTGGCTGCCCACTTCTGCATATCAAGTGTAAAGGCCAGATTTCCTGCATCATGCTCATCCTTATATGACTAAGTACATGCCAAGTACTGTAAAACGATTCTCTCTGAAAGCACCTTTCAACAGTTATAAATGCAAAACTAAATCAAATTAAGTTATTGTCTTATTGCCTTTAAAGTACTCATGACAAGATACTTGACTGTCTCCTATTGTTAGCATTAAGAGCAAAGCTGTTCTGAACCGCCTGTGACGTGCAATCCATTCCTATACAGCTTGGTAATGGAAAAAGTTAATAAAAAGGTACCCATTGAAAAGCCACTTGGACATAAATAATTTTGGTGGTTGCATTTCCTGGACACTAAAAATGTAACCTAAAAAATCTTCATCTCAATCCAGTGAAGGACACAGACAATTCCGTATTCTCGGACAATTGTATCCTTTGTGAAATAACTAACATATTATTGTTTTCCAGTCAGTAGACAAGTTTTCAGAGAATATTTTCCTTCCTGGTATGTGTCACTTGAATATGGGACTTTTGCCAGGCAAAAGGCTATTGTTTGGTTTTGAACACTAAATTATTAAGTTTGAAAATATTTCACCTAAGATTGTCTCCAACCTATGGTTTTCAGGTGAGGTTGCATCAGCTCACCTGCTCAGTAAACACAAACAGATGACTGTGAAACATCACAATGTGTGAGTTAGGAACTGCAAGCTAAAGGTAACTAAAAAATCACTGGGTAGCACAATAGGAGACTGATTTTGAAGCATAGTTCTATCGCTATCTATGTGGAGTCTGAACATTCTTCTCATATATACCCTGATTGTTCCTCCAGTAGTCCAAGCACATGAAGGGTTAGTTAATGAGTAACTTTAAGTTGTTCTGGTGTGACAGTTTGGCGTGACAGCATCCCATCCAGAGTTTCTCCCTGCCTAATACACAACACAAGGCCTACAAATGAATTATTTAGATGAATGAATGGATAACAACACACTACTGGACTCGATAAAGATAAGGAAAGATAAAACCTAGGAAAAGAGATATCAGAACTTTTTCAGTACCGGTAAGTGCCATGACAATAAAGAAAAGATAGTAAGGTTTTACATTCAGCCAAAAGGAAAGGCTGCACTAAGTCGTGTCTTTTAGAGGATTGTTGTCTTCTTGTTGCACTAGCTGTGACTAGACAAGACTGTATGGCCTAAATGACCAAGTCTTATCAATATTTCTTCATGTATTATTCATTTTTTCTATGACAGGAGATCAGACCACACAAATCTTTCAAGAATAAGTTAAACATATTTTTTACTCAAAGGTAGGATGTAAAAAAGGCATCTGTAAGCATCTTCTAATATGGAAGACTCCCAAGAATTTCACGCAGGACAATTTTTACTGCCAAAGTTACAATACAAAGCATGCAGCAATAGCAGGCCCAAGGAATGTCTAAGGTAATAAGAAGTAAAACCATCATTTGGAAGTATAAAAACTTAAAATGTGAAGTTTTTATTACGTTGCACTTTTCCAAAATTTAACAATAATGGAGTGCCCATTCCAGTAATATAGTGAGGCTCACTCATTCACACTTACCTAGATGACTTGTTAATTTTCTTAGTTCATAAAAAACACTGTTCCAGGGAACAAGAGGTAATCTTGGAGTAAAGGTTCGTGAACCACTTGTGAGCACTAGGTTTTGGCTCAGCCCCACTCCATCCTTTTTGTCAAGGTCGTCCTTGACCTCGTTATGGTTTTCCAAAAAGGAACAAACTGAGAATAATGGAGGTGACTGGGAGAAGAAACATCAAGAAAACTAGTGAAAAAAAGATTGTAACTGAGGATCAGTGCTATATTTTTTAAGACTTCTCGGAAAGCTAAAAATCAAAGTTGAAACCTAAAAAGCATCTATAACATTAAGAATGAGCATATACAACAACCATGAAGAGATTTCTTTGGATTTATCCGCAAGTTTGGATGAGGAAAAGTCATCACAGGCAACCTTGTACTCCATCGCGTTAATAACATTAGATACAGTGACCACCAGGTGTATGCCCCGGCAAGTGGAAGTGCATCCAACAAACAGGATTTCCAAAATGGTGGTGCACACGAAAATCTACTTAGCATCAGAAAAAGACCCAAAACTTTTGTAAATACCTTAAAACACAAAGTAAACAACATCCAAAATGAATAATACAACCATAAAATGCATAAAAAAATAATAAAATATGGATCAAAAAGTGAAAAAAAAATTAACTATGATTATACATAAGAGGCCTCTACTCTTAGCTGCTTATTTCATGGGCAGTTTCCCATTCTCATCTGTTATTTAGCAACAATGTTTGAGCAGTGATCATATGATGGGAGGGCAAAGGAGAGAAAAGAAGGAACTGGGCTTCCTTCCTTGCTCTACTATTATGGCTTACTGACCTTTGCAAAAGGCTTTTACTGAGGTTCATGTTCTTTCTTCTTTTTTCTGCTCTTCTACTACAAGGTTTTTCATCATTTAATCTGTCTTTTGCATTTGCCTTCTGTCTAGAGATTTTGTTACTTTTGCCTGTGCTTTGCCCGATTGCTCTTTTTATCAACGGTCTACTTTAAGACCTTTTTCTTTGATTTTGTGCACTCAAACAAAAGATTCATTTTATTGTAATCTGCTTGTTATCTCTCCCTCCAGAATGCTCATTTTAATTGATAGTCACTCAAGGCTCACTACCAAGCATTATCCATCCATCCATTATCCAACCCGCTATATCCTAACACAGGGTCACAGGGGTCTGCTGGGGCCAATCCCAGCCAACATTGGGTGCAAGGCAGGAACAAACCCCGGGCAGGGCACCACCTCACCACAGACCAAGCATTATGGGACAACAATATGCTGTCCCATTTACAGACTTGACTTCTACAAAACAAAAGCTTTTTTTTTTTTTTTTTTTTTTTTTTACAGTTCACACAAAGTTGGCAACTGTCACTGAAAGCCACCATTGTCACTGTGATTTTTGGCTGATAAGCACCACTGATCTAGTGCTAAATTTCTCTTATTACTATTATGTTTCACTTAAATATATTTTTGGAACAATGCATTTAAATAAAAGGTGAGACAGGCACCCTATGAAGGAAGCTAAAATAGTACTAGAGACAATCAAAAACAGAAAAAGAATCAGGAGAAGACAAGAAACAGACAGACAAAGAGAGAAATTGATAAAGAGAAAACACAAAAAAATAGTAGCAAGACTCTAAAAATATTTACTATCTTTTATTTTTTCCCAAAAGCTAAAATCAGCCCAGTTTCCCTCACACAAGCACTATACACTCTTTTTCACGGTCTTCCATATGATCACAAAATAAAGCATTAGATGCTACTACAATGCTGATGGAAAATGCATGCATTTGATAATTGGGATGGAATGATCAAGCATATGGAAGATTATTCATGCCAGAACTAAATGCAATCTAATATGCTAACTATGTTGAAATGTAATACATAAACAAGAGAAACACTTAACTTTTGCTTGGTTTTATTATGTCAGAATTAAAAACATAACAACCAATTGATTGCTTTTCACTACGGCACGCAATACTCATGGCATTTAAAACACAATGCAAAAGTGTATTGCATTATAATTCATGTTCATAGATTGTACGTCATTAACTAACTAGCATAACTAACATAAATAACATAATTGGCATTTCTTTATTGTGGAGAACCAGCTTAAATATACTGCAGGTGCTACTTAATCCTGGACAGTTTTCATCTGATATGATCAGACAGAGTAGTAAAAGCAAGAAAAGGTCTGGGGACTTATGAAGGGGATGACAGCACATTATAATCAAAGCCGGTAAGTGTGATCCAGAGTTTGAAAAACTGACTGAATGTGTCCACATTACTGCCTAGGAACAGTTGCATCACCCTGTTAATGTTCATTTTTAAACTTGGCAAGAGAACAATGAGTAATTCTGAACCAACGTCTAATGGCATGCTAGACCTGCTTTATTCAAATGAACATCTGGACAGGTCTGATCATCTTATTGCTACCTATAGCCCTTTTATTGATTGCAGCAGTTCTCCAGTATCCAAGCCAGAGGCTCTTATGTGTGTTTAAGGGGTTGTTGTTGGTTTTATTATTTATAAACTGCTCAAAAAAATTAAAAGAACACTTTGAAAACACATCAGATCTCAATGGCAAAAAAATCCTGCTGGATATCTATACTGATATGGACTGGATAATGTGTTAGGAACGAAAGGATGCCACATCATTTGATGGAAATGAAAATTATCAACCTGCAGAGGGCTGAATTCAAAGACACCCCAAAAATTAAAGTGAAAAAATGATGCAGCAGGCTAGTCCATTTTGCTGAAATTTTATTGCAGCAACTCAAAATCGTACTCAGTAATTTTTATGGCCCCCATGTGCTTGAATGTATGCCTGACAATGTCAGGGCATGCTCCTAATGAGACGACAGGTGGTGTCCTGGAGGATCTCCTCCCAGATCTGAACCAGGGCATCACTGAGCTCCTGGACAGTCTGAGGTGCAACCTGGCGGCATCAGATGGACCGAAACATAATGTCCCAGAGGTGTTCTATTGGATTTAGGTCAGGCAAGTGTGGGGCCAGTCAATGGTATCGATTCATTCAACCTCCAGGAACTGCCTGTATGCTCTTGCCACATGAGGCCGGGCATTGTCGTGCACCAGGAGGAACCCAGGATCCACTGCACCAGCATAGGGTCTGACAATGGGTCCAACGGTTTCATCGCAATACCTAATGGCAGTCAAGGTGCCATTGTCTAGCCTGTAGAGGTCTGTGTGTCCCTCCATGGATATGCCTTCCCAGACCATCACTGACCCACCACCAAACCGGTCATGCTGAACGATGTTAGAGGCAGCATAACGTTCTCCACAGCTTCTTCAGACCCTTTACATCTGTCATATATGCTCAGGGTGAACCTGCTTTTATATGTGAAAAGCACAGGGCATCAGTGGTGGACCTGCCAATTCCGGTATTCTATGGCAAATGCCAATCAAGCTCCATGGTGCCGGGCAGTGAGTACAGGGCCCACTAGATGACGTCAGGCCCTCAGGCCACCCTCAAGAAGTCTATTTTTGATTGTTTGGTCAGAGACATTCACACCAGTGGCCTGCTGGAGGTCATTTTGTAGGGCTCCGACAGTGCTCATCCTGTTCCTCCATGCCCTAAGGAGCAGATACTGGTCCTGCTGATGGGTTAAGGACCTTCTACGGCCCTGTCCAGCGCTCTTAGAGTAACTGTCTGTCTCCTGGAATCTCCTCCATACCCTTGAGACTGTGCTGGGAGACACAACAAACCTTCTGGCAATGGCATGTATTGATGTGCCATCCTGGAGAAGATGGACTACCTGTGCAACCACTGTAGTGTCCAGGTATCACCTCATGCTACCAGTAGTGACACTGACCGTAACCAAATACGAAACTAGTGAAAAAACAATCAGAAAAGATAAGGAGAGAAAAATGTCAGTGGCCTCCACCTGTTAAACTGTTCCTGTTTTGGGGGTCGTCTCATTGTTGCCCCTCTAGTGCACCTGTTGTTAATTTCATTAAGACCAAAGCAGCTGAAACTGATTACGAACCCCCTCTGCTACTTAACTGACCAGATCAATATACCAGAAGTTTCACTGACTTGATGCGGTACTCTGATTAAAAAGTGTTCCTTTAATTTTTTGAACAGTATATATTTCTCTTTCTCTGTAACATTCTAATTTCCCCTTGGATACAAATAAAATACATCTATGTTTCTATCTAAAAGCTAAGTGGCTGCTCTTAGTATATTACACTTTGATTCGAGACAACGCTTATTGTGCCAAAAGGAAATGTAATCAAATGACAAATCAGCATCAAAATCTGGGGCAAGGGATGTCAACAGTTAGAGAAAGAGGTGTTCCACTTTTAAATATTTTGCATTCTGGCATTTAGTTTTGGCACAATTAAAGAATGATCTAAATCAAAATGCAATACTATATTTAGTGCTGCCATCAAGCAAAATGCAATATGTCTGCTTTGCTTTTAGTTATGACATGTGATCCATGGATAAGAATTAAAATGTAATATGCTTTTGTATTTTATTTTAAACTGACAATACAATTGAATGCCATAGTGAAAAGCAATCGACTGTTTGCTGGTTTCAAAATTAAGGATAAGTTTCAAAATTAATACTCCCATTTGCATATGTATTGCAGCTCAACATAGTTAATGCATTATATATGCATTTAATTTTGGCAGAAATAATCTGCCATAAAAGCAGAGATTCAACCCCATTGCAGATGAGAGTAAGCAGTAGAGCCTCTACAACAGCATAACATTTAAATTAATGAAAACAATTTGCTGAATTTGATAGATCAGCAAGTGTTATTTCACTTTGTTCACATTCTTACTTCACAATATTATTTTACACAATAAAATGAATTCTCTATGATGAGTTGCCATCCTGTCTAACACTGATGTCTGTCTTGCACAAAAAGCTGGCTGAATAACATGTAGCATGCTATAACACTTAATAGGAATAAGCTAATCAGAAAATAGGCAGATGTGCCACCAGCTAGAAAAGAGAAATTAATAAATATTGCTTATTTCAAGATAAGGTCATTTATTAGGAAGCCATAGCCTATTTCAACAGTGTGGAGAACAAGGCAGGAATGGCCTCTAAAGAGAGTGTAAATCCATTGCAGGACACACTCAGGCAAACATCAATACACAAACATGCAGGGCCAGTTTAGAATTCTACTACAGAAAATGTAATTAATAAAAATTCATTTTAGTTTCGGTATTTTTATATTAATAATACATTAGTCACAGCTGAATTAAATCTATGAATACGGAATGTATATACATTAAAAAAAAAAACACTTAACTTTAAATTAAAAGATTGATCAAACATAAATAAGAAATCAAAATAGAAACTAAAGGCACCATGCCAAGAAGCATTTTTAAGTGATAAAGTCAAATAGATATGTGAATGACACATCCTCTCACTGCAAATGAAAATGAATAAATCACTCAAAATCAGTATATAGGCAGTTTCAAATAACTTGATAGGAGATGACAGTCAAAGGATACATTCCATACGCTGCAAATTCCCAGCCTCTGAACTGGCCGGCTACACCCACGATGCCTCCTGTTAGCAGAACTGAAAGAAGGAAGTCAAGAGTGAGGAGTTTCCCTCTCACGAGTTTTTTTTTTTTAGCTCATTTACTGCAGTCACGACATATATCACTTTGAAAATGATTAGTAAAAAATTACCTTTTTTAGGCAATGCTGTACCATTTACAGACACATTGAAAACTAATAAAAGTAACAAAGAATGCATTTTTCATCCAAAAAAACCAAAGGTCTGCATTGTTTATTAACCATTAGCTGGAAGTTAATTTTTATATTTTAAATTATCCGACGTTCCATTCACTTTTTGCTTGAATAAGGAAGCCACAGTCTGTTCCAGATGCAATAGCACAGCCCAGGATGCAGAGTACATCCACACTACCCCACTAATCTAGAGTCATTGCTCAAATGGTAGAATGTCTTCAGACTGAAGGTGGAAAGGGAATATGAACACAGGTAGAGCATTCAAAGATCATGCAGAGAGCATCCTCAATAAGAATTAAATCAAGTCCAGCTTCTATGCACTGACATGACAGACATTCTTTTATACCATATGTATTTCTTTTTCACTGAATACCATTTAAGGAGTTGAAGCCAGCCTTAGTTAAAAACAGATCTGTTGAATGGCACACACTTGTGCAATTTATTAATACTAATAAACCTACTAGCCCATGTTTGGAATGAAGAAGGAAATTCACATTTATGAGGACAGGCCATGCAAACTCCCAACTGGAATTAGATTAGATTTGAGACCCAAGCCTGGCTGTCACTTTGCTCTCATTTTGTACTATGAAAAAAACAATGACAAAACAGTTTACCAGGCATTTACCAGGAAAAAAGCAAACTATGAAGCTGGTGTAGTCCAAACATGCAATGGTCCAGTTAGGTTTTCCCCTTGCCCATGTAGGGTTTTCCACAAGCAATCCATTTGCCTCACAAATTGCCGAGACGCACAGTTAAGTTTAACTGGCAGTGTATGTGAGTGTGGGTGAACTTGTAATTGTGCCCCCCCAATGATATCCAGCTACCCAGGACTCTGTAATGGAGTAAGTAGTTTCAGAGAATCAATGGACATTTTTTTTAAACATATTGATTATAAATTGTAGCAAAATGAGCATAAAACACTAACTAAAAAAAATATATTTGACAAGTAAATCAGTTTATTATCTATCAGGATTTTTCTACATACCCTAGGAGACTTTTGATTTTCTAGTAAAAGAATAGCACAGATTGTTTGGAATCATTCCTTAATGTTTCCCCTTTTTGTTTCTATCTTTTCAGGTGGCAGTGTCCTATCATTAGTTTTAATGTCCTAGATATCCAATGGAAATCAACACAACTGATCCTTAGAAACATTTCAGTAAATTATGACACTCATCAATAGACAGCAGAGATGCACACAGTAATAATACAAAAGCTCCACTTTTAATTTTATTCATTTCCCTTTTCATTATGTCTTTCACACTAAGTCCTGTATGGGTGTTTCAGATAAGCATGGGATTGAATGGATCCTGCTCACGATCAAAGTTTACAGCTGACCATCTCATTATGATCAACTGCTTTTTTCACAATAACTTGGAAAAGAAAAAGTGCAGCGTGTTGAACGTCTCATTTTCTCCCTTTTGTGTTATTTTGAAAATGACTTGTGACGAAAACTTAACTTTGGACTTTATTTACTTTAAATTGTTTAGGTCCAAGTAATTAAAGAACGGATGGTCAAATACTGAGCCCTCCTTTATCATTTCTCGATAGATAGATAGATAGATTTTTATAAATTGCCACCAGCTAGAGTATCAAAGACAATCACAGTTTAAGTAAAAGATGCCCACCAATGAATTAGATGAGTGCTGGGTGTCCACTTTACGTGACAGAGAAAGTAATGGCTCAAACTGCTTAAAAGTGTGTGAAGGTAAGCACACTGAACAATACAGAAGGATCACATAGTTGCCTAATAAATATACATATCTGGGGATATAAGGTTGACCATTAAAATGTTGTTTGCACATTTGAATGAACGTGATCGCGCATTACATAATCTTCATCTTTCAAAGAAAATGTCAGAAAAGTTAGTAAGCCAAGCGCACAGATGGTGACTACTATTTTTACTAGAGTACAAAGAAACTTTACTGGTATTCAGCAAGGAATTAAATTAGCTGCAAAGCGATCTTCAGCAACAGAAATACTCATAAAGCCAAAACACTATAAAAAACAAATTACACGCGGCTGTCAGTAAAAAGTTATCAAAACCTGTTAATATAGCTACACTGGTTACATCAGATATATTAAAATGTATGATGGGCATAACGCTCTAATAACCTACTTCATTTCGAAATCAGCACCCCACAAATGTGCAACAAAAGTTCCCAAACTTTGCAAGCATCTTTACTTACTAAGTCCAGCAGCGAGAGCCTGTTCGTTGGCCCACATTGCCCACTCAATCTGCCCCATTCTCAGACGTTTCACCTCTGCTAGTTATAAACAAGCGTTGAAGTTAATACAGTGTAGAAAGGCAAAAAATGTAACTTGCTCTTCAGAGACACAGCTCCCTTTGAAGATGTTACCAATCAGATAAATCACCACTCACAGTTTACAACAAAGTAATTATTGTTACCCGAAATCTCCGCCCTTTGTGACGTCACATCCTCGCCACTGTAAAGAAACCACGCCCCCAAATAGTCGCGCACTCACGACAATAGTGGAGGATGGATCTTAAACAAAGGACCCTACAAGTATAGTCTGTTATTATTTTTTAACAGTATAATTGAGTTTCTTTTTTGTAGCTTTTAATACAGAAGGTGTACAACAAAGGGCGCCAGTTGTGATAACATATGAATAGTTAAGGAACATATAAGCCCTTCCTAGTTCCTAATTCCTTCCCCACAGGTTGAAGTATTTTTACAGGAATGCTAGCCCTTAAAAACGTTGCCGCCCAGGCGCGCATTTACGCTAATCCTTCTAAGTTTTGACAATTTCAGTCTAAGGGTTCAGCTACGGAAAGGGACTGTATGGAACGCCAGGAGGGACTAGGCTTAACATCTGTCAGTTTCAGCGTTCAGTCATTTACGAAACACCGTGTTTGTGTACCGTCGGCACTTAACCAAAGCCAAAACGGCATCTCCATAGGAGGTAAACCCCACTCAGTCTAGCTTCTTATAAACGTGGAGAACCTCTTAACAGCTAACTGACTCATTCGTACTTTGAACGTTTCCAAGGTTAATTACATCACTCACACGGCATCTATAAAGGAATACTAGGATGAATAGGTTAAAATGTACTTTTCATTTGATTTCGAAACCTATTCATTACAACTCAAAGTTGGACCATATGCCGGCAGACTCCAAGACAAGGCAGAACGCAATCTTTATTATATTATCCTAGCTGAGCTGAAAATATCTCAAAAACAATACTTTGGGCGAAAAGTAACTGCATGCCACATTTTAAATCTATGAGAGAAGAGAGTGGTCGGGAGCATGCGCTGATAGCGCGTTGCCACCCACCACACGACGAACCACCTGGATTGGGAACCGAACAGTGTGAGGATTTTTAAAAAATAATTTTTTCTCAGATATGTTAACATACTAAATTACTTTTTGTTGATAATGTACATTTCTTTATTATGATCATTTCTCTATCTGTATTTAAGAATTTTATGTCCATGAAATGCTATAAATATAATAGCTCTTTGGTGTAACTAATCTAAAATATCATGAACATATGGGAACTGAACAAAAAATAATTTACATTTTTCTCAGATATGGAAAAATACGGTATAACTGTTGATAACGTTCATTTCTTAATGGTGGTTATACCTCTATCTATTAGCGCTAATGTTACCATAATAGAAAACAGCCAGACCTCCACTTTTGGTGCATGCACTTGTTTTTCCCTGCCTACTATCACAGAGTTTTTCCAAAAGGCCTTTTTTAGACTTGTGTCATGCAATCTGGCCAGTAAGATGATGCATCACAGTGATAGTGACCTGCTCAATGGCTCTGTATTCAGAGTGACCTCTCACTTTAGCATGTGCAGCAGTATCTTGTCCTGCCATCTCATCATTTCTCATTTATTATCAGTGAAACAGCTCCTGCTTTTGGCTTGATGCTGAGCTCATGTCATGGATATTGTTGTTTTTCAGAATATGACAGTGTGGATGGCTTTATTTTTCAAGTGTAATGTATAACATTTGGTTGCAATGAAATGACCAGTTTGCTGTAAAGACCCAAGCAGATGTCAGTTTTCACACAGAGCTGTCTGTGTTTGTCTCTCCTGCTAAGTGTATCCTACAGTTGAGGCATCTGCAATGTGCTCCACTCTCTACAGATATTGCTGCTGTTTTATTCCTGCCAGCTATGGTATGTGCCTGTACTGCCATTTGCCATGAGAAGGATCTGAGGCCTGATTACCTTGCCGATGATGTTTGCACCTCCAATTTTTTGCTACAGGAGCATGTATCAAGTCATACGAGGTGTGGCAGAAAAGTAATGAGACTGATTTTTTATTTACCAAAGTTTTTATTTTTTTCAAACATCAATGTTATCCCCTTCAAAGTAGCTCCCTTGGGCAGCTACACACCGATGGAGACGTTGTTCCCACTGTTGGTAGCAGCGCTGGAAGTCTTCAACCGGTATGGTCTTCAGCATGTCCGTTACACTCTTTTGGATGTTTTCTAAAGTCCCGAAATGACGTCCTTTGAGGACATTTTTCAGTTTAGGAAAAAGGAAAAAGTCACATGGACTGAGGTCAGGTGAATAAGGGGGCTGGGGAACCACAAGAATGCGTTTTTTCGATTGTCCTTCTGCTCAATTGTGAGGTTTTTCGGCACCGTTTTGGCACAGACCTTTCGCATGTGCAAATGTTCAGTCAAAATTTGATGAACGGTAAATCTGTTCAAATTTAATTGTTCACTCAACATTCTTAATGTTAAACGACGGTCTGATCTCACAAGAGTGTTCACATGTTCGATGTTTTCATTGGTTTTCGAAGTTGTAGGCCTCCCTGAAAAACTTGAGCTCGGGATAAAGAATGTTCCCCATAGGCCTGTTTTAACTTTTCAAACGTCACACTTGCCGATTCTCCAAGCTTAACACAAAATTTAATGGCACAACGTTGCTCCAAATTCCGCTGTTCCATTTTGCGTGACGCACAACCAAAAACACAACTTCGCTAATAGCAGTCACAAAAATCACGTAGTTAACGGAAGGAGTTGAAACTCGCACTGAGCTATGGGAGGGTACTGATACACGTGCTCTATCAAGGACAACAGTGCAGCATTGCCAGATCGCTTGCAGTGTTGCCAGTCTCATTACTTTTCTGCCACACCTCGTAAGCTCTTGAATAAGACCAAGATCAAGGTTCAAGGCCCAGTGGTTCACAAGTTTTTGCATGACAGACGGACAACCCTTAGCATTTTGTACATATAGACTAGCTCTGCTAATAGTCTGATGAAGTGTAAATAATAATGTTTGCAATGCACATGTCTCTGTTACATGCCATTTGGTAAAGGATTCATAAAGGCAGTGTTAATGTTTGTGATGTGTTATCTATTGGAATGACAAAAGAATTGCAGTTTATTATTAAAATGTTTGTAATGCAGCAACATTTGGAATGACAGACACAAAGAACATATGCTTTTATTAAAGTAGATTGTTTCAGTACTGCTTGACTGACAAAGGGTTACATTTAAATGATAAACAGAATGTGTTCTTAAACCATTGTTCCCAAGTTCAGTTCTGCGACCTGGTGTGGCTGTAAGATTTTTTCACAATCAACTTCTGCTTTTAATTGGACTCTTTAATTAACAAAGCTGTTATTTCCCACTTTTTGTGTTTTAGTCAATGCAGAAATTACAAAACTAGGTTTCCTAATTTGTTATTGGTGATTACCACACATTTATGTATGTTACAGGGGAATCATTTAGTGTTTTTCTCATGGCTTTTTAAGATTTTCATCATCATGATTTTCATTCTGCTTTTCCAGGTGTTCCAGTCATTTATTTATTTATAAATATGCATGCTAGTAGGTATTACACTGAAGTAGCTGCTGCCTTCAGTATTCAATCTCAATTGCCAGAGTGTCTAATACACTCAGCATTATTTTTCATTATTAGGATATAATTAAGGGTCAAACATTACAAAAAAAATGAATTAATAGGAAGTGACAAAATGAGTGTTAATCATTTAAACACAAATATTTAAATATTTTAAACTGTACACTCTTAATGCAGATTAAACATCAATTGGTAAAACGTCTCGCCGATTGTGAAATTGGCTGGAACAAAAACCTGCAGCCACACTTGGTTTTCAAACCTAAACTTAAAGGCCAGAATTCTAAAAGGTTATCTGAAGATGGCAGGTAAGCAGGTGATCCAGGATTTGAGCAATATGGGAGTTTGAAACACACATGTAGTTTGAATGGAGAAAATGTCAATGCCCCCTTTCGTTCTGCACAGTGTAGATGAATCAGCATTGTCAAATACTGCTTTTCCTGAACCTCTGGTCTTTAGAATTTTAACTTAGTTTAGAAAGTAGGCATACTCTAAGAGAAAGTGTAGAAGAAACATAGAAACAAGATGAATGCTTAAACAGCCTGATGATAAATATTTAAAAGACTGTCTCATTTGAGGAGTCAAAGCAGGTGAGTGCAGAGTTCCCTTTACTGAGTGGGTAATTCCCTTCAGATAGATGATTAAACTGTCCTGACCCAGACAGGGACTATGAAGACAGCACGTCAAACAGTCATACTAATATGCAGCACCTTTCATGAGGGACACATTTCTAACAGATTTGACAGTATGGCCTAACCTGACAAATCTCTAGAACTGGCTGTCAAACTCTGAACATGGTGGGCCTCAGTGGTTGCAGAATTTTTCTCAAGCCACTTTCTTAGTTAATAACCAGTTACTGCTGCTAACAGAATGGCCTTCACTCTTTAACTATTGACTTGATTTGTAAAATTTAGAACTTTTTTTTCCTTTGCCAGAAGCTAGATAATAATTAGATTCAAAGCAAGGCTACAGATCAGCTAATTTGATTCCATTTACGTTTTTGTGTTTCAATAAAATCTTTTAAAAGTGAAAGTTTCTGAATTATTGATCTGCTGTGGTCCTATAAACATCTGGATGATCTTCTCAGGAAAAAGAAAATCAACAATTTGGAAATGTCTCGTTTGTCAGAATGAAATCACTAAAGAGCCATAGGATTTAATAACATGTTTCATTAAGCGTAAGAGTTGGCTTCTAATTAAAAAAAACCGGGAGTGGTCTCCCCTAGACTTTCTCGTATACTCGGATATGGGGATGGATATTTGAGGAGTAAACCGCAAGACAATAATTATCTTCTAATGTAATACACTACTGTGGCTGTCCGTTTGTCTGTCCAGGATTTTAAATCACCTGTAGCTCGCAAACAGTTTGAACTACTGACCTGAAATTTGGTCCACATATACTATGTGACCTCTACTATCCGCTTTCAGAGTGATGGTTGTTCTCCATGGTTATTCCTCTTTTAATTTTTATTTTATTTTATTGCAGAATCAACCAGCAGGGCGGCTGTGCGGCACTTGCGTATGGGCACCGTTCTCATTACCTACCACCTTCGCCGTCACTTCCCCTACCTCTTCATATCTTAAATCATTCTTGAGGCAGAGTGAAGATTTAAGTTCCAGCTTAAGTAAAAAAATTAAAGAAAACGTACTAAGTAATTGCAACACAAACACTGACTTAATCTGTTTTAACGCAAAAAGATGCCGAAGAAAGAAGAAAAGAAGCGGGCTGCTAGGGTGGAGAAAAGAAGAGCTGCTCAAGAAGCAGCAAGCGCATCAACCTCTGAGCAAACGAATGCTAAACGTACAGAGAAAGGGGATGAAAACCAGGAATGCTCAAGTCAAGTGTATTCACTGCACGTTATTGTGCAGTGCACCATTACTGGTGTTTTTATATTATGTACATTAAAGAACCATCAACAAAAAATCAAATCAAATTAATCATGTAATGAATAATTATTATAAAAGTAAAGTTAAATAAATCGGACTCTGCTGCTTCATGAATAAAAAAAAAAGAATCAAGTATGTGTTCAGGTGAAGTACCACTTCCGGTTAGCAGAAATAGCCTAACAGTTGATAGAAATCTACGTTTTGTACTTAATACTTGTATGCAAAATTTGTTTGACCTAAGTGAAAGCGTACTCCGGTTAACATGTTTACATACACATAGACATAATTCCAAAAATGGTATTTTCAGACACAGGGAGATCCAAAAATAAAATCTCAACATCAAATTTTTGGATAATTACAATAATATCCCTATACTTCATATACGAGAAAATAAAAATCAGTAGAAGCAAGAATGTTGGCCCTTCAGAAACAGTATAAGACCATGAGTTAGTTGGTCACCTGTATCGTCACTATGTATTTCATTATTGTTCGGTGGCTATTTAGGATAAAGAAACAAGGTTTTGGATTTTAAAAAGCAAGTCAATTAAAAACTAAGGCAAAAAAAGTCTGCTACATTAGCAACAGTACTTGGCTACCATTTAAGCAAGTGGCTGGAATGAAAACATGCAGCCACTGCATCACTTCAGCCCATAGCTCCTTGGGACAGGATTCAGGCAAAATTTGTCTTTTGTGCTGGTACTTTTGAAAAGGCTTCCTTGCTATCATTTTAGTAAGCTATTTACCTATTTGAAGGACTCCTTTTCTTCTCACAAATTTAACTTATGATCAAAATCACAAAAAGACCAGCCATTTTAAAGAACAGTGTCTCAAAAGTTAGTGCTGCAGCATAATGGGTTTGAATGTTTGGCCCGTCTCTATCTGCATGGGTTTTATGTCCCGGATCCCAAACATGTCTTTTTGGATTTATTGGTGACTTTAAATTAGCCCTCTGTGAGTGGTTCTTGAGATGGGCTGGTGTCCTACCCAGGGGTGGTGCCTAATGCTGTCAGAATAGGCTGCAGCCTCCCATGACAGTGAACCGGATTAAGCAGGGTTCAGAATGTTACGTTATGTTACAACTACCTTCTCTTTTGCTCTGCTACTTCCAGTACTTTGGGTTTTAGTGAGTTTTGCTTTCACTTCTTCAGTGCATGTACTTCTTATGTTGCAATTGTGCTGCAATAGAGATTGATGAACCACAATTCTGAGGAAACCATCTTCATTATCTTCTTTCATCATACCTTAGTTCCTGTCCAGTTGCAGTTGTATTTGAAAAAAGACCAAATGTAAATACTGTTTAAAAGACCAAAACATGTTACTAATCTTATCCCATTCATTCTTATTTAACTCTAATCTACTGTTTGGGGCCACAGGGGATTGTTTTTTTATTTTTTTAAGTCATTGATATGCAACCCCCACACTTTAACAAAATTGAACATTTTTAAGAATAAAACAATGTTTAGTACTGCTGGCTTAGTGTTCTAAGGGCCTTCCTTGGTCATAATCTGGATGGAATTTACATGTTATTTCCATGGGTCTCCTTCCAGAGTCAATAGCGCAGCGCACCTCACAATTTTAAAATTGGAATCAGACTGTTTAGGACATCTCTCCAGGATATCACATAAATACAGAAGTGAGTTCATTATAAGAATAAGCCTTTCCATCCTTCTGCTTTCTGAATCTGCTTGTTCCATTGCAAGGTCTTGGGGAGCAAGGCAAGGCAGCATCACACAAAAGGCAGAAAACCAGTCCTGAGTGAAATGCCTATTTCATTTTAATTAAGAATTGTGAACTACTATACATCAAACCGGCCAGTCCGTCATTTTCTAACCTGATTTGTTCTGAACAAGGTTGCAGGGGGTGCTGGAGACTATCCCAGCCAGCATAGGGCGCATGGCAGGAGCAAACCCTGGACAGAGCACCAGTCCATCACAGGTTGAACATACATACACCCAACCACAAACTAGGGCCAATTTAGTATTGCCAAACTACGTAACTTGCATGTCTTTGGACTGTGGGAGGAAACCAGAATGCACTGAGGAAAACCACACAGACACGGGGAGAATATGCAAACTCCACGCAGGGAAGATGTGGGACGTGAACCCTGGTTTCCTTATCGCAAGGCAGCAGTGCTACCACTGTGCCACCATGCCACCCCACATCAAATTTGTAATATTTAAATTTGCTTTAATTTTCAGTCAATGTCCGTCCGTCCATCCATCCATCCTCTTCCACTTATCCGAGGTCGGGTCGCAGGGGCAGCAGCTTGAGCAGAGATGCCCAGACTTCCCTCTCTCCGGCCACTTCTTCTAGCTCTTCTGGGGGAATCCCGAGGCGTTCCCAGGCCAACCGGGAGACAGTCCCTCCAGCGTGTCCTGGGTCTTCCCCGGGGCCTCCTTCCGGTTGGACATGCCCGGAACACCTCACCAGGGAGGCATCCTGATCAGATGCCCGAGCCACCTCATCTGACTCCTGTCGATGCGGAGGAGCAGCGGCTCTACTCTGAGGGAAACCCCAGACACCCTGCGGAGGAAACTCATTTCAGACACTTGTATTCGCGATCTCGTTCTTTCGGTCACTACCCATAGCTCATGACCATAGGTGATGGTAGGAACGTAGATCGACTGGTAAATTGATAGCTTTACCTTATGGCTCAGCTCCTTTTTCACTATGACAGACCGATGCAGAGCCCGCATCACTGCGGACACTGCATCGATCCGCCTGTCGATCTCACGCTCCATTCTTCTCTCACTCATGAGCAAGACCCTGAGATACTTGAACTCCTCTACTTGGGGCAGGATCTCGCCTCCAGCCCTGAGAGGGCACTCCACCCTTTTCCGGCTGAGGACCATAGTCTCGGATTTGGAGGTGCTGATTCTCATCCCAGCCACTTCACACTCAGCTGCGAACCGATTCAGAGAGAGCTAAAGATCACGGCCTGATGAAGCAAACAGGACAACATCATCTGCAAAAAGCAGTGACCCAATCCTGAGTCCACCAAACCGGACCACCTCAACACCCTGGCTGTGCCTAGAAATTCTGTCCATAAAAGTTATGAACAGAATCGGTGACAAAAGGTAGCCCTGGTGGAGTCCAACTCTCACTGGAAACGGGTTCGATTTACTGCCGGCAATGCGGACCAAGCTCTGACACCGGTTGTACATAGACAGCCCTTATCTAGGGGTCCGGTACCCCATACTCCCGGAGCACCCCCCACAGGATTTCCCGAGGGACGCAATCGAACACCTTTTCCAAGTCCACAAAACACATGTAGACTGGTTGGGCAAACTCCCATGCACCCTCCAGGACTCTGATAAGGGTATAGAGCTGGTCCACTGTTCCGTGACCAGGACAAAAACCACACTGTTCCTCTTGAATCTGAAGTTCGACTATCCGATGGACCCTCCTCTCCAGGACCCCCGAATAGAATTTTCCAGGGAGGCTGAGGAGTGTGATCCCTCTGTAGTTGGAACACACCCTCTGGTCCCCCTTCTTAAAGAGGGGGACCACCACCCTGGTCTGCCAATCCAGGGGCACTGTCCCTGATGTCCATGCGATGTTGCAGAGACGTGTCAACCAAGACAGTCCTACAACATCCAGAGCCTTGAGGAACTCTAGGCGTATCTCATCCACCGCCGGGGCCCTGCCACCAAGGAGTTTTTCAACCACCTCGGTGACCTCAGTCTCAGAGATGGGGGAGCCCACCTCCGAGTCCCCAGGCTCTGCTTCCTCATTGGAAAGCATGCTAGTAGGATTGAGGAGGTCTTCAAAGTACTCCCCCCACCGACCCACAACGTCCCGAGTTGAGGTCAGCAGCGCACCATCCCCACCATATACAGTGTTGACACTGCACTGCTTCCACCTCCTGAGACGCCGGACAGTGGACCAGAATCTCCTCGAAGCCGTCCAAAAGTCGTTCTCCATGGCCTCCCTAAACTCCTCGCACGCCCGAATTTTTGCCTCAGCAACCACTGAAGCCGCATTCCGCTTGGCCTGCCGGCACCTATCAGCTGCCTCCAGAGTCCCACAGGACAAAAGGGTCCGGTAGGACTCCATCTTCAGCTTGACGGTATCCCTCACCGCCAGTGTCAACCAACGGGTTCGTGTCAATGTGATAAAATGAAATAAGCGTGCTGAAACTATAGCATACACCCATGTTATGAACTCACATTTCTCCTAGCCCAGCAATGCACTGGCACTTCTTCCAGGGCTGTCTCCTTCCTGGTGCCCAGTTTTACCAGGTTATGCTCTGCCCACAGGGATGCAAGTTTGGATTAAGAGGAAGCTGAAAATGGATAAGTCTTTTCTAATACAAGGTCACACAGAGACAAAATAAATCCACCCATAAACAGATGAGACGCTAATTGACAGCAGAACACACTAACTCACAGTGTCATATTTAATCCTCTTTTTCTTCTTTCAGTCGCTCCCATTTAGGGGTTGCAACAGTGGATCATCTGTCTCCATCTATGCCCATCTTTTACATCATTTTCTGCGATACCGACTGCCTTCATGCCTTCCCTCACCGCATCCATAAACCTCCTCTTTGGCCTTTCTTTTTTCCTTTTGCCTGGTGCTTCCATCCTCAACATTCTTTTCTCAATGTACCTCTCATCTTTCTTCTCCCCCAAACCATCTCAATCAAGCCACTCTCACTTGGTCACCAAACTGTCGTACCTGTGTTGTCCCTATAAAATACTCATTCCTAATCCACTCTACCCTCATTACTCTGAGCAAAAACTATAGCATGTTCAGCTCAGCCTTCTGTCTTTTTGTCAGTGCCACTATCTCTAAACTATACAACATAACTGGTCTCACTACTGTTTTATAGACCTTACCTTTCACTCTTGCAGGTACTCTTCTATCACAAATCACTCCTGCCCATCACTCTTCTCCACCCAGTCCACCCTGCCTGCATTCTCTTCTTCATGTCTCTGCTACACTTTCCAATGCTTTAGACTGTTGAACCCAAGTATTTAAATTCGTTTACATTCACCACCTCTGCTCCTTGCAGTCACACCCTTCCACCATCTTTCCTCTCATTCACGCAAATGTACTCCATCATACTCCTACTGACTTTCATTCCAATTCTCTCCAGTGCACACCTCCACCTCTCCAGGTTCCTCTCAACCTGCTGTATATTCTAAGTACAGATCATAATTTCATCTGCGAACATTATACTCAATGGTGACTCCTCTCAGACCTCATCTTCAACCTGTCCATCACCACTGCAAACAGAAAAGGGTTTACAGTCAATCCTTGATGTAATCCCTCTCTCACCTTGAACCAGGCTGTCATTACTACCGTACACCTCACTGCAGTCACGCTGTCCTCATACATACCCTGCACCACTCTCACATACTTTTCTGCTACTCTGACTTCCTCATACAGTACCATAATCCCTCTCTCAGGACTTTTTCCATACAGTTTCTCTAAGTCCACAAACACACAATTCCTTCCGACTTTCTCTGTACTTTTCCATAAACACTGTTAAAGCAAATATTGCATCTGTAGTACTCTTTCCTGACATGGAACCACCTCTCTTCTCAGCCTAGCATCCATCACTCTTTCCCATATCTTCATGGTGTGGCTGTTCAACTTGTATACCCCTGTAGTTCCTGCAACTCTGCACATCTCCCTTTTTCTTGAAAGTATATACTACTGTACTTCTTCTCAACTCATAAGGAACCTTCTCGCTTTGCACTGTTTTGTTAAATAATCTAGTTAGGAACTCTACTGCCATCTCACATAAAGATCTCAAAGTCAACCACAATCTGCCCCTCAACATTTCTCTCCTTAACACCACGTCGGCCCATCACCCCCTCATTACCACTGTTCCCTTCACCAACATGCCCATTTAAGGTCAGCACTGTTCACTACTCTTTCTTCTTTGTGTGTATTCTCCACCATTTTGTCTAACAACTCACATCCCATTTGCAAAGCATTTGTGCTGATGGCATTTTACATTACTCCTTTAGTTTCCAACTTTATGCTTATCACTCTGTCAGACATTCTCTTCACCTGTAAAACACTCTTAACATACTGTTCCTTCACAATTACCCCTACCCCGTTTCTCTTCCTGTCCACACCATGGTAGAACAGTGTGCCCTAATTCCAATGTTTCTGGCCTTACTCCCTTTCCACTTGGTCTCCTGTACACACAGTACATCTATATTTCTCTACCCTATCAAGTCTGCCAGCTCTCTCTCTTTACCAGTCATTGTGCCAACATTCAACATTCCGACTCTGAACTCCACACTCTTTTCCTTCTTCCTCTCCTATTGTCTTTAAACCAGCTTTCCCCCTCTTCTTCTTCGCTGCCTTCTTTGCCCAGCAGTAGCATAGTTCCCACCGATACCCTGCTGGACAGCAGAATTGGTGGCAGTCGTTGGAATCCCAGGCCTTGACCAATGTAGTATGGACTTTCCGTTTCTCATCCACATTTGACTGAACAGATTTGATACCAGATGCCCCTCCTGATGCAACCCTCCCCAATTTACCTGGGCTTGGGACCGGCTCTAACACCGCTTTTAAGTTAAACTCGCAGATTTAATTTCTGAAAACAGATGAACTACATTTTTTGAACCAACATTGTTTTTAAGGGGCTAAATGTACTACTATAAATACAATGGCATTTGTCAATGGACAAGACTGAGTATTTATTCACAAATGTTAATCTCCTTCACCAATTCCCTCTTCTCACCGAAAGAGACGGATCTCTCACCCAGTTAAGTTCACCTATTTTAATTTCATTTTCATTATCTGAAAGTGTAGCCACAGCTGTTAAACCAACCTCTGCCAGCATGAATCTGAAGAGTTACTATGGGAATGTTTTACTGCTTTGTTCTGGAAAAAAAGTCATTTTCAGAACAAATTCTGCATATACACACCCACACACAAAATGATTTTCAGAAAGTATTTATCCACCTTAAAACTTTTAGTGTGATGCTAGCTAAACTCTGAACATAACTTCATTTTTTTCTTTAATTTCACGATTTATTTAAGAAAATTAGTGGGGACAGAATACTATAAGATAACACAAAACTGAAATATTGTATTTTTACCATTTATCCCAAATGAGTTATGGAAACAGTTTTGGCATTAATGTCACTTTGGTTACATATACACTATGCAAGATATTTGGAATTGTATGAGGGGAAATTTGTTTTTGTTCATTGCAAATTAAGTGTTTATACAAGAAGTTTATATTCAAGGATGATCTGCTTGTATGTGGCTCTGTTTAGTGGTTCTGCAAGTGTTCCATCCTTACCACTGAAAAGAATCTCCATTACAGGACCCTAATAAGCCATTTCATCCATCCAGCCTTCCCATCCACCTGCATTCTGAATCAGCAAGGTAATGACAAGCAAGACAAGGTAGAATTAGATAAAAGGAAGGAAACCCAAGTGGGTTTTCAGTTTTATTTAAATTAAGAATTTTGAACTACATAACATTTTCAAAATTTAAATTTCCTTTAATTTATTTTAAATCAATGTGATAAAATGAAATATGCAAGTTGAAACTATCCATGTTTTGAGGTAATGGTGTTACATAGGTGATGAACAATATTGTGTTCATAGCTCTTTCTTATCATGTCAAAGCATGCCATTTTTTAGTTTTAACAACCTTTAAAATCTTTTGCTCAAGAATCTTAATCAACGAAATTACTAGACTAGACCAAGAACATGCCAGGTGTCCAAATGAGGCTCTTCATAGGAAAAGGCAGGCTCTGCATTCAGAACTCAATCTCTTCACAACTAAAGAAACAGAACAACTAATTTCTAAATCAAGACATCATTACTATGAACATGGAGAGAAAGTTAACAAGATCTTAGCTCAACAAATCCACAAGCAAGAAGTTTGCAATGCAATCCCAGCAATCAACAACACAGAGACAAAATCATTGACCATAAAAATATAATGCACACATTTAGAGACTACGATAAATCCTTATATTCTACTGAGTTTAAAGAAGACAACACACAATCTAATGCATTTCTGGATGCATTACAGATACCACAAATAGATACTCTCAGTGCAGAGGAACTGGATAAACCTCTGGCGCTATCAAAATTACTAGATGCTATAAAGTCACTTCAGAGTGGGAAAGCAGCAGGCCCTGATGGCTACCCTGCTGAATTTTATAAGAAATTCTCCACTCAGCTAGCTCCCCTCTTATTAGCAACATTTACAGAAGCTAAAGACAATAAAATTCTATCTCAAACTTTTCGCCAAGCATTAATTATCGTCTTTCCTAAACAAAATAAGGACTTATTACAATGTGAATCATACAGACCAATTTCACTTCTGAATAATGATGTTAAGATACTCACCAAAGTCCTAAGTAGAAGGATGGAGAAAGTGCTGCCTTCGGTAATATCACAAGATCAAACAGGATTCATTAAAGGCCGACACTTAGCTTCCAATGTTCGACGCCTGTTTAATATAATACATTCACCCGCAAAGTCAAACACCCCAGAGATATTATTATCATTGGATGCAGAAAAAGCATTCGATATGATTGAATGGAACTACCTTTTCACTACTTTGGAGAAATTTGGGTTTGACCTGAACATTTGTGCATGGATCAAACTACTGTATACCAATCCAGAAGCTTCAGTTTGTATTAACATCATTAATTCAGACTACTTTAAACTAGAACGTGGTACCAGATAAGGGTGCCCCTTGTCACCACTGCTTTTTGCAATCACCATTCAGCCATTGGCAGTTCACTGTAGAAATGCTTATGAGATAAAGGGGATTATCAGAGAAGGACTTGAACAGAAAATTTTTCTATATGCAAATGATATGGTACTGTATATATCAGATCCACAAAATACTGCGCCTGCAGTCCTAACAGCGCTTACAGAATTTCAAAAGATTTCTGGTCTCAGAATTAATTTGACTAAAAGTGTGCTCTTTCCAGTGAATTCTCAAGCACACAATATTAGATTGGACACCTTCCCTTTTATCATCGCAGATCAGTTTAAATAGCTAGGGGTAAATATTAAAAGTAGACATAAAGCTCTCTATCAACAAAATTTTGCTGTGTGTATGGAAAAAATTAAGCAAGACTTGCAAAGGTGGTCAACCATTCATCTCACTTTAGCTGGAAGAATTAACATTGTTATGATAAATATCTTCCCTATGCTTCTCTTTTTATTTCAAAACATTCCAATATACATCAATAATCGTTTTTTAAGAAATTAGATTCAACCACTGTAGAGGGCTGGCGCCCTGCCCGGGGTTTGTTTCCTGCCTTGCACCCTGTGTTGGCTGGGATTGGCTCCAGTGGACCCCCGTGACCCTGTGGTTGGGATATGGCAGGTTGGATAATGAATGGATGGATGGATGGATTCAACCATAACCTCATTTATTTGGAATTCAAAACATCCACGTATCCAAAGAGCGACCCTACAAAGACCTAAGGCAGAAGGTGGCATGGCTCTACCTAACTTTCAATTTTATTACTGGGCAGCAAACATACAAGCTATACAAACCTGGACATGGACACAAATAGTTGAGCATACACAGGCTTGGCCGGCAATAGAAATAAAATCCTGCAGTTCTTCTTTATATTCCTTGCCTTGCGCCCCAATAAATGCAAGTTATCAGCAATATACTAACAACCCAATTGTGCTTCACTCACTCAAAATATGCAACCAATGTAGAAAGCATTTTAAGATAAAGAAGCTTTTATCTGTGGCACCTCTGCATGAGAACCACCTTTTTCCACCCTCTCAAACATATGCAGTTTTTAATATCTGGAAAACATTTGGGATTAAATCACTTAGAGATCTGTACATAGACAACATCTTTGCATCCTACAAACAATTACACTCCAAATTTAACTTCCCAGCAAGACATTTCTTTTACTACCTTCAAATCAGAAACTTTGTTAAACAGAATTTTCCTCACCTCCCACCTACCTCTATACCGGAAAAAATACTGATCAGTCTTGAGGACTCGGGCAGCATTTCTGTAATATAAAAAAACATTTTACAGTCCCTCCCTCTCAAAGATCCAAGAGGACAGTGGGAAAAGGATCTCTCACTCAATATTTCAGAAAGGAAGTGGAAAGTAGCAATGCAGAGAATTTACTCGAGCTCCATATGTACAAAGCATACAATTATTCAACTGAAAATTATATATCAAGCACATCTGTCTCACTTAAAATTGTCCAAAATGTTTCAAGGACAAGATACAACCTGCAAATGTTGCAATCGAGCGCCAGCCTCACTAGGCTACATGTTTTGGTTGTGCACCAAATTAACATCATTCTGGACCAAAATCTTTAAATGCCTTTCAGACAGCCTTGGTGTCACAATCCCTCTTAATCCACTAACAGCTGTGTTTGGTGTACTTCCAGATGGGCTTAAAGTGGAGAAGGACAAACTGTAGTTGCCTTTACTACACTATTAGCACATAGACTTATCTTACTCAATTGTCCGCCAAAAAAAAAAAAAAAAACAGTGCTTGCATAACGTTAATAAATATCAACAGATTAAAAAATGCATTTTGCCTAATTTTCTTTTTTCTATACCATTACCAATTGCAATTGTATTTTTAAGATTTTGGGGTATTAAGGTTTTATACTTTGAGGGATGTGGTGTGGGTTGGGTGGTTTACCGCTAAATATTGATACTGTATATCAAAATGTCCTTTCCTAATGGATACCTACTGGCCTAGATATATCATCTTGCCAAATTTCATTATATCTATATATCTACCTCCCTCTGTCTAGATAAATACTATATATCTATGTATCTATATCTATCTCCATTCAGATAATTGTTGAATTTCAATATATGAAGTAATACAAAACATTTAAAGTTTTCAGATTTTAAAGAATCAATAAAAGCACCGAAAAGGAAAACTTCTAGCTATTAATGGATTTATTTTTAAATACCCACAAATATCAGTCAAAAATATATTGTACAATTAATTTGTACTATTATTTCTAGGACAAACAGAAGAAAATCACATCATCATATAAAAACTGCAGTAAAAAAATTAGTCACAGCAAATTTCATGTGTAATAAAAGCCAGAACAAAATGAAGGTGGCAGTTTTTTTTTTAACAGACTTGCATTTAAGGCTGTATTTTACAGAAAGCAAGAACAGTTTTTCAGCAAGTTAACTTTCAATTGATAGAATTCTCATAAGTAATAAATTAATGTCCTTTTTACATTTTTTATCTATACATAATAAATACTATTGTGTACATATCCAAAATAATAATTAGATTATTCTAATACAAAGTTGTTGGGGACCCATGGTGTAAAGTAGCCAGCATTCACCCACAGTTTTGGACAGTTTATAATAGCCAGCAAATCTAAGCTGCACATGTTTAGGATGTGGGAGGAAAGCAAGCCAAAAATAAAATAAAGAAAACTCCAAAACAGACAGTCCCTGGACCAAGGATTTGAACTAATATCTCTGGAACTATGAGGCTGTAGAACTATCTACCACCCACTTAGGTACAGAAAATGAGTTACAATTATTAGAATACATGCTATTGTACTTTTTATTTATGGGATACTCCTTCAGATTATTTTAAGAAGTATTCAGTTACTTCATAAGGTACAAAGAAGATTCAAGATGAGCAGTTAACAATCACACTTTAAGATAAATCTCAAAAGATAAATCTCAAAACACTTTGATCTTATTCCCATTACTCACTTTACAAAGAATATTTACTAATTATTTTCCAGTTGTGACAGCTGACTTTGTAAATGTATTATTTTGCCACATTTTGAAAATGCTTTCAAATGATGAAAGTCACAATCCAGCATATGGCACAGGCACTAAGCACAAACATTTTCCCTTTTAAAACGTAAATCTACATTCACACTGCAGTTACATTTTTGTCCAGAGAAAACTTTGCAGTTGGATATACTGTATTTCAGTAAATGGTGTGAAAGTTAAATATTAGATATTCTGTTTAGGCAATCCATCTAATCCCAAAAGATGACAGGAAGTATCTTCTACTATCTGGGGCCCTGGGCCTACCTGTAGAGGAAAAGAAAAAAAAAATGTTGAAACTACACACAATTAGGCATTCTAAAAGTGATATGATGACTTTGTCGTCCTAACATGCTTTACAGTTTAATTTCAGCTATAACAACATTTCTCTCATTTTTTTGTAATTCTTTTTTTTTGTAAAGTGTTTATAAAATATTTTAAATGAAAAAGTATATATTCATTAATTAATCTGGATATGGAGTATGCAATCCAACAAATTTAAATATCCACATATTTTTATACAAATATTTATTAAATGTCTGCCAAGAGGCCACTCTATATCCTTTTATTAGAGGGCAAAACCATTAAATACTGAAAGCATTGTTTATGGCTATTCAAATGAAGAAAATATATTCCCTATCAGAGGTTCTGCAAAAGGATATACAACATAAATGCTTACTTATACATGATAAACAGAACTAGGTTTCTTCCAGGAGGGCATTCTTACCTTTGTGCTAATAATATAATCTATTCCATTTGAACATGACTCCATTCTAATTGCAGATTTTATTTCTTCTGATAAAGTTACCTTTGAAACTGGCAGGCCCTTGAGAAATCTAATAAAATATATATTCAAAGTTAATAAAAGGGATTATTCCCATGTATATTAAAGTCATACAATTAATGTTTTAAAATAGGCAACTGAATTCAAAATAAATCAGTAATTAGTTGTTAAGATTTATTACACAACTTGACAACTGTGTAATGTTCCGGCCACCCCTTAAACCCACAATAATGCACAATAAATACAGGTTGCTTCCCACATAGAGCTGAATCTATCACTGCACTTCATGTTTTTGAACTTAAGACCCGCCTCTCCCCTCATTTACTGGTCAAGAGTGGTGTCTTCAAATCAAAATTATAACCCTCTGTGAATGGACTGGAGGTATTTATTGGACAATATTTTAGCAAAAACGGGATGCATTTCACACACTATGAGTGAACAACTGTAAGACTTGACATGTGGATTATGCAACAGAAACTAACGTGATGTTTATTTCACAATCATTTTTGATATTGTCTGTTGTCCAGTGTTAGTCACCATTAGGGATGTCATGATACCAGAACATTTGTATTTGATATCAATACCAGTGAAATTTTATAATACACAATACCTACTCAATAATGCAGTAAAAATAGAAATTGTATTCATTGGCTTTTTCTTAAAGTACCTCCATTACTGAATTAAACAATATTCTGCCTTTTTATAATAGAATATAAAAGATACAAACACTAACAGTAGAAACATTTTTAAAATACTGATACATCCATCAAGTAGTTACCATCCATCCATCTAATATCCAACCCGCTATATTCTAACTGCGGGGTCACGGGGGTCTGCTCGAGCCAATCCCAGCCAACACAGGGCGCAAGGCAGGAACAAATTCCTGGGCAGGGTGCCAGCCCACTGCAGTCAAGTAGTTCCTCCACTACCATTTCCATAAACTAGTTTTGGCATTCATAAATATCAAAATATAATGTGGGGCTTGAATTTCATTTAAATGTGCCAGAGATCGGTACTCTCCCAACCCCAAAGCCAATGTACAGTATCAACAATTACATAGAAAAATTCCAGTGGTCATCACATCTCCTAATGAAAAAAAGCCTGCTCTACCCTTTCATACATAGTTTCTCTGCGTTCTTAGACCATTCCAACCTGTCATTAACCTTCGTGTACTTGGAGGAGTAAAACACCTCTACATCCACTCCCTGAATAGTGACCGGGCATAGAGGCTCTTTGTTGTAGCAAAAGTAACCCGTTCTTTGGTTTTGTTGATGTTAAGATGCAGACAGTTCTCTTTGCACTGAGAAACAAAAGGTCTCCTGCTGACTCCTATACTCTGTCCCATCTCTTTTATCAATACACCCCATAAGTGCAGAGTCATCTGAGAATTTCTGCAAGTGACATGACCTGGTGTTATATTTGTACTCTGAGGTGTACAGAGTGAAAAGAAAAGGAGACAGGACTGTTCCTTGTGGTTCTCCAGTGGTGTTCACCTCCAATTCAGAGGCACAGTCCTTGAGTCTCACAAACTGCAGTCTGCCTAACAGATTATTATCCAGGACACCACAGGCTCCACCAGCATATCTCTGGGCTTATCCCTTAACAAGGATAGCTGAATGGTATTGAAGTCACAGCAGAAATCAAAACAAATAATCCTCCCAGTGCTGCTGGCTTAGTCAAGATGACAATAAGCCTTGTGGAACAAGTAGAAAATTGCATCCTCCACTCCAATCCAGGGCTTGTTGTTTTGGAAAGCAGCACATTGATTGTCTTTACCCTTATCCTTGTGTCAACACAGAAGTTAATACAGTCTGTGTTACGGTGACTGAGCCCTGCAATATTGTCTCCATGCAACTTGCACATCATTTAATGGATGAATCAATTTATTTTAAACTTCAATCATCAGAAACTCATGGTGCTTTAATTTTCCCACATCTGTTCCTCCTTTTTTACATTTGTCCTAACTTTAAAACTTTCTATGTGAAATCAAACTTGTTTTACATTAATCCTTTATTTCAGAACTCCTGCCAACCAGTCTTTATTTTCTAGTTTTCAAGGCTTCTTAGGCTTAGGTTTCTTCCATGTGAATCCTGAAAACCATGAGGACTGATTGAGGTCATTTATGTTAGGTAGAATGCCTAGAGGGGGCTGGCGGTCTCGTGGCCTCGGAACCCCTGCAGATTTTGTTTGTTTTTCCTTCAGCCGTCTGGAGTTTTTTCTTTTTGTTTTTCCTGTCCTCCCTGGCCATCGGACCTTACTGTTATTCTATGTTCATTAGTATTGCCTAATTTTATTTTTATATTTTGTCTTTTTCTTCATCCTGTAAAGCACCTTGAAGCTACATCATTTGTATGAAAATCTATATATATATATATATATATATATATATATATATATATATATATATAATTCACTAAGGCAAGACACCCAAGGAAAGGCAAGACACCCATGGAAAGCACGCCGAAAGGGGCGTGGATTCACTAAGCCACCGACAAGTAAGACACCTATGGCGCACGCAGGAAGAAGCCACGCCCACCAACTCCAAGACCATTGGGTACGACGACAACTCGCAGAGCCACACCCACCAACTCGGACGCGACGACACAGAAAAACCGGCGTCATTTATGTTCGTCTGTCGTAGAGGCTACATGCACCTCCGAGCCACGTTGACAGTTCATAGAGGCATGTTTCTCGCGGAGGTGAATCGCCATATGCAGCATGTAAAACGGTTTGCGAGGGGTATCCCATGGGATCCTTAAAACAATCCTTTACAACTGAGGTTAAAACACAATGAAGTAAGCAGTCTTTAAAAACCGAGTTTTCGGTTACGACGCACGACCGCGTGCACCATGGCAAACTGTTTTACACGCTACATACAGCAATTCGCATCCGCAACAAACATTTGTCTTCTTCACTCACGGACAATTATATGTTGCTCTCTCCAGAGATCCATCTTTTCATTCATCTTCTGTTGTATCCTCAAACCCTCCCTTTTTAGACAACTGTGTCTTTCCAGAAGTGTTCAACCATCAATAAATAATTATGCGGCATTTGTTATGCCGCGGGTTCACTATTGTGTTGTACTTTGCTCACTCCAGAGTTCCATCTTTTCATTCACTTACTGTTGTATTCTCACACCAACCCGTTTTAGACAACCGTGTCTTTCCAGAAGTGTTTAGCATTCAATAAATAATTATGCATGAGATTGAGCGTGTGTCTACCCGGCGCAGAGAGGCGTGGGTAAGCCGTTGAACCCCATTCGGGCTGCAAACCGTGAAATTCCCACTAAGTGCGACTCATATGCTCCCACTGGTTACGTCCCTACCCTTTGTACACACCCTCCTCCCACCTCGCTACTACCGTGGTCGGGTGTCTTCGTGGATTACATATAGAAAAGCAGCCAAAACCGCACAGAGCAATGAAAAGTCTACGTGAGTCACAGGTGCATCTGGACTGTGCAAAGACGACAACGACTCAAGTGACGAGTTGGGGGTGGGCACATGAGCAGGCAGTGCATGCTGAGAGGGAGCAGAATGGACGTCCTTCTCCTCTTCCCTAGTTCCACCCTCCGCGCCTGAGCGCCGTGCACCCCCATCCCTCCGTCTGGCAGGAGAAGGCGCGATGGCGGTCTGCCAGTTTTCAGTCACGGATGATTGTGTGTTGGTTCGTTCCGTGCATTGTTACAATGTTGCTTTTCTTGCTGATTTATTACATTACCAATTTTTCAAATGTTAATTTTCTCCCTGTGCTTAAAAATCATTAAAAAACTGGCCTGATTATGCGGCGTATGATACGCCGCGGGTTGGCTAGTGTGCTATATAAATAAATATTGTTGTTGTTAGGCGAGTAATCATACTTTGTTATTTATTGCTTACATCTGTTTACAAAGTTAGAATTAGAAAATTACTTGGGCTGTCATTATGTACAGTACAGGCCAAAAGTTTGGACACACCTCCTCATTCAATGTGTTTATTTTCATGACTGAAGGCATCAAAACTATGAATGAACACATGTGGAGTTATGTACTTAACAAAAAAAGGTGAAATAACTGAAAACATGTTTTATATTCTAGTTTCTTCAAAATAGCCACCCTTTGCTCCGATTACTGCTTTGCACACTCTTGGCATTCTCTCGATGAGCTTCAACAGGTAGTCACCTGAAATGGTTTTCACTTCACAGGTGTGCCTTATCAGGGTTATTCAGTGGAATTTCTTGCTTTATCAATGGGGTTGGAACCAGCAGTTGTGTTGTGCAGAAGTCAGGTTAGTTGGACAATCATTTATTTTTCAACAGGACAATGACCCCAAACACACCTCCAGGCTGTGTAAGGGCTATTTGACCAAGAAGGAGAGTGATGGAGTGCTGTAAATGGTCATGAAAATAAAGAAAACACATTGAATGAGGAGGTGTGTCCAAACTTTTGGCCTGTACTGTATACTCAATAAATTTATAAAATTTAAGGCAGCATTACATTTGTTAATGTACATTCAAATATATAACATGCACTTTTACTTATGTGATACTAATGAACAGTAGTCTGTCTTCAAAAGCCAAATGAATGACACTAATTTAGTGTTTACAGTTTCATATTTAGCAATGAAGTATACTGTATTGTTTGCCCTGTCAACTGTATGTTCCTGCAGTTACATGACAGAGTACATGTTGAATTAATTAGGAGATGTGCATTGTCCTTCAAAGAGCTGAAACACTAAATAGATTTTATTTTGATATTAACTAATGAAGCAACTCATGTGATTGCTGGTGTAGACATGCCAAACAGCCAAGTCATTTGAATCTTGCCTCAATATTTACTTGCTACAGTTGTTGCACTGCCAATCCTCCTTCACTCCTATATGTGTAACCATGAATGTGTGTGAAGTGAACACCCAATAAATCCCATTCCAATGAACTGTACATGCTGGTTAAAAAAATGGACGGATGCTTAAACTGATGGACATTTGTAGAAGTGCTCATTATAATTAGATAATTAATACAAAGCCCCTGCTCATTTGCTGGGACTGTGTAGGACAATACTGAAAAGCAATTAATCTCATTATATTTTAGTCTCTTACAAATGGATGACAATACAAGTTAAATGCTTACACCTCATTTGATCGGTAATGTTATTTTGCTCTCAAAGCATCCACAAATGGTGCATAGGTAGCGTGGCCAAGTGGCTCCAGAGGCAAATGTGGGGTGGGCAATCCCACAATGATGTGCGCACATGTGGGATTAACCCTTTCATTCATTAGCACTAGGGCCACAATTGCTGGACCTGTGTCCCACAGGGTTTTTAAAAGAGAACTGAGGCACAAGAAAGTACTATAACGAAATGGCATAACCATGAGTGAGCACAGTATTGGGTGCCTGAGCCAGCTACAGAGAGAGCAGGAAGAGCGGTCGGTAGAGGAACTGGAATGAATTATCAGCACTCCACGAGGCAGATTGTTACCCATTGATTTAATGGAGGAGTAGGGTACAATGATAGTGGAGTCCTTCATAGGGATTCATAGGATGCCAGGAGTGTATGAAGGAAGACAGGAGGACAGCCAGCTCAGAGTATTGTGGCAGGCATCAATGAAGCCAGCTGAGCAAGCCATTGGGTGAGCTGGGGAGACAGGAGAGAGGAAGTTGCACTGGGCTCAGGAAGAAGAGAGAACCAAATGTCACTTTGATTTTATGAATTATTTATTTATTTTTGGATGATCATCTGATGCACTGCACTTAGAACACTTAGCTTGGTTTTTAATATAAACACTGATTTACTTTGCACCAACCCGTTGCTGACTGTATTTGTCCTCATTTGTCCAGCTCATCCTCGGGAACATTATCGACTGTTCTATGTTCAAGTAGCTCCTGAAAGCGATCTTGGAATGCAGACCTACTGTTTTTCTTTTTGACATTTGTTGATGGAAAGGCTGTATCATCACAGTTTTTATATGTATTTTATTACCACGCTTCCTTTAACTTCGCCTGTTTGTTGTCTGGTACAACAATCTGATCTTGTAATCAATATTTAACCCCCTTCCTATTGTCCAAATGACTTGAAATTTTGCACACTTACTTTCGATGACAATACATGAATCAATGATCAGTTTCACTAATTGATCAATTAGTCCATGTTAATTAAGAAATGAAATTTACATATGAAGAATAGTTCAAGATTTCACCAATAGATAGCGCTAATAACAGATAGAAATATTAAAGGAAGTGTTAAAAAATTGATTACAAAATTATACTAAAACAAACCCAAGACTAAAAAGTTGAAAATAATATATATATATATATACACTGTGTGCACAATTATTAGGCAAGTGAGTATTTTGACCATATCATCATTTTTATGCGGATATTCCAACTCCAAGCTGTATTAACTTGAATGCTTATTGGATTTAAGCACATCAGGTGATGTGTATTTGTGTAATGAGGGAGGGTGTGGCCTAAGGAGATCAACACCCTATATCAAGGTGTGCAGAATTATTAGGCAGCTAGTTTTCCTCAGGCAAAATGGGCCAAAAAAGAGATTTAACTGACTCTGAAAAGTCAAAAATTGTAAAAAAGTCTTTCAGAGGGATGCAGCACTTTTGGAATTGCTAAGATATTGGTGTGTGATCACAGAACCATCAAACATTTTGTTGCAAATAGTCAACAGGGTTGCAAGAAACATGTTGAGAACAAAAGATGCAAATTAGCTGCCAAAGATTTGAGAAGAATCAAACGTGAAGCTACCAGGAACCCATTATCCTCCAGTACTTTCATATTCCAGAGCTGCAACCTACCTGGAGTGCCCAGAAGTACAAGGTGTTCAGTGCTCAAAGACATGGCCAAGGTAAGGAGGGCTGAAACCCAACCACCACTGAACAAGAAACATAAGTTGAAACGTCAAAACTGGGCCAAGAAATATCTGAAGACAGATTTTTTTCAAAGGTTTTATGGACCGATGAGATGAGAGTGACTCTTGATGGACCAGATGGATGGACCTGTGGATCAGTAATGGGCACTGAGCTCCACTCCAACGTGGAGGTGGGGTACTGGTATGAGCTGGTATTTTTAAAGATGAGCTAGTTGGACCTTTTTGCATTGAAGATGAACTCAAAATCAACTCCCAAACCTACTGCCAGTTTTTCAAAGACACTTTCTTCAAACAGTGATACAGGAAAAAGTCTACATCTTTGAAGAAGACCATGATTTTTATGCAGGCCAATGCTCCATCACTTGCATCGAAGTTCTCCACTGCGTGGCCAGCCAGTAAAGGCCTTAAAGATGAAGGAATAATGACATGGCCCCCCTTCCTCATCTGACCTAAACCCTATCGAGAACTTGTGGGCACTTCTTAAACGCTAGATTTACGGGGGAGAAAAACAATACACCTCTCTGAAGAGTGTCTGGGAGGCTGTAGTCACTGCTCCACAAAAAGCTGATCGTCAACAGATCAAGAAACTGACAGACTCCATGAATGGAAAGGCTTATGACTGTTATTGGAAAGAAGGGTGGCTATATTGGTCATTGATTGACTGATTTATTTTTTTTGAAATATCAGAGATGTTTATTTGTAAATTTTGAGGTGTTTGTTTATTATTCTCACTATAACAGATGAAAATAAACAAGTGAGATGGGAAAATTTTCATTTTTCCTTTAGTTGCATAATAAATCTGCACACTAATAGTTGCCTAATAATTAACATTTTGGATTGACTGATAGCACTGTGTTTGTTCCATATTAAAATTAATCCTCAAAAATACAACTTGCCTAATAATTGTGCACACAGTGTATATATATATATATATATATATATATATATATAAAAAAATACTTTTTAAAAACGAAGTCTCTCATACATCATTCGTAAAATAAAAGCATGGGCGCTTTTCATCAATCGATAAAATCACAGCAAAAGCACCCAAGCTTTTATTTTATGAGTGATGTATGAGAGACTTATTTTTTACTTTTTAACTTAATATAATGTGGTTTTTAAAAAAAAAATATATATACTCAGCAAAAAAAGAAACGTCCCCTGACTTTCAACTGTTTTTACTTTCAGTAGACTTAATGTGTAAATATTTGTATGAACACTAAAAGAGTCAACACCATAAGACATAAACTAAAAATGTTTCACAATGTGTCCCTGAATGAAGGGAGGCTCAAAATCAAAAGTACCAGTCAGTATCTGGTGTGGCCACCAGCTGCTTGAAGTACTGCAGTGCATCTCCTCCTCATGGACTGGACCAGATTTGTCAGTTCTTGCTGTGAGATGTTACCCCACTCTTCCACCAAGGCGCCTGCAAGTTCCTGGACATTTCTGGGGGGAATGGCCCTAGCCCTCACCCTGCGATCCAACAGGTCCCAGACGTGCTCAATGGGATTGAGATCTGGGCTCTTCGCTGGCCATGGCAGAACACTGACATTGCTGTCATGCAGAAACTCACGCACTTTTTGTCACTCCTGTCTGGTCCAGCGAAGGTGGGTTTGTGCCCATAGGCGGCGTTGTTGCTGGTGATGTCTGGTAAGGACCTGCCTTACAACAGGCCTGCAAGCCCTCAGTCCAGCCTCTCTCAGCCTATTGCGGACAGTCTGAGCACTGATGGAGGGATTGTGTGTTCCTGGTGTGACTCGGGCAGTTGTTGTGGCCATCCTGTACCTGTCACGCAGGTGTGATATTCGGATGTACCGATCCTGTGCAGGTGTTGTTACACGTGGTCTTCCACTGCGAGGATGATCAGCTGTCCTTCCTGTCTCCCTGTAGCGCTGTCTTAGGCGTCTCACAGTGTGGACATGGCAATTTATTGCCCTAGCCACATCAGCAGTCCTCATGCCTCCCTGCAGCTTGCCTAATGCACGTTCACGCAGATGAGCAGGGACCCTGGGCATCTTTCTTTGGGTGTTTTTCACAGTCGGTAGACAAGACTCTTTAGTGTCCTGCGTTTTTAGAACTGTGACCTTAAATGCTTACTTTCTGTAAGCTGTTAAGGTCTTAACGACCATTCCACAGGTGCATGTTAATTAATTGATTATGGTTAATTGAACATGCATGGAAAACATTGTTTAAACAATTTACAATGAAGATCTGTAAAGTTATTTGGATTTTTAAAACATTATTGTTGAAATGCACAGTCCTGAAAAAGGGACGTTTCTTTTTTTGCTGAGTATATATATATATATATATATATGTGTGTGTGTGGAACCTCGGTTTATGACCATAATTCGTTCCAAAATTCTAGTTGTAAACCAAGTTGGTCGTGAACCGAAGCAATTTCCCCCATAGGATTGTATGTAAATACAATTAATCCGTTCCAGACCGTACGAACTGTATGTAAATACAGTATATTTTTTTTAAAGATTAAGCACAAATATAGTTAATTACACCATAGAATGCATAGTGTAATAGTAAACTAATGTAAAAACATTGAATAACACTGACACACAACACCCACGCTCCCTGCTCAGCTGCAGGAGCAGGCTCACTCTCTCTCAGCAGCACGCACCCTCCCCCTCCCTCTCAGCAGCACGCGCTCGCTCGCGCTCGCTCTCTATCTCTCACGTGTACGCAGGGAGGCACACACGCGCAGGCAGGCACGTCTGACCGAGAACAATGCAACACGTGCGGAAATCATCGGCACACACAAACCGAAAGGGAAACTGGCTTGTTTGTATACCAAGTGTGTGGTCGTGAACCGAGGCAAAAGTTTGGCGAACTTTTTGGTCGTGAACCGAGTTGTACGTGTACCGAGACGTTCATGAACCGAGGTTCCACTGTATGTATAATTAGTTTTACTCAAATTTTTCTCATAAATTATATTATATATCCAGAGTAATTTGTCTACTTGCAGTCAAGCATGAGTGCAGTACTGACTTTCTCTGTATTATAACTGCTGTAAAAAAGATGGTACATTTTCAGAACTTTGGTATCAACTTTGTATGGAAATATTGGTTCTTGTGAAATCCCTAGTCACCATAGGCTCCAATCCAGAAACTTTTTTTCAAATCTCCATTCTCCATGAAAATATGGCATTACAATTTTTTCTTGCCCATCACTACAATTTCACATGGAGTAAGTAGCATAAAAAATTGAATTATTAGGCATTACATATATTACATTCTTTTTAAGCAATGTCAGGTTCTTGAGACAGAAGATATTTTTTTTATATCACATAGTGTGAATAATTACTCTTTTGTATATATTTTTGTATACAAAATATACACAAGATTAAGATTTAAAAAAAGATACAGGCAGCAGCCTAAACCAAGATTCTGTAGATTTGTAATTGAATATGTAACAATCTGCTTTCTTGCAACAACTGCACTAAGATTGCCCTTTCTAGTAAATTCAATCCCTTATCACAATTTATTCTAATTGTTTTCTCTATTAAATCAACTTTTTGATGAGGATGGAGTTTTCTGGGCCTCAGACCAATGATGTGGATTTATCACAGAAAACATTTTTTTCTTAGGTTCTCTGTACATAGGCAAGAAATTCTCATTAGTCAGACATCAAGTCAGTCAGGAACATATGGCTTTATATATCGGCCATTCTTTACTTACAGTTCACCATTGGTTTCCGGTGGAAAGTATTCCTTAACTAATTCAACAAATTCGCCGACATCCTCATCCAAAGTAAAGATGACAGCATTTGGCCCAGCATCAAATGTGTATGCTGCCTAAAGACGACGACAAAAAGAAAGTAAGTATTGTTTATTTTAATTTAATTATGGCTAATAACTTTCAAATAGGACACAACCAATTTTGTAAACTACAGTGCCATTCCTATATTAATGTAAACCAAGAAAAATCTGGATAAGTTAAAAAAAAAAAAAAAAAAAAATCTACCCAAGAATCACCATATATAAAAGTCTGTTCTAACAAATTTAAAAACAACAGAGCCATTGACTTATGTATGATTGGTTAGCCTATAGTGAGGTCCTAAGAAAATCTACACTATGTAATAGAATCTGAGGAAACACACAACAAAGTAATGAAGGGTGAATACAGGGCTAAAGAGTTAAATCTGGCACTGGATTTGATTAAATGAAGGTATTCAAGGATTATTTTGTATTCACTCAGTTGTGTAGGCCAGATGTCTTCTCCATACATAACAGAGTTATGATGTCTTGTGCAGACAGTGGCAAGAAACCCTAGCACCATCCATTTAAATGTTTTATTGCAGGGACAGTGAGTAGCAACAGGTAGAACCACCAGGAAGTCTTTCCCTATAATGACTTATACATCATATTGGGAACAGGCAGAATGGCCTAAAACTCATTATGGTATAACTGAAAAGTCTGACAGTATGACAAATAAGAAATGTATTACCATTAATTTAGTGATTGATTAATTTAATACATATGTGCCCCTTATCTATCAAATTGCTTTCTAATGTTCTATTACTCATACAGATTCAACTGCAGGTGTTCACCTCTCTTTAACAAATAAAAGTACAGCTTCTTACATTCACTTACACACACACACACACACACACACACACACAAACACAAATTTACTCATACTGCTGCCAACCCACTGCAAAACACATAGCTGCTTCCTGACGTCCCTTACCGTTTGCATTGACTCACCAATCAGACTGATATGTAGCAAGTCTAGAGTTAAGAGACATGCTCAAGAGAAAGCTTAGTAGGAAGAAGAGTGGAAAGGCAATGGCAAATGATGAGGGTGTTGTATAGTAGTAGGCTACATAATACTGTATTTCTGATACCTAGATTCAAAACAAAACACATTAAAGTGAAAAGGGTGCTCTGCCATTTTGCTTTTTTTTATTTACCATTGTTATGGTTTTAATGGTCTTTTTAAAATGGACGTCAGCAAGGAACAGAAGAGGCAGGAAGGAGCAAAGACTTGGATGCTTGAAAGACGGTGGAAAGCAATAGAATTTCCATCCATCCATTTTTCAACCCGCTGAATCCGAACACAGGGTCACGGGGGTCTGCTGGAGCCAATCCCAGCCAACACAGGGCACAAGGCAGGAACCAATCCTGGGCAGGGTGCCAACCCACCGCAGGACACACACAAACACAATCACACACCAAGCACACACTAGGGCCAATTTAGAATCGCCAATCCACCTAACCTGCATGTCTTTGGACTGTGGGAGGAAACCGAAGCGCCCGGAGGAAACCCACACAGACTCGGGGAGAACATGCAAACTCCACACAGGGAGGACCCGGGAAGCGAACCCGGGTCTCCTAACTGCGAGGCAGCAGCGCTACCACTGCGCCACCGCGCCACCCAGCAATAGAATTTGGATGATGAAATTCTATTCCAAGATGTATATTGGCACAGGTAGTTACATTCATGCAAGGGTTTATATTAATTAGATAGATTATAGTGAAATAAGAAAAGAAAAAAAACTCTATTCTGGAACAACATACTGAAAAGTCTTGTCAGCTAACCGGAAGGCCTAAATAGAATCATTGAAAGGATTTCCTGTAACTGATAAAAGGCTAAAAGGAGCTGATGTTTCAAAGCTGGTGAGATCTTTTCAGCTTTTAATCAAGCTTCTGTCATGATTGTCTCAGTCTGCGGATCTCAATCCCATTAAAAATCTGTGGCATGAGCTGAAGAGAAGACTGCACAAGTGATGACCCTTAAGATGCTGAATGATCTAGAGATTTTGTAAAGATGAATGATCTCATATTCCCGAGGCTACTTTCTCAGATATCATAAGATATTATAGCAGAAGATTCCATGCTGTTTTACTGTCAAAAGGAGGTTGTATAAAGTATTAAATGCAGGGGTGCCAATAACCATGGTACATGTGGTTTTGTTAAAAATAATTATTCATTGATAAAGTATTATTTTTTTCCTTAGAAAATTTATTTCAGTTAAAGGTTGGAATTCTGTCATTTTTTCAGTGCGAGATGCAAGGGGGGTAGCAATAATTGCTGAGTGGACTGTATGTCACCCTTCACCATATACAGAATGTGCAAGATAATATTCAGATCATCAATAAAATAAATTCAAATGCACAATAAATCTCTGTTATAAAAACAAAAATCTTGGGACGAGGCAAGACTTTTTCCTGTTAAGAGACGTAATTTTTTGAAGAGACACAGAGAGACACTTTCACATCCTGCGAGACGGTCAAGTCACGTCATACTTAAAACATTTGGAAGCAAGTCCCATCATCTAACCTCTCAGTTGTTAGAATGCTTTTGGCAGACACACTTCCTGTGTTCTCAACTCTTAAAAATTCGGGGCCGGAAAAAGGCAAAGTAAAACGTCGTAAGGAATTAAAAAACTTTGGTGCGATACACATGCAGAGCAGGTTAGAGATAATGGAAGTGCGAAAATTCAAAAGTCTAAAAAAAAAATGATAGTAAAGATCGCATTGGGGAAAAAAGACAGAAATTATTACTCAGTGAAATAATGGAACAGTAAAAAGAGATCGAATAGTGTTTGAGGATGTCTGGGGGAGAAGAGAGACAAGGCAATGAGACAAAAGGACAGCTGCTGTACAGGCTTTTAAACGTTTGAAGCGCTGCACAAAATGCAGTACAAAATTTTGCCAAGAAAAATCTATTGTGCTATCTTGCTTATGTGACATCTTATCTCACTCAGATGGAAGACTCCTAAACCATCCTCCATAATGGAGTAAGATACTTAAAAGTAGGAAGAAAACCAAACCTTCTCTATCAGGAATATGCTTTTTTAAGAATCTGACAATTATTAATCTAATTGAAAAATAAACAGTTGGACTTCTAAGTTTTGCGGTGGGCTGGCACCCTGCCCGGGGTTTGTTCCTGCCTTGTGCCCTGTGCTGGCTGAGATTGGCTCCAGCAGACCCCAATGACCCTGTGTTAGGATATAGCAGGTTGAAAAATGACTGACTGACTGACTATATTTAAATACTGTTGCAATTACTGAATCACATTCACACATATTGTGCATTGCTACCCAAATGTGAATTGCCTTTTCCCTCTGAGACAACTATACAATGAACACAGAAACAATACCAATTATAATCCGTTATAATTTTTCAGTGCATGTTTAAAAAAGATCATATGCTAATCTGAAAACCAGTTATTTCATTAGTTAAAAAAATGCACCTGACATTGCATTGTTTTCACACACAATACATAGTGCACAGATAGCACAAATTTGAATGTTTCTGATGTCTAAATATTTTGGTGGGATTTCATCATATAGGTACAGTATTAGGTTTTCTAATGGCATACTATAACTCTCTTATTTGGGTAGACGAAGGGTATTTGAAACAAAGTGTACAAGATGTGTTGATTTTATACCTAACTTGTGTCTTATTCTCTTCAGTGTTACTTTAAAACTGAACACAAATACACACAAGACACATCATATATATTTCCACATATGATTAATCCCTAGCATGTAAATCTAACATTAATGTATTACAATAACAAACATCAGAACACCAACATATTAACAAAACACCCCTGAAGTTGGGATCTAAATTGTTTTTTTCTTTCCCTTCCACAATATATTAATGTGGTGATTGCTTTAAATTAAATGAATGATGCAGTTCAATAAAAACAAGTTAAAAACATTTTTTTTTATTTAATAACAAACAACACCAATTTTTACTTACTTTTATATGACCGTAGTGACTGTTATAGCGATGCACCATATTCATTATTCTCTTGGACACATCATTTAAGTAAAATATGGGTGGGTATGTGTCTCCACAAGTTGCATGAAACTGATTACTGTCTTTCATTGTTAGCTCAGCAAATTTTTCAAAATTTCTTTGCCCAATTGCATCAACCATCTCCTTTATTCTCTGTGGAACTACACTTTCTGCTCGATACTAAAAATTAAAAAAAAAAAAATGTAAATCAGAATCTCATCTCAGATAAATAACTTACTCTGGACACAAAGAAAATTAAATAAAATACATGTAGGTATCATCATGATGCACAGAAAAGCGTAACTCATTTGGAAATATACTACTTAGAATCCAAACTATGCCTTGCTTTTACCTCAGTTGTTTTAATTATTGAGGAGCGACCTCAGTATCCTCAATAAACCCTGTGAGCGAGAAATGTAGCATCAAACTCACACTTGGTACCCATTTATTATTTCAATCACTCTAGATGAAAGATAAAGTATAGAAAATATAAAAGCAAATGGTATTTATTAATGTATAAAATACCAAATAGAAGAAAATATAATAGGAAATAAAGAGATAGCAAAGTCTGGATATAAACAGTCTTAGAAAAGCTTACTGAAAAATCAGAATTGTCAAGGGGTGAATGTTCTGGGTGTCTTTTGGTTTAGTGATCAGCGTTGTTCATAGTTATGTCTTCTGATGTCTTAATCAGATGATCTCACATTTCTTCTGTTTTTATGTTTCTCCTTCATCTTTGGTCCATCGGACAAGCCATATTTAAGTTAAAATGCACACATGGGGGCATGTGACATTGCGCACATTTGACTGGCCATCCTGTCCTAATGACTCTGATCAAAGTGTTTAATCTTTTAAGTGCAACTGCACTCCTTCCTTTCCCAAGCTAAAACCTATTTGGCAATTCCTAGTCCTATGGCATCCATCAGTTTGTAGGTCATAAATTAATTAAAAACAGGCTCTGTGGAATGTGCTTAGGTAATTAAGCCATTGAAACAAATGCATAAATTACTAGTACGATACAAAAGGATGCTTGCAATATCCGTGTGTCCTTTAAATTCTGTTCATCCTGGTTCATTTCAGCAAAATTATTAAAATTTAATATAAACAATTTGCATTTAAAAATTGAACATTTTCTGCACCAGAACAGCAATCTAATTAAAGTATGAAGACAAGGAAGAAAGAAGGTTTCAATGGAACTTTAAAGAAAAGCAACAAAAAATGATTTAAGCATACTCTATAACAAGATGTATGAGAAAGGGGAATAATCAGAACAATTAATTAAATAATTAGTGATAGCAATCTGTCATGCATGCGTGCCAGAGGGATGTCTTCCAGGTTTGCCTAGGGTAAGTAATACCACCGCAGAATGAAAGGGGTTGCTGCAGCTAGCAATCTTATCTCCTTTCTCCCTCACAGCCTTGAGAAACATCCCCTTGAAAGTGCTGAGACAAAAGAAGGCCCACCCACTCTGGGCTGCATAATATAAGAGGAAAAAAGCTCCTGGAGGAAGGTGTCTCATTTTTATATGTTGAGCAGGTTCGGTGCTGCGCTGAGCCAGCACTACATCCTTCCACACGATCAATTGAAAGGACTATATGTTAACAATATAAGGCACATTGAAGTACTCGAGTTTTTTTTATTTTATGTGCCTTTTTTGTTAAGATTAAACAGGGATTTTGCCCAGTTGGTATCCAAAGCAGCCCGTTTACTAGTGCAGCATCATTTCACCCCTCTACAAATCCAAAGAAATCAAATGTAGTTAATGTTTCAGATTTCAGAACAATCAGCCTGATAATCCACATGTTAGAATTTATACTGAAAATTATTCAGACAAGGACTGAAAAGAAAGCAGGGACCTACATTTCAAGTGATCAGTTTGGTTTTGTAAAATGTGTGTAGCATTTGTGATTGGAATTTTGAGTACAATTTATGAAATGAACATAGAATTACCAAGAATTGTGTGTTTATTTTGTAAACTTTGACAAAGCATTTGATAGTGTAACTTGAAATACAGTAATCCCTCCTCGATCGCGGGGGTTGCGTTCCAGACCCCCCCGCGATAGGTGAAAATCCGCAAAGTAGAAACCATATGTTTGTATGGTTATTTTTATATATTTTAAGCCCTTAGAAACTCTCCCACACTGTTTATAAATATTCTCCGCACAGTTATACAGCAAACCCTCGTTTATAGCGGTTGATCCGCTCCAGACAGATAAATGAATTTCCAAGAAGTAGGATTCTTTATTTATAAATCTAATATTTTCGCAGTTAGAGCATTGAAAACCTGTTTACGACCTTCTAAATACGTTTTTTAACATTATTAGAGCCCTCTAGACATGAAATAACACCATTTGGTCAAAAGTTTAAACTGTGCTCCATGACAAGACAGAGATGACAGTTCTTTCTCACAATTAAAAGAATGCAAACATATGCACCAGGAGCGGAGCATGTCAGAGAGAGAGAGAAAAGCAAACAATCAAAAATCAATAGAGCTGTTGCGCTTTTAAGTATGCAAGCACCGCGATAAAGCAGCGCAATGAAGGGATTAATGTGAAGGTAGCCTTTCAGCATTTTTTTACAGGCGAGTCCATATCTTCTAAGCAAACAGCCACTGTGCAAACAGCCCCTCTGCTCACACCACCTCCGTCAGGAGCAGATAATGGGGTCAATCATACGCCTCCTTGATGGTATTGCATGATGGATAAGTATCTGCCTGTATTTCTCAGAGAGAGTGAGAGAGACAGAGAAAAGCAAACAATGAAAAATCAATACGGGCTGTTAGAGCTTTTAAGTGTGCGAAGTAGCACGCGGGAAGCATATCGTATATTATTGAGGAGTTTTATTTAATATGTAATATGTGCTCTGATTGGGTAGCTTCTCAGCCATCCGCCAATAGCGTCCCTTGTATGAAATCAACTGGGCAAACAAACTGAGGAAGCATGTAACATAAATTGAAAGACCCATTGTCCGCAGAAATCCGCGAGCCAGCGAAAAATCCGTGATATATATTTAGATATGCTTACATTTAAAATCCGCGATGGAGTGAAGCCGCGAAAGTCGAAGCGCGATATAGCGAGGGATCACTGTACTTTATTTACTGCTCTCAAAATGATCAGAATGAACTGGAAAAAACAGAAGGTTGATTGCGTCTTTATGTATAGATCAAAAAGCAAATGTAAGAATAGCAGATTGTAATTCAGATGATGCAATGTTTGGAAAAGATGTAAGACAGGGTTGCATATTGTCATGCACCACTTTTCCTGTTCTATTACAAGATGAAAAGTTTTACTTTACTCTCTAAAACGAAACCTACTACTTGTTCCTTAGACCCAGCCCCAACAACACTAGTAAAAAAAAAACGTAATGAATGTTCCGGCAGGAACCATTCTTATCATTATCAATGGGTCACTGATGAAGAGTACAGTTCCTGATGCACTAAAATTGTCAGTTATCAAACCATTATTTAAAAAGTCAGACCTACACCAACCATACACTTTATAATTACAGGCCCATTTCAGATTTACCCAAACTCTTTAAAATACTTGAAATAGTGGCTGCCACTCAGCTTCAGTCTTACCACACACATCACAATTTATTCAATAAATTCCAGTCTGGCCTCTACACTGGTCATAGTACAGACACCACACGGACGTGTGTTGTAAATAACATTCTGATATCCTCTGTGAAGGAAATTCCACAGTAGTTATGTTGTTAGATTTAAGCTTAGTGTTTGACAACATTCACCATTTTACTGCTCAGGCTGGAAAATTACAATGAGCTCAAAAGGCACTGCCCTTGCCTAGTTTAGTTTAATAAATCTATTCCAGTACGTACAGACATGTGCTCACAAAACTCCATCATTATACACAGAAGTTAAATATGGTGACCTGCCGGGCTCAATACTGGGACCTTTACTGTTTTCACTTTACGCACTTCCGTGGGGAACTATTATTAGAAAATCTAATGTTAATTTTCACTCGTATGCAGATGACACCAAGTTATACCTTTTTTTTTTAGACCAAATGATATTTCTTCAATGTTATCCTTAATTAGATGTGTTAAGAGAGTTAAAAGAGTAGATGGATTAGAACTACTTGTCTTTGAACACAGATAAAAGAGAACTGTTAATGATGCTGATCGCAACAATTTTTTGTCATTATTTAACTCTTAGGATCACCATTAGCTTTACTGAATCAGCCTGCAATCTGGGCATTATCTTTGACACGAGCATGTCGTGTAAAGCACACATTTCAAAACTATCCAAAACATGTTCATTCCATCTTAAGAATATTGGAATAGTAAGGCATTTTCTAAACATGCAGGATACTAAAAAAATAAATGTATGCATTTATTTCTAGTAGGCTTAACTATTGCAATGCTGTGTTTACTGGGTGTTCCAATCGTTCTTTATATAGCTTTAAGTCAATGCTTGGGTGTTCCAATCGTTCTTTATATAGCTTTCAGTCAATGCAAAATGCTGCTGCAAGAATTCTTACAAGAACGAGAAAGTACAAACACATATCTCCAGTTCTTAAATCATTACACTAACTCCAAGTTAAGTTTTGGGCAGATTTCAAAATCCTCCATTTAACATATAAATCCTTAAATGGCCAAGGCCCTCCTTGCTTATCTACACACCACGGCAAACATTAAAATCTCAAGATGCAGATCTGCTTATGATTACAAGGATTGTCAAAATAACAGTGGGAGGTTCCACTTTTAGTAACAGGACACAGAAGATGCTGAATGGTCTGCCTGTTACTACAAGAGGTGCTCCTTCTGTCTCAGCTTTTAAATTCTGGCTGAAGAATCACTACTTTGGTTTAGCATACTCTAAATAGATCTGCTGAATAGCTATGCAAACTGCATCTCTGCTGTTATTCATTAGTACTAAAATATAAATACAATACAGCGTATTTATAAACTGTTACTAATCTTCCCCTATTCCATTTCTTTTCTCAGTATGCTATTAAGGCACTTGGTAAAACCACTCTACTGCCAAGTTGTTTGCCTGCCAATGCAAAAGTCATCTCAGTTAAAGCAGTACTGAAATCAACGGACAGAACTGTCCTTTCATCAGACGGTCCGAGCCCAGCACTGACTCAGCTGTAGAATGGCCAATAGAGGGGAGGCAGATAGTTGACTGTTTGTGTCTGGCTTGTCTCAAATTCCTTTTCCATAATCTGGCAATGGTTCTACAATTAACTGAGGAACAGATGTTGTTGTTTTCTATTTATGTTAATTAGTTTCTACTTTGTTTTTGATGTATTTTAACAAATCTGTATCCCTATATGCGATAGTTCTGAATTTAGTGAATGGTATAATTTATTCTAACATTTTGTCTTGGGAGTTGCCGCAGCGCACTGCACCTACACTTGTCGAGGAGCGCTGTGCAAGAACAAAATATTTTGTACTACTATATTGTATTTCTGAGATGGCAATGATAAGACTGACCATCTAGCTCTGAAGATTACTTGTATTTGGTTTTGTGTATTTACACCATTTTTGACACCCATTGCATGTTCAACCTACCTCGAAAGGGGTGTCTCTCTGAATTGCCCTTGCCAAGATTCCTTATGTGATTATGGACTGTACAAGAAATAAATGGTTGTTGTTGTCTTCAACATTTTTCAATCTGTATGTGGAAACAATTATAAAAGTTGCATGGGAAGATCTGGCAGAAGGCATCTTGATTCAAGAGCAAAGAGTAAAATCATATAGATTTGCTGATGATCTGTATTGTGGTAACATAAGTTTGTAAGTCATGGACAATGCAAAAGGAAGAATTAATGACCATTAAGACCATATGACTAGCTTATTCAAATGGCAGCCCACAGGCCACATGCCGTACAGAAGTTACCTCCAAGTGGCCCAACTCACTGTCCTGCCAGAAACAGAATAAAAACAAGAAAAACACATTTCAACCTCCAAAAACAAAAATAGATAGCCTTACACTTTTCTGCCTTTTCCTGCTCTTTTACCTTTCGCTTCCCTCTCACCCTGATCCTGTCACTCCGCTCTCTCTAGGGAGGAGCCCTGAGCTCTCAAAAATTGCTTGCCCCAAGACTCCACCCCCCACAGCCCATGCAGTAGCAAGACACGTCACAATATCAACAGAATGCGGGATATGTAACAAAACCATGCCTAATCACACATGTGATGAATTAACATGAACCTATGTTCCCCTATTGTAGAATAAATGTTGTATTCATGTTTGTCAATTACTGTTATCACTTGTTACGGGTTTGGGCACTGTGTAGAACACAGATATTGTTTTTATTCGGTTAAATGCACTTTGTGATGTGACTGGGTCATATATAGAGCAATGGTACCACCATCGCCTTGCAGTAAGGAGATCATGCGTTTGGGGTTCTCCTTGCATGAGTAGTGAGAAAAGTGCTAAATAAATATAAATAATAATTATTACTATTATTATATGACCGAAATGTTTATTTTACTTCGAAAGGGAAACAAATGTTATTGCTAATACCACACACCATTTTATATTTTATGCACTCTGAGATGTGCCTAGATCAGCAAACTTCTTTTGAGGTCTGCCTTACCACTCTTTGTTTACATGAAGTTTCAGCAACAATCTACATGCAGCATTCCTTAAGTACCAAAATACATTGTGTAATGGAGTACTACAACTAAAAAAAAAAAAACAGTTTTGAGATCAATTCACCAATCTCCAATCGTGCCATTTGGAATGGATCACTTACCTAAAATGAATCTGTAATCATAAACACATTCTCTAGTTTTCTGTTAGGTACCACAATGTCAGAGACTTTCACAGAGTCTTCAAAATTTGAAAGCATGTTGCGCACCAGATTTTACAAAAGCATAAGCCTAGAGATACAGTAGCATATTGGTTAACACTGCTGATGTTACACAGCTCCATCCTCACATTCTTCACTGGACAAATGAGATGACGTCTATGAAACTGTCTGAAATGTAGCTTAAGATATTAAGGAAATTACCCTGAATGGTAATCCCAATTTCCTCTGCACAGGCAGTTAATGTCACTTGCAATATTTAATCAATATGTCACTCTGTGCTTAATAGGTAACCTTTGAAATTTCCCACAAAAATATTATAAGCAATTACTTTTAAATACTGCGATGATCATAAGGTATATATGTTGTGTACAATAAGTTAATGAACACAAACAGTACATGAATACCAAGTCTTATTTAAGCCCGATCATACACCAAAAATTTACTTAAGCTTAATAAAACACATACCTCATAGAGTTTGTATAAATATTGCACAAGACCAGTATAAAAACTACTATTCTAGATACTCAAACTGTTGCATGCACCCATTCACTATACATTTTTAATTAAAATGTTGAATCACAAGTAACCAAAGCCTGAGCCTTTTCTTGACATTATTAGGCACAAGCTGGGAAGCAATACTGTACTTGGAGAGACCCGTCTATCACAGAGAGCATGCACACACACGCACACGAACACACACAACACACTCCACACTCACTTTTCCATAATTTATAAAAATACCAATATAGGAAATAAACATTTAATAGTGAAATTCAATAATGTCAGATGCTATTGCCTTAACTGAGTGCTTACCTTCAAAAGGGGGCTGGTTTTAACACTGGTCTGCATTCCAGCAGTGCTTCCTACTGGTTTGCGCTCTGAACTCACCTAAAAACAATATGTACAGTACTGAATACTAAAATAGGTACAAGATAATTTGTAAGTTACATTTTGAATTAACTATTTTACCAGAATAAAAGACAGTTTGGTTACTATCAAATGCTAGGTAGTAATGCATTTTGTTTAACAAAGCAAAAGAGTAAGCTTGTGAAAATACTGATAAACATTGAAAAATACAAACTGCAACTTTCATCTGGATTATGTGAAATAAGTAATGCAGGTAATAAGCATTTAAAATACTAAATGGCAAAGCAGTTACAGCTTTGATTTATTTCCAAAGCTGCAGTATAAAATGTACCCAATAATAATGAGTACTAGGAATAGTATAGGCTGGAACCTCCACCTATGGTCTATCCATCCATCCATCCATCTTCTTAATCAGCTTCTATTATAGGGGTGTGGGGAGTCAGAATATATTCTGTTGGTATTAAGCACAAGGCAGAGACAGTAACCAAGCTGGACGGATGCCAGTCCATAACAAGGCCTAACCACAAATTACAGTATATTTACTAATACTATACCAATTTATAGGTACAAATTAAACTGCAAGGGCTGGAAAACTCAAAAATACACAAGGACAAACTGATGAAAATATGTACTGCAAAATCCTAGAAGAAAACCAGAACAACATGACATAGAAGACAATGCATATGACCACAAAAGCCACAGCAGAGTGGCTTAAAACCAAAATGTTGATGTCCTGTGCTGGTCCTGTAAAAGCACAGACTTCAGTTCAAGAGAACAACCGTGAAAATATTTTAAAATGTCTGTTAAAAAAATTGTCCCTGTCTAACTTGATGGCGCTTTCAGTGTTAAGATATGTGCAATACTAATACAGATTTATCCAACAACAGTCACCACTACAATTGTTGCCAAAGTTGGTCCTACCAAGTAGTTACTTCAGGGATAAATACTGTTCTTTTGAAAGCGGGGAATTTAAAAATCATACTGAAAAGAGCAAATGTATAATATGCCAGTCTGACTACACTTTGGCAGAACTGTCATTCACCATCTGCTCCCCAACTTGACTTGACATTTAAACTGTAAGCACCCAGAAGCCACCACATCTACTTTTCCCATAAGTGTTAGTTTCCTAATAATAAAATGGAAGACTGAAATTACTTTCTTCTTCAACCTATAACAAGTCATATCCAACAATGTGAAGCTTTATCTTCTGACTACATATTTACTTAAAAGTTCACTTTACATGATGTTAAGCGATGCTGTAACAAACAGCTGACAAGTAGCCATCTGTATAGGTCAGAGGTCCTCAATCACGGTCCTGGAGAGCCGCAGTGGCTGCAGGTTTTTGCTCCAACCCAATTGCTTAATAAGAAGCACTTATTGCTCAAGTAACACTTCTGCTTCACTTTAGTTGTCTCGCTTGTTAAGATTTTGAACCCTTATTGCTTATTTTAGTCTTAAGCAGCTGTATTCTTAGTTTTAATTGTGCCTAATTAGCAATAACATGCAAATGACAAAAGAGACCAGCGTTTCTCCATTTAGCTTGTTACCATTTACACCTGTGTGTATTTAGCATGTACTGTTGGGTTTAATTAAATACTTGGAAGGAAAGTGAAGATAAAAAAGTAAAGGACTGAGAATTACTCATCCATTTCAACCTTCAAATCATTTGGATGATAAAATTAGTAAGGGGAAAAAAATCTAGGATATGAAAATTATCTGACTTTACAGAGTTAAAGCACTAACAAGCCAAGCAATTAAATTATTGGCAAGGATTGCTTTCTAATTAAGCAACCGGGCTAGAACAAAAACCTGCAGCCACTGTGGCTCTCCAGGACTGTGATTGAGGACCCCTGGTATAGGTGAAACAGGGAGCCGGCTAGCAGACTGTTTCAGGGAGCACAGTCGAGCTGTTAAGATCAATGACCTTACAAAACTGATTCTAAAACACTTCAAATCCCTTGATCACAGTCACACTATCTCTCTGTTTGTGTTCTTTCACATGACTTGAAAGACATTTTTAAAAGAAAATTAGAAGAAGCTAAACTCATTCTCAACCTGAGATTGCATATATGTTGAGGCCTTAAAGACCAACTAATTTACTAATCTCTTCCTTAATCTTCTCTAATGACAGCTTTTCACACCCCCTTTCAACTACCAATCTGGTTTTAGGCGTTATCATGGTGTTGAAATGGCACTCCTGAAAGTGTTCAACGACATCTCTCTTATTACTGACTCAGGTGATGCGGCAGTCCTTGTCCTCCTTGACCTGTCTGCTGCCTTTGACACCATTGACCATGAAATATTGCTGATGCGGCTCGAACATCTTGTTGGGCTTAAAGGGGCTGCTCTTAATTGGTTCAGGTCATATTTAACTGGTAGGCACTTTTCAGTGACTTTAAATTCTTCTTTTTCATCTACTGCTCCTCTCAAATATGGTGTTCCTCAGGGATCCATTTTGGGTCCTATTTCATTCTCTATATACCTTTACCCTATTGGAGCAATTTTTAGGAAATTTAACATTTCTTTTCACTGCTATGCTGATGATACTCAGGTTTATATTCCTGTCTGCAACTCTGCAACAAATCAACTCCACAACTGTCTGTCTGAACTAAGATCCTGGATGGCTAATAATTTTCTTGATCTAAATCAAAATAAAACAGAGGTGCTTATAGTGGTCCACCAGCTAAAGCCCAAATTGGTCTTGGACTTCTCGGCTCTTTCTCTGTCTTTTCCAAACCTCAAGTCCGCAATCCAACATTCCAACTTTGTCTATTAGGTAAGATCAAGCCTTTTTTATCTTCTAAAGATCTTGAGAAAGCCACTCATGCTTTTATTTTTACTCGCCTTGATTATTGCAATTCGCTGTATTCTGGGATTAACAAATCTCTGATACACAGGTTACAAGCTGGTCCAAAATGCTGCCGCTCGCTTTCTAGTTGGGGCAAGGAAGTATGACTCTGTTTCTCCTATTTTAGCTTCTTTACACTGGCTGCCTGTCAGTTTTCAAATTGATTTTAAAATCTTGCTGCTAGTTTTTAAATCTTTACATGGGCTTGCTCCTGCCTATTTATCTGAACTGTGTGTTTTAGACCAGCCATCCAGAGTGCTTAGATCTTCTGGTCAGTTGTCTCTTCTTGTCCCTCGTACCAAAAGTAAAACCAAGGGGGACAGGGCCTTTGCAGCTGCTGCCCCTCGCGTGTGGAACTCTTTACCTCATCACATAAAGGAGTCGTCTACAATTGAACAGTTCAAAACAAGATTAAAAACTCACTTCTTTTCACTTGCATTCAGTGACCTTCAGTAATACTGATGGTTTCCTCTTTGTGATCATATAACATTATTTCTATTTATTATCTATCTTATTTTATGTTCATATATTTTATTACTATTTATGTTTTATTGTTTTTGTTTTTTTCTTTTATTCTATTATTGTAAAGCACTTTGGCCGCAGCATTACTATGTTGTATGTGCTATATAAATAAATTGATCGATTTGTCCTTAACTCATTTTTTCTTTTTGTAAACACTTGATTGATTTGTATGGATTGCAATAAAATTAATAAAAATATAGTAAAAGACCAGACTGGCTTTATTAGGGGTAGGCAAACACAAGACAACATCAGAAGGACTCTCCAAATTATCAATCATATTCAAGACTCTAAATTATAAGCGGTTCTCCTAAGCCTTGATGCGGAGAAGGCTTTCGACTCTGTTAATTGGCTTTTCCTTAACGGCATTCTTGCCAAATTAAACTTCCATGAGAAATTTATTAAAGTAGTTCAAAATATATACTTATACCCCACCGCGAGAATTAAAATAAATGGTAATTTATCGAGGAGCTTTGCACTTGAAAGGGGTACCAGACAGGGGTGCCCTCTCTCTCCTCTGCTCTTCGCATTGTTTATTGAACCCCTGGGGCAATGGATCAGGCAAAATTCTAAAATAAAAGGTATTAACATCAAAAATGATGAACATAAAATAGCACTATTTGCGGACGACATACTAGTTTATCTAAAGGATCCAACTGAGTCATTGATTGAGTTAATGGAAACTTTAAAAACCTTTAGCTTTTTCTGAGGATTTAAATTAAATATTTTAAAAACTCAGGTACTGACCTTTAATTATAACCCCCCAAACAAAATTAAAAAAAAGATTACTCCTTAAAATGGGATCTACCATTTATGAAATACCTAGGAATAAATATCTCCAAGGATATGAACAATTTAGAAATGCTTAATTATGGTCCTATTAATAACAAAAATAAAACTTGACATTGCAAGATGGAATCTTTTATTAGATTCAGTCAAGCAAAACATACTTCCAAGATTACTCTATCTATTTCAGTCTTTGCCTGTTCCCTTGCCCAAAAAATGATTCTCAGAATGGGATAAACTGATTTCCAGATTCATATGGCAAGGCAAGAAACCAAGGGTAAAATTTAAAACCCTTCAACTGAGTAAAGATAAAGGAGGGGTTGCTCTCCCATGTTTACAAAAATATTTTTGGGCAGCACAGTTAAGAATAATAATTTGTTGGTGCAACCCAGAATATCAAGCAAGGTGGAAGGATATAGAGATTGGTTGGTTTGACAGGATCCCTATTCAAGCTAGCATCATAGATGATCATTTAATTAAAAATAAGAAAGAAAATCAATGGATTAAGGTAACACTTAAAAATTGGTTTGAGATTATTAAGGAGTATAATCTAAAGGATTCTGTTAATGTATTGAAATGCCATCATATGATTCTGATTTTAATCCAAATACATTAGATATGCGTTTTAAAATATGGGCTAAGAAAGGGATCACTGCTTATTGCTCAATCATGGATAAAGGACAATTATTAGATTTTAATTCTCTAAAAGAAAAATTTAGTTTGGAATCCAAAGACTTTTACAGATACCTCCAGCTCCGACAACATTTCTGCCAGAAAATTAAAAAAGGGATCGATGAGGATCCAAATAAGAGTGCTCTAGTTAAAATATTCTCCTCAGCTTATAAGGCTGAACCAATGTTTAAGACTATTACAAAACTTTATAGAGCCTTGATGGATTTACAAGGAGATTTATCCTTGTACATTAAAGAAAGATGGGAGAAAGAAAGTGGGATTATCTTCTCAACTGAGGACTGGGAAAATATATGTAAACAACAATGGGCAACTTCCCGTTCTCCATATTGGAGAGAATTCTGCTGGAGAAATACTATTAGGTTTTTCCTTACCCCAAAACAGAAAAATAATTTTCAAGGCAACTCAAATTGTTGGAGACATTGTGGCTCACAGGATGCAAACCATTTTCACATATTTTGGAGATGTCCTAAAATTAGAGGTTTTTGGAAAGATATACATAAGGTACTGGAAATTATTTTAAACATTACAATTGATTTCAGTTTTAAGGTACTTTATATGGGCATGATGTCAATGGTTTCCTGGGAAGGGAAAAATAAATACATGTATAGAATAATTCTTGCTTCAAGTAAAAAAGCTATTACTAGATGCTGGTACAAACCTAATCCGCCACAAATACAGGATTGGATTGATGTTGTAAAAAATGTGTTTATAATGGAGAAAATTACTTTCAGTATGAATAACCAAATAGATCTGTTTGTCGATTTTTGGTCTAGGTGGATTGAGTATATAACCCCTATTGAACCAGATGTTTTTCTGTTATAGAACCTGTGTTTTATGAATAGGTATTGTCTATACATCCCCTGTCTTCTGTAAATAGTTTTTTTTTTCTTTTTTTTTTCTATAATTGAGAGATAACCCAAAGAGATATATTGATCTGTTTTATGCTATGAAGAGCTTTTTTGATAATATATAAGCTATATCTGTTGTAAACGTGACAAAAGTCATAAACAGATGTATTGGATTGTATCTCTTTTCAATAAAAACTTAAATAAATAAAAAAAAAATATATAATAAAAAAACTGACATTTCTCCTTTTATATACCTTGGCTTTGTTCCGTCATTCCCTTCCTATATGTGTTACCCACTTTTTCCTTTTCCTTCTGATGAAGGCTATATAGCAGAAATGTTGTGACTTTTACTTTCTTTCCTTTGCAGCGTGGAAATAACCTTTAACCATTTTTTCCTCTTTTGGAGATGCATGCTGATTCAGCCCTTCATTAAATCATCATCAACAAGCAGGTGGTACAAGCAAGTAGAACCACTTCTCTGTGCTTAACAGGAATTCTCCCATTAGATCACACAACAACATTCCTATTACGTACAGAGGAAGGGTTCAACCAGCTTGCAAACTGTATATATGCTGTTCATTACAATATTAAGCTAACTTAACTCAGACTTTAGAAGCGAGAACTGTTTGAGTATAGGTAGTGGCACGCTCTATAGACAGTATTACATTTGGAGCATATTATTTTAACTGGAATGTTAACTCATTTGTTCACTTAGTTATACATCATTAAAGTTATGTGACAACATATTAATAACTACCAGAGGTACTTGGCACAGACTAGGGAGGGGACACCAACTACATTTCGTAACGACACAGATTATGGTGCAGTGATATTTCGGTTCTGATATTAATTGAAGCTTTAGTTTTTCTATACTAATAAACGGCAAAGCCCTCACTGACTCACTGACTCACTCACTCACTCACTCACTCACTGACTCACTGACTCATCACTAATTCTCCAACTTCCCGTGTAGGTAGAAGGCTGAAATTTGGCAGGCTCATTCCTTACAGCTTCCTTACAAAAGTTGGGCAGGTTTCATTTCGAAATTCTACGCGTAATGGTCATAACTGGAAGTTGTTTTTCTCCATT
>JANRMT010062806.1:38195285-38230307 GCA_026402145.1 Polypterus bichir lapradei | reverse complement strand
ATCTAATGAATACACTGAGTATGGCTTTACCAAAACAATCATTGATTGCGAATAAAGTATCCATTATTCGAGTATGTAGATCGGGGTATATATATACATATATATATATATATATATATATACCCGCGTATCACAGCGGAGACGTAGTGTGTTAAAGAAGCTATGAAAAAGAAAAGGGAACATTTTAAAAATAACGTAACATGACTGTCAATATACATTAATTGTTTTGTGAGTTTTACTGAATGTTGCTGTCATCAAGGATTTGATTATCATTATTTCTTTCAATCAGGTTCGTATTTGTAGGATGTGTTGTGTTCAAGTTACATTCCGTGTTTGTCAATCGTTGTAAAGATGACAGGTTTCATTCATCGATTCGTTTCTTACTGCATCAATAAACAGCTCGTCTTCTTCTTTATCTGAGACCTGACACACTGCATGCACAGGGTTTTTTTTTTTACACTGTCTTCCTTTAGCGGGACATTGACTTTTTCCACCATGTGCTTTGTTTCCGCAGTAGCTGCATTTATGAATATGCTTGTATGTATGAGACGCTTCATATTTTTTTGCTGCCTTTTCAATTGTGTAATTCGTTTTTTGTTCAGCGCTCTTTGGAACTGTTGTTTTTTGTCTGTGCACTGCGTCAGTTCACGTGAGCCGCTCGGTGTACATGCATCGAAATTTCCCAGCTGTGCTGGTGCCATGTCGTGCTATGTCCATGGCTCGAAGTCCCAGCACTTAAAACTTTCTCTCGCAGTTTCGCTGAGTTTGTGCCAAACACCACCCTGACCATCTCATCTTCCTCTGCATAAGCACAGTCCTTCACCCGTGAATATTTACCCGTGGCAGTTTGCTATTGGATTGCCGCTGACGGACGGCCTTATATGGGCAGGCACTAAATTACAAACGCCAGCGGCAGCCTGTCTATGAACTTAATTTAAAGTTTAGGTTTACATCGTGCTTTGTTTCCGAAGTAGCAGAACTCATGAATATGGCTGTATATGTCACTCGCTCGCTTCTTATTGTTTCGCTGCCTTCTCAATTATATAATGCATGTTTTCTTCAGCACTTTTTGGGCCTCTTCCTGGTTTTCTACGTACTGCGTGATTACGTGGGAGGCATGATGATGTCCCACGGGTTTCAAGCTCATCTCCATTACAGTAAATGGAGAAAAACAACTTCCAGTTATGACCATTACGCGTAGAATTTCGAAATGAAACCTGCCCAACTTTTGTAAGGAAGCTGTAAGGAATAAGCCTGCCAAATTTCAGCCTTCTACCTACACGGAAAGTTGGAGAATTAGTGATGAGTCAGTCAGTCAGTCAGTCAGTGAGGGCTTTGCCGTTTATTAGTATAGATATATATATATATATAATATATATATATATATATACAGTGCATCTGGAAAGTATTCACAGCGCATCACTTTTTCCACATTTTGTTATGTTATAGCCTTATTCCAAAATGGATTAAATTCATTTTTCTTCTCAGAATTCTACACACAACACCCCATAATGACAACGTGAAAAAGGTTTACTTGAGATTTTTGCAAATTTATTAAAAATAAAAAAGTTGAGAAAGCACATGTGTATAAGTATTCACAGCCTTTGCCATGAAGCTCAAAATTGAGCTCAGGTGCATCCTGTTTCCCCTGATCATCCTTGAGATGTTTCTGCAGCTTAATTGGAGTCCACCTGTGGTAAATTCAGTTGATTGGGCATGATTTGGAAAGGCACACACCTGTCTATATAAGGTCCCACAGTTAACAGTTCATGTCAGAGCACAAACCAAGCATGAAGTCAAGGGAACTGTCTGTAGACCTCCGAGACAGGATTGTCTTGAGGCACAAATCTGGGGAAGGTTACAGAAAAATTTCTGCTGCTTTGAAGGTCCCAATGAGCACAGTGGCCTCCATCATCCGTAAGTGGAAGAAGTTCAAAACCACCAGGACTCTTCCTAGAGCTGGCCAGCCATCTAAACTGAGCGATCTGGGGAGAAGGGCCTTAGTCAGGGAAGTGACCAAGAACCCGGTGGTCACTCTGTCAGAGCTCCAGAGGTCCTCTGTGTAGAGAGGAGAACCATCTCTGCAGCAATCCACCAATCAGGCCTGTATAGTAGAGTGGCCAGACGGAAGCCACTCCTTAGTAAAAGGCACATGGCAGCCTGCCTGGAGTTTGCCAAAAGGCACCTGAAGGACTCTCAGAACATGAGAAACAAAATTCTCTGGTCTGATGAGACAAAGATTGAACTCTTTGGTGTGAATGCCAGGCCTCACGTTTGGAGGAAACCAGGCAACGCTCACCACCAGGCCAATCCCATCCCTACATTGAAGCATGGTGGTGGCAGCATCATGCTGTGGGGATATTTTTCAGCGGCAGGAACTGGGAGACTAGTCAAGATAAAGGGAAAGATGACTGCACCAATGTACAGAGACATCCTGGATGAAAACCTGCTCCAGAGCGCTCTTGACCTTAGACTGGGGCGACGGTTCATCTTTCAGCAGGACAACGACACTAAGCACACAGCGAAGATATCAAAGGAGTGGCTTCAGGACAACTCTTTGAGTGGCCCAGCCAGAGCCCAGACTTGAATCCGATTGAACAGCTCTGGAGAGATCTTAAAATGGCTGTTACCGACACTTCCCATCCAACCTGATGGAGCTTGAGAGGTGCTGCAAAGAGGAATGGGCGAAACTGGCCAAGGATAGGTGTGCCAAGCTTGTGGCATCATATTCAAAAGGACTTGAGGCTGTAATTGCTGCCAAAGGTGCATCGACAAAGTATTGAGCAAAGGCTGTGAATACTTATGTACATGTGATTTCTCAGTTTTTTTATTTTTAAGAAATTAGCAAAAACCTCAAGTAAACTTTTTTCAGGTTGTCATTATGGGGTGTTGTGTGTAGAATTCTGAGGAAAAAAATGAATTTAATCCATTTTGGAATAAGGCTGTAACATAACAAAATGTGGAAAAAGTAATGCACTGTGAAAGCCTAAGAGAAGGGAATCAAACAATATTAATAGAATCTGACTAATACTATTTCTTGTCAGTAGGTCATTTAAGTCAGTGCCATTTTTCACTTACCACTAAAATGAGGATCCGGAGCTGTGGCCAATGTGTTTCAGGATGTATCTCTTCTGCAATACTGTCTTTCCCATCTGATCTGTTCCCCATTATCCACTGCACAAAACCACCATACATGCTCCGACAGGCACTGCCTGAACCCTGCCGAGCCACTTTCGAGAGTTCCCCTTGAACTCCATATAATTTGGCTAATGCATATACTGGCAAATAAAAAGATGGAGGGGGGGAAAAGAGAGAGAGAGAGAGAGGTGTTTAATAACCTGCAGACTGATATAGTATGTAAGAACACCTGCCGTATACATCTCTCTATATATAAAATCCAATGTCTGTCTGTATGTCTGTCAGCTCTTCACCAAAGAACTACTTAATGGATTTAGATCAGGCTTTTTTCTACAAATCTATTTCTAGTTGATTTTGCAATTTCTCTCATTGCGCTTTGTATTATATTTCGCATGCGATACTGATTTATTTGCACAAACCCAAGAGACAAGCAGCAGGCCAAGTGGGGCTGGCAACCTCCTCACTCACACACCAGCCTCGGGACGTGTACCTTATGTCCGCTTAACAAGCAAATGAGAGAACTACTTGACGGATTTAGATCTGGGTTTTTTTCCATAATTTGCTTGAACATTCCAGTTGATTTTGTGACTTCTCTCATCGCACTAAGAATGACAGTTCGCTTGCAGGAGCAATATATTTGCACTAATCCGAGACAGAGGCCGCAGGTCAAGCGGAGGGGGAAGGGCGACATCAGGAGTGGGGGAGCCGGGCGGGGCCCTCTTCACTGTTCTGTTTCACTACCAAGTTATTTTTCACACTATAAGAAATCATTTGCTTGGTCACTGTTCTGCATGTTTATGTTTAAGAGATGTTTAATATCAAATTAAATACAAAGGCTCATAATGTACTCATAATTTGTGTCCTTTTTAAATCAGTTTATTAAAAAATTTTACAATGCCATATGAGTGCTTTTAATTGTGCATTTTTCCCTTACTGACTATGACCTGTTTATTTGTTAACTAAAAAGAACACAATATGCAAGTTTTCAAAGCAACTCTATTGTAATCTTTTTAGTTAGCCAATAAAAGACGTCATTTTGCTTGACTTCTCACTACATCCATAATGCCTAACACAGTACAACATCCTACTACTACAGACTATGACCTGGAATTACACATGGCAGGTAGTTGGGATTGGGTATATGAAAAAGAGGAGGGGTGATGGCAATTAAAAAGTAATTTGTTCTAAATCCAAAAGTTAAAAAAAATTAAATGATGAAGCAAGTCTTATGAAAATTATGCGTTAGCTGTAGGAAGACAGTAATTCAATTTGTTGCCACTCCTCATATTTATAGTCACAGCCACAGGGAAACCTGATTTTTGAGTGCGCTTTCTCTACAATATACCAAATCAAGTCACATATCAGGTATGTCTCACAGGCAGTAACATGCAATCAAAACTTAAACAAAGAGGGATGGTGGGGGATGTTGGCTTTGTTTTTACTAACTATAAAAAGGTGTTTTTTTCGTTTTGTCTTTCTTTATTGGTGACCGCAAAAATACTTAAACAAATATGATGTAAATCTCTGGTAAACACATTCATTTAGTTTCCTGTGTAAGCCTAATACTTACTGTTCCTTTCATGCAAATATGTTGACAATTTGAGATGAAACCATCAGTATTTATATATTAAAAAAAAAATAAATAAATAAAAAATGCTGTAAACCACTGCTATAGGCCTGTAAAAGTTATACTAGCTTAAGCTGCATTACTCAACTTTGTCAAATCATGGAGGCAGCCAGTATTACTACAGACGTGTGTTTCTTATTTTTTTAGGGGACAGGTTGACAAGAGTTTCAGCACGCATGTACATGAAATTTTCCTGCTCCCTAGCATCCGAATAAAAAAAATGACAAAAATCAAGAACTTGTTTCTGACCACTTATAAAATGTGTTCAATGTGCTGCCCATTGTGTTGGAATGTCAATGCAACCCTCTTCTCCCACTCTTCACACACTGATAGCAACACCGCAGGAGAAATGCTAGCACAGGCTTCCAGTATCCGTAGTTTCAGGTGCTGCACATCTCGTATCTTTGAACACATTTTATAAGTGGTCAGAAACTTGTAAATAACTCATGAAAGAATAAAGTTACGTTAAAACCAAGCACACCATTGTTTTTCTTGTGAAATTCCCAATAAGTTTGATGTGTCACATGACCCTCTTCCTATTGAAAAAACAAAAGTTGGATCCAAAATGGCAGACTTCAAAATGGCCACCATGGTCACCACCCATCTTGAAAAGTTTCCCCCCTCACATATACTAATGTGCCACAAACAGGAAGTTAATATCACCAACCATTCCCATTTTATTAAGGTGTATCCATATAAATGGCCCACCCTGTGTATATATATATATAAGTGTTTTTCAACTGGTGCACCATGAAAATAACAGTGTAGTGCCCCTGGGTCCTGACCTGAGAGAGACACACTCCTCAGGTGGTCGAGACCTGTCTGAGGAGGGTGCGACTACCTGGAGAAGCTGACAAAAAAGCAGCTCTATTATCACTGTTTTGCAGACATGGCACTTGGAGAGCAATTTAGCAGCCAGGTGATGTGTCAGGTATCCATTTGCCTGAGTGCATGTTTGCCAGCGACTCTCACAAAGACAAGGGACAGTGGGCATACGAGTTACCTCTGACCCTGGGTCAGTGGAGTGAGGCAGAGAGAGAGGACTGCCTGTATGAGTGGGCAAAGGGATGAAGCACCTGGGAATTTTGTCATTATGTTACATAAACTACCTGGCAGACCAGCAAGTTAAATACAGAGGTACTAGAGACTTTTTGGTTTTAGTGCCACTCTAAGTCAACTTATTTAGCACTTATGCAATATGACATTGATTCGATCCATTTAACTTTTTTTCATATTATTGTTTTGTAATGTTAAAAAAAAAAAAAAGACAACAAAATGCCGTCCTGACCAAAGCACTGCCTGAGGTGTTTGCCTTTTTACCGGCTCGGGACGCAACAATAATTAATGCATTAAAAAACAGGTCATATTAACCATAAACATTTTCCCAGGCCTAAAATATATATTACATCTATATTCTTACACAATCAGTTAATTTATATTGGCAATTAAACACTGCTTAAATGTAAATATACATGCTCTTACACATTTTTATCATTTTAAATCACTGATTGTACTTCTTATTTTTGCTGTTAAAATATACATTATACTTATACAGGTGTGTTTTTTTTTCCTTTGGAGTATTAACTAGACATTCATAATTCTTGAGGTGTAATTATAAAACACGGATTACCATTTTAATTATGTAGTAGTTGTTTCTAACCAAAACGCATGCTGTATAACACACAGTAACAAATAATAAACAAAAGCACAAATCTTAAAAAAGCTTATTGTTTACTAAGCAGCAACTTCAAATTCATCTTTTCAGTGGAAACTGCTGCATTTTAAACAGGCTCACTGTCCAAACTCAAACAGTGTCCATTTTAATTTAAAGGACAAAATAAAGGCCTGAATTCCTTAGAATTAGCTTTTCTTGCCATTTGATTACTTGCACAGGATGACTTCTCTTAATTACTTTTCTTCAGTTTATTGCTCCACTTTATTTAACGTAAAGGCTAATATACCAGTTGCCTCTCATTTACTGATAAAACAAGTTTTCACTTTCTGCTCTTTGTTTACAGTGCAGGAAGTTTGCCACAAAGGGGGAAAAAAAAAAAAAAAAAAAAAAACACCACACAGGTTGGAAAATGACTGACTGACTTGCTCAACTACAGTAATACATTGTATAAAGGAACACTCCAACTAAATTTTCATAAAGCTTAGAACAGCATGGGCTAAAAGTATTGTTTTTTGAGAACAGCCTTTTTACCGATCCATTTTTTTTTTAGTGAAAACCTGCCAATTTCAATTTGCGGCCAATCAATCAGTGTATCCCTATGCTGAGAACTGTTATTTTGTATTTTGGATGCAGTTCTCTATTCATTTTCAGATACATTTCTTTATAAACAAGTGTCTTTCACATATACTTTGTATCCATTCATTTTTCCAAAATCTGTTTTTTTAAACATTTAAATTATGTTTTTATGATATACTTCATTCAAGCAGAAAATATGTGATTTATTTTCAGATAGCCCCCTGCTCAACTGTCTTGTGCAAGGGATTACACCATGGCACACAAACATACTGCAAAAAATAGCCCAGTGGCATCTACACTGTAAATTGAGAAGTTATTTACCTATCCCAAAAAAATAATCATTTTATATATTTGAATAACACACTGTTAATAATACCAAAAGAACCTATAATTTGTACATCAGTTAAAGTATTATTTTAAGTACTGATGGCATGTGAGACACATGCCTACAAGTTCACTAGGTGCATTCCATTCCTCATCTGAATCTTTACTGCCATACTCTTCAGAAATAAGTGTTTTAATTAAAAATCAACACTAAAAGCCTCCATCAATACTGAGATTGTCATGCATTTTTTTTTAAAGTTGTTACCGTTAAAAAATTAATGCAAGACCATTTTCATAAAAAATTGCACCTGCTAGGACATTTTTATTATATTCAATACTTCATGTTTAAGTGCATTACAATAATAATTAAAAGCTTCGCAAATCTAATTTTTTGCATTTTAATTTCAGTTTGCTCTGTATACTGTTCTTCACCAAGTACAAGCTCAGACTACAAAATCACCACAATGCTTGGGAAGGGTTCATTTTCTTCTTGATTTGTCAATGCAATTATGAAAAAGAGAATACTTCAAAGTCAGCAGTGTAAAAGAAAAAGCTTGAAATAAACAAAAAAAGCTTTAAAATCTGCAGATTCAGAATTGTAAAATTTGAACAAAAAAAGTTACATATTTACAAATCTGAAGAAAACCTACCTAAACAGGCATACCCTGCAGCAGAAGATGCCAGTCCAGCTGCTGTAGGAAAATTGTTAACAGAGCAGATATGAACCTTCTGCGATAAGTTCAGTTTTTCAGAGTTGTTTTCTTCATCACTGTGCCTCTTCCGAGCCAAGCGACGAACTACATAAAATTTCAATAAGATTAAGTGTTAGGGCTAACAATCAGATCAATGTTTAATTTTTATACTGTAATATTTTAAAAAAATTTAATTTTTTCTAAGAAGTATATTTTTGAATAAAATGTAAAAACTACAATACATATTAATGATTAATTATTTGTAACTGTTGTTAACAATAAATGTGGTCATGAACAGAACCTTTTTAAAAAAAAAAAAACACAAATATAACAGTACTTTCTCTTAAGCAGCTCTGGAGCCGTGGATGGTTGATGTCCACTTCCTTTCCATTGAGCCAGATTCTGTCTTCTTTAAAGTGTTTGCAAGATGCAACTGTAGTTGTTGTTTTCAGCTAAAATTGAAGTTCACTGAATTAACTAAACAATCTGCAATCGTCAATATAGTTCTTGATTCAAACCCATTTTCCCAAGATAGCTGAGTCAGTAAAACATGCAAAACTATTATCTGATTAAACAAAAAATATCAACACTTCTCTCTTATAGCTTTCTTAAAATAATTCAAACAACGGCTTATTAATTTATCATTTGCAGCTATCATTTGTATGGCTTTAATGCACTAAATTGTAAATCAGGTTCATTATTTCATTGAACCAGACAGTATTAAAAATTTTAAAATAAATAACTGCAACATTTCCACATGGCATGGATTACAGAAAGGCACTACATAAAACATTGTTTTAGTATTATTGCTTAAACACATATTTCTGACAAAATTCTTATATAATATATATAATTAAAATGTGGTAAAACTTAAAGTGAAATACAAGTTTTAAAAATGTGGAGAATCAATTACTAATAAATGTTAAACAGCTAACAAATAAATCAATAGATTAATTTGTAACTACAGATAAATATCAAATAATTTCACTATGTCCCTAGTTAACTAAATTTTGGTGAGTAGTAAATCAAAAAATGATTTATGTATTTTAAATTCTATGTGCTTTTTCATCCCAAGATGTACTGCATTAAGCTAACTTGAAAGTACTAATTTTCTTGTGCCTGTTGCTGGCGTTATGGACAGACTTATCTGATATTCCACCTCATTTACCAAAACAGCATTACACTGCTGCTAGAAGCTATAGAAACTGAATCTGAAACCTATCACTGTGTTGAGTTTGCACATACACAATTTTCTCTTGGTATTCATGTGTTCCTCCTACATCCCAACCATGTGCACGTTAGGTAAATTGTGATGACTAGCAACTTGTCCAAGGACCATGGATTAGGTAAAGTGGATGCAGATAATGGATGGGCAGTGAAAAGTTACTGCTTATAAAAGTAGTACTTTGCATGCTAGAGGATCAGTTCTAAAATACTCTGGTGGGACTTTTAGCATTCCTGACCTGATTCTGGTGAAGTGTAACACTCAAAGATGAATTGATAGGCAAAATCAAATCTTCATTTCTCTTCCCCCCTGCAAAAAAAGGAAAAAAACGTTTCTGCAAAACATACTTTTGTCTGCATTTTGTCAAATTGTGGTTTTCACTGACTTCTTAATGTTTTTTATTTTTTATTTTATTGATTTCATTAAAAGCAAATAACATTCTATACACATCTCAAGTTTTACAAAAAAAAGTTCCAAACAAATCAACCCCCACCCCTGAGAAAGAGAGCTAGGCCAGCAGTGTAAAACTTTACGCTAGTAAAAATAAGTTCATAGATAAATTAATAAATTAAAAAAGCTAAATTGAGTAAAAGAGGGGAGAGAACCTGCTTCCTCAATTTAAATGCTAATTCTAAAATGTTATTGATTAGATCCTACTTAAATTGTTGGTTGTAAAATAAATAAAACAATTTTCAGCAAATACTATATGAAATAAGTAAACACTTTTAATTTATACTCAATTCTGAAAAAGAGAGCTGTTTTATATTGCTGTAACATAAACAATTGTTGTATTCGAAAAATTACAAAAAAACAAAAATCTGCGCTGTATACTTACAAACATGTTGAGTACTTACAGTATTTGATGACTGCAATATTCACCGGAGCAGTGCACGTCAACAGTGTTGCAACACATAACTTCTCTTCAGGCATCACGTTAATGTTACAATATTTTTTTTCGCCCAAGAATAAAAATACCAGAATCAGCGAACAGTGCTACCAAGCTGTCAGAATTCGTTCACATACAGTATTATTACACGCTTCCTAAACAACGCGATATCTCCAAGCATGCTGTATCTTACTTAGATGGCGATTGGTTAAACGTAAAAAGGAAAGAGATTTTTCTACCAACCAGAGAAGATATTTTTCCCACCAGCTAGTAGCAGACCTATTGCATTGATCGGACCATTCTCACACCAAAGTAAGGTTCATTCACTGGGCATGCGCTCTTCCCACAGTTGATACTTAGGTCGTGATGTCATCAAGGGTATGATAGCCTTAAGTGTAAATGTATGCTGAGCGCATTATTAGCAGTACATCTTGAAAATTACCTTAACATTTCTTTGTCGGCTTTTGCATTTTAGGTCAGTAAATTTCATGAAGCCGTTGTTATCAAAACATTCAGACTCGAGCTTTCTGCAATCTAACTATAGAATTAGTCATTCACTTGTGGATCGCTATAAACCACAACCTGTAAAATTTGAATACGTCCAGTAATAACGCACTGTCATTCTCAGTATTCCTATGCAGAACTTCGCAGTTGAGCCAACCATGGAGTATTACATTGTATTCAGCCTTTTATTGTACATTTTAAATTTGTTGATAATCACATTCAGATGTATGAAAAGCGCGTTTTAAAATGTTTTTTTTTAAACAATATTATTATTTAATACATTACATGCAATTTGTAATATTTACTAATTTATTTCCCATTATTTTATTACACAGAAAATCAAACTAATACTTAGTTTATAGAAACACGTCGTTAATTGAGAGAGAGAAAGAGAGACTTAACTGCCAGCGCGGCGACATTAACTAGCAATTAGACAACCAACTGAGCAAACCGAGGAGAAACACGAAGCCAAAATAAGACTAGCTGCAGATTTAAATTAAATTTGGTACTGATCTTGTCCCGCTGTTCATTTAGACAGCACTTAGACCTGAAGATTGTGTCATAGTGCCAAAATGAAGGTAACTTATAATTAAGTATGCAATCAACAACTCTTTATTTGATATCGTATGAGTTTCCGAAAAATGCACACTTTATTAACGCATTGTAAAAGTAAGCATGAAATACAACTATGTTGCAACGCTGTGCAGATGTAACAGATCGTCTCCTAATGCATTATGTAGTCTGATCTTGATCTGCTGCTAATATACTTCTTTTCTGCAACTGGACCAACAAGGTCCAAGGGGCAGACTTAAAACTTTATCGTCTTTGGGTCTTGAAATTTAATGTGACCCTAAATAAACTTTATAATTATATTTGGTGATTTTGATAGCTTTTCTAAGTCATATCTGAATTTTATGTCTCTAGAGGTAACAGCAGTTGTCCTAGCTTTAAGCGTAGTACATATTCTCCATCTGCTCATGGATTTTGATTTGAACATCTGCAAACAGTCATCCTTAGGACCATGTCTTCAATGCATTTAGTGAAATAACACTGACATAATCTACAAATAAATTAGTAAGAGTCAAAGCTGTCTATTACACTATACACACGCAGAAGTGACATCTTCGGAATCAGGCCTGGCATGAAATTACCTTCTTTTGGTTCTTCTAGCTGCCTCCTATGCGCATGTATGTGACTATATATATACTGTATATATATATATATATATATATATATATATATGTATATATATATATAGTATATATATATACAGTATGTTATATAGTACCTGCCAAATGATACAAAGAGTACACAACACAAACACATTTCACCCTGTGTTCGCAAATGAGAGGACATGGTGGATGTCTGCCAGCTAGCTGACCATTCACAAGTGTTTCCTGGTAAGTAAACACCCAAATATCAAATTGTGATCAGACCTATGTATGCAATATTCTGATCTACACCATGTCAAATAAGCAAACCAGCTACTGTGGCGCAACGTCAGAGGCTTCACCTCAGGAGCTAACATCCAAGGTTCAATCCCAACAATTAGAAGCAAAAACAGCATACACCTGATTAATTTCAAATAGGGCAAAACATGTGTTGTGTACTCTTTGTATTATTTAACAGGTACTACAACTGAGAGGATATGGCCTGGTAGGTAACAACCCAAATATCACATTGTGATCAGTCCTACATATATATATAGTAAATTTCAACAGTAATTTGGCTGGTGGAAGACCGGATGGTGTTAATGGTTGTAGATATTCTATGGGATATTATAAGTTGATGTTTTCATCTTCCACACCACCACGAACTGTTTCAGCATAGTCTATTGATACACATTGAACCAATTTGCTGGATAACTGATCAACAATAGTCACGTTAATTTGTTTGACTTCATCATTTCTTGGTGCTAGGATTACCTGTGTACTCATTTTTTCTGTTGATAACACTTTGGAATGAAATTCTTCAATAAGATTTGGACATAATAAGTCTTCTTTTATTGGGAACTTAAAGTGAGGAAAACGTAAAAAATTTATGAGAGCTGAGAGAGCAGGAACTGTGTCTGACAAAAGTATTCACATGAATGATAGGTGAAAGGACCGTGGGCATGGTTGAAAAATGGTCGAGAGGAGGGTGGGACAATAGTACGTATGGCAATAGTCTTGTCTCGCAGGACTTGAAAAAATCTCTTGGCAATAGTCTCATCTCAAGATTTTCATATATATATATACTTGCCACCAGGGGGCACACCAGCTCCCTAGCACCCGATACAAACAGATGCTAGGCAAAAGTCCAGCACAATACACATTTCATTTACACAGGAGGAAACACTTTCCCTTTGTTCCCCCACTACAATATATAGGTGGCTTGTAAGGGAGGACTGGAATTACTCACAGGTGTGGCAGAATTTCAAAGTAGGGCTCTGCAGTTCCTCCTGACGGCATCCACAGAACCCAACAGGGCTCAACCGACAAAAAGGAATTCCTATACAGTCCTGTGGGAATTCGAGGTGCCATTTTAATCCAGTGGGGCTGCCAAGTAGTAGTTCAGGAGAGATAGCTCCCTTCAGAAGCCATCTCCCCCTGTCCTTCCTTGAAGCAGGCATCCCAGCTGGGTAAAGCTGCCAACCATTTCTCACTATACAGTATATCTGTGTAGAGGGTTGTGCAAAAGTAGATTTACAGTTGTGAGTACACAAAACACAGAATTTATTCTTATATTAGTATTTATTTATTAATAATTGTATTATTTATTTGTATTATTTATCTTCTTTTTCTTCTCCATCTTCCTCTTCTTCGTATTATAATTAGTATTAGTATTAGTATTAGTATTAGTATTAGTATTAGTATTAGTATTAGTATTAGTGTAGCAAGTAGACTACAAGAATGTGTAAATAATGAAGGCCGGCAATTTAAGCACTTTTGAAATTGTACGTAAGTGCACCGTGCCATCTTGACATTCTTCTGAGTTAACATTGTAACAAAAGGCAAAGAGAGATCACTTTTGACCAAAACATCTTTCCAGAGGCAAGTCTATAGCGAGACTGATTTAATATGGCAGTGGTGGTGGATCTCAAGCAGCCAGGCAGAAAGAGGTGGTTCAGGCGACCCAAATTTACATTAGAAGTCCTTAAGCTATCAACCTTCTGACCTGTGGTTAAGGGAAGAGGAGACCCATTTAAAGACAGCACAAACCTTTCAATGTGCCCTGAAATTGTCTCCCACATGTGTGACGTGTGACAACATATACAGTATATATATGAAATGTGTGCTTTGTTCCCCTTACTTTCTACTTTTGATTTGTTTTATTTTTAGGCTTACTTTGTATTTTCTGTCTGACATTTAACTTTCAGTAATAGATGTTTATCATTATTTATGTTGCTATGGTATTATATGCCTTGGTTTCTTCAATGTAACTATTTTACTATAATTGTCATCCCTGGAATTTCTTCTTATTTCCTGTGAGTAATGAACATTTGTAATTATTTCTTTAACTTTAAAAATGTTTGCATGGTTATTATATACTGTACTTGTTTCTTATGTTATTATTGCATTCTACATTCATCATTGATTTTTGCCATTTCTTATTATTTGCCATTTGGTAGCTCTTGTGTATTCTTCTTCTCACATCTACATGGTGTGACCGAAATGTATGCAAATACCCTTAAATTAAAGTCTGAATTGTATACTTTAATCACATCTGAATAGTTAGATTTTTAATTTTAAACTGTGAAGCAGAGGGGTAAATCAAAATATGTCTTTGTCCTAAACGTTAAATAGGGCATTGTACAATGAATATCAATCTTGTAAACTTCTTTATATAGAAGCACCAACTAAATATTTTAAAATAGTTGTGAGACCAATGCATGTTTGTGTCAGTGGCAGTACTGCAGGCATTAGTTGGCAGTACTGTAGAGGCAAATTGGGAGCTAAACACTTACAGAAATGTATTATTTTACTAATCAATGCACATGTCAGTTCTTTTCTGTGTTAACAACAGCCAAAATTAGATCTCCTCACAATGTTACAGCATTCAATGCCTGTACTAAGGTGGGGAGTTGAAAAATCCTGGAAGATCCTGGAGAAGAACAGCTGAATTTCCAGCCTAAAGGAATCCAGCTGAGATGGTTTGGTCATTTAATGAGAATGCATGACATATTGAATAGATTATATTGTAAATCTCTGCAGGTCTGAGAAGAGCTGGAGACAATTTCTTATAAGTGGGACATCTTATCAGCTCAGCCTTTTACCACCACAAGGTCAGCAATTCTTTTCAGAACAAACAGGTTCGAAAAAAGAATGAGTTCAGGAGAGGATGACTGATAATTTTAGCTATCACAGTACGTTTTCATTGTAGGTAAAGTAAAGGTTTGACAAATGCTATTTTAAATGGGGACATTTGACAATCACACACTTCTTATTGAGAACGAAGAGGCATGGAGCAAAATTCAAGAATCATTTTATGGCCCACGACTGATTAAGATGTGGTTTGTGGTTTACTTTACTGATGCTGGGTGTGGAAAAATAAAGTCTGCTAGATTGCTAAGAACAATGGTTTTAGACTCAGATGGTTTGAAGTACAGTGCCTTCAGGTATTCATTCTAACCACTTTCCTTCTTTCTTTGCTTGCTTCAGCATTCAGTTTGCAACCTGTGTAATTTCCAGTAGTGTGGGTATTATTTCTATGAACATTTTTTAAAAGATTCTACATATTATAAGAGCTTTACTGCACATGAGTTTTTTATTTATTTCCTTTTTCATTTTTTATATTCATTTTAATTAAATTAGTTTTTAACGTTCTGAAATCCTATTTGTGTACTGTTTTACTTAACCAGCATTAGAACTGATTGCAAATAAAATGGTAACTAATAACAGAGCAAATAGTTTGTACTTCACTTACTGTTGGTTAATTCATCAAATGTATTAAGATATACTGTATAAGAAAAAAAATTAAGAGACTAAGGAGATGACTTTGATAATTTTGGTCCTATTCCATTTTATTTTTTTTTTATCATTTTGCTGTCTTGCATTCAATGCTACTGGGATATATCACAGCTTCCTCAGACACCTAAACTGAATAAAACCTTTTAATATTAATGCACAGACAAGATTGCTATTTTTAAATTTGCAATCCAGAAAAAAAAAACAATTTCCTTATCCTGGTTCTGAGGCCTGGACAAGGTGACCACTAAATAACTAGGCACCACTTTGATCCCCATTTACTGTGCCAATAAGATTATTAGATATGATAAGAAATAGGACAGTCTAACAGTGTGGTGCTTACACCTCTTAGAAAACAAATTTCAATTAGTGCCAAATCACTAGATATGTATAAGCTTATATATTTTCCTCATGTCTACATGTGTTCTTAATATTCTGTTATTCTTCCAAACATTCCCAGAGAAGTGCAGGTTAGGTTAATTGGCAGTTCTAACGTGGCACAATGGGAGAGAGACTGGTTGTGTGAATTAATGTGTTTTTTGAAGGACTGGTGTCCCATCCAGGGTTGGTCCGTGCCATGTACTGGGGCTGCAATGATGTACTTCAGTGCCTTGTGATCTATAACTGGATTAAGTGGATTCTGGCAATGGGTGACTGAATTAATAAGAAGGGAAAGAAAACTTAGATATTAAAATGATATGAACAGAGCATGTTTTATTAATGGAAGTAATAGTTTCTAAATAATTTGGTTAGAATGAAAACATATACATTGGCAATTTGAAGTCTAACTTATCAAAATGTAATTATAGATATTATATGACCCACTGTCACACACAGCCCACGTTTGGAATTACCAATTAGTGCAACCTGCATGTTATGGGGCAATGAGAGAAGAACTACAGTACTTGGAAGAACCCCTCTCCTCCCACAGCAAACACATAACACATACACACACACAAAAGGAGAACTTAAAACCAACATGGACAACAGCTAGATACTGGAGGCTAGATTTATGTGGGAGAAATTCTAACTCTTACACCACTGTGCCATTAATTTTGAATACTTACAATCAGGTTCATAAGTATTTGGACAGTGACACAATTTTCATAATTTTGTCTTTGTACACCACCACAATGGATTTGAAACAAAGCAATCAAGATGTGATTGAAGTGTGCACTATCAGCTTTAATTCAAGGGGTTTAACAACAATATTGCATGGGCTTTTTAAAAAAAGCTTCATACATTGCCCCCCTATTTTCAGGGGCACAAAAGTGTTTGGACAAACATAAATATAATAATCAATTTCAATATATGGTTGAAAATCCTTTACAGTCAAAGACTGTCTGAAGTCTGGAACCTATGGCCATCTCCAAGTGCAGGGTTTCCACCCTAGTGATACTTTTCCAGACCTTTACTGCAGCTGTCTTCAGTTTCTGCTTGTTCATTGGACTCTCTGCCATCAGTTTTGTCTTCAGCAAGTGAAATGCATGTCCAATTGGGTTGCGGTCAGTTCATTGACTTGGCCATTGAAGAATATTCAACTACTTTGCACTGAAAATTCTTGGTTTGCTTTTGCAGTATGTTCTGGCTCATTGCCATCTGTATTGTGAATGTCGTCCTTTCACTTTTGCAGCATTTGGCTGGATCTGAGCAGTTAGTATAGCCCTATATACTTCAGAATTCATCCTGTTACTTTTTTCAGCAGTCATATTATCATTTAAGACTAGTGACTGACTTCCATTCGCAGACGTGCATGATCATGCCATAAAACTGAGTCCACCATGTTTCACAGATGATGTGGTATTCATCGTATCATGAACCATTTCTTCGCTTCTCCATACTCTTCTCTTTCCAACATTCTGGTATATATTGATTTTAGTTTCTTTTGTCTGTAGTACTAGGGTGTTGTACCGTGTTAGACATAATGAATGTAGTACAAAGTTTTTAGTTAGCCAATAAAAGGTGTCATTTTGCTTGACTTTTCACTTTTTTTGTCCAAAATGTTTTTTTTAGCAAAGTCTAATCTGTCTTTGCTATGCTTGATGTTTACCTGAGGATTTACCACAAGGTCTTTTATTTTCATGAAGTCTTCCCTTAATTGTAGACTTTTTGGCAATGATAGGTCTATCTCCCAGAGAGTGTTCCTGGTTTGGCTAAATACTATGAAAGGGTTTTTCTTCACCACGGACAAAATTCTGCAATCATCCAGAGCAGTTGTCTTTTGTGGCATTCCAGACATTCTGGTGTTGCAAGGTTTTTAAGAATGTACCATATTTGACCACTCCTCTTGTTTCTGCTATCTCTCTAAAGGATTTGTTTTGTTTCCTCGACTGATGAACTGTTTTTACTTGCATGGACAGCTTTTTGGACCTCATATTGAGAGTTCACAGTAGCAGCTTCCAAATGGAATTTTCATGCTTGAAATCAATTCTAGACCTTTTACCTGCATAATACTTAATGAAATAATGAGGGAACTGCTCCCACCTGGCTATGGAACAACTTGTTAGTCAAATGTCCATATACTTTTGAGCCCCTGGAAATGGTGGGAACTATGCAGAAAAATGGCCATCATTCCTAAATGGCTTATATGATATTTTTGGTAAATACTTTAAATTAAAGATGAAAGTCTACACTTTAATCACTTAATGATTGGTTTATTTCAAATGGATTGTGTCCAAATACTTTTGGACCTGACTGTAAATTCTAGATATTACATTCATAAGAAATATTTACAATGCTTTGAAATCACTTCATGTTTTTACCCAGTGAGTCCTCTTACAAGTACAAGAAAACCCTCACATATGATATACTCTTTGACTCATGTTGATGTCTAGTTATATAATATATTGAACATGTTGGGTTCCCCATATATTTTTGATCCTCAAGACCCTAAAAAAATGTTTTTAGATCATTTTGGACTAAATTTTGTGCAAGAAATTAATTCCTTATGATAAAGAGTAAAGCAATAGAGGTCTTCAGCAAAAATGATCAGAAGGACTTGAAGATGTGTATACCACATCAACCAGGCCAAGAAGTTCACTTTATAATGGTCAAAGTAACTTCTTTTCACAAAACTTTGAAAAATGGGAATCAGTAATATAGGCATGAGGAGTGCTGTCCAATGCTATTTTGAGGCTGCTAATCACGAATATACTAATATTTTTGATATCTGATTGTATACTGGTGGTTCTAGCCCTCTAAGAGCCACTCCCAGAAAGTTAAAAATGACAATTTTCAAACATGTATTTGAACCTTGAAACAAGTATTTCATGGTTAGTGATTACAAATATGATGTTATTTTTGATTTTTGATCCTTTACTGGGAATTTAGCCCTCTAGAAGAGCCCTATCAATGAAAAAGGACACATTTCTATAACAGTAAAAAAATTTAGACTTTAAATATTTTACTTAAAGCACACAATTTAATATTTCAAATATGTGATGCAACTACTCTTGTTTATTATGTGCTTCTACCTCATGAAGTAAAACATTACATTACTTATGAACACCCTGAACTGGAGCGGATTATGCTAATTCAGACTATTTTTCAAATATGTTTTTACCAGTTAAATTTGAATTTCAGCTTGCTAAATTGAAAAAACAATTAAATATATCTTTAAGGTGTTTTAATTAAACATTGATACCTATAATTTATATCTGCAATGTACTTGAGTTAAAGATTTCAAACTGTGATTCTAGACATCTAAAATGTATTTTTGAATTTGCAAAAAGTAATTGATATCATCTCTACTTTTAAGTGTAACTAGCCGAAAGATAATTAAACATACTATGTCTCTAATTCAGATGTATTGTTATGAATTTTCAGATTCAAAATTGAATGGTATGTAAAATAAACTTACAAATATCTTGAATTCAAACGTGAATAAAAGTAATTATGAAAAAAATCCGCACACTGGTTGCAATATAAGTCCATCTTTGTTTTCCGTTATAACCTGGGGAATTGTATCACCAGTTTTCCTTTCGGCCAGTTATAGTGTGTTGCAGATATTTCATTGCCATTGTGTGAAGACTTTTGAGATGGTAAAGCAAAAAAGTATTATTATTATTATTATTATTATTATTAATGTTTAGGCGAGTATTGAAGAAAAATATCCTATTGCCTTTCAGAAAAAGGTTGCAAGTCTCGTGCTTTCGTTTTCGGATGGTGAAACAGACTGACAAATTTCGGCACATCGTGGTTTTTGATAGGTCATCTTTTTGCGGTTAGCCCCCTTTCGTTCGCATTAAAAAAACACTCATTTTCTTGACGAAGGTTCGTTGCCTATGCCGAGGCTTGCCGAAAATAGTCGACAATAAGCGGAGCGTTCTTTTCCGATGGGTTCCGGGAAAAGCCGAAGGGAACCCCGGAAGTGGTCTCTTTCGGTATTGTGCGAGAGTCTGGTTTAGGAGTAGGGAGGGGGGGGAGAGGTCTGCAATGAAACGAAGAGAATTTCATTCTGTTTTACAGGTAAACGACCCATAGAAGAAAGCGAACTGTGGAATTTCACGGTAAGTGAGATCAGATGCAGTAAACGGTTAGCTTCTGACGAAACTAAAATTAGGTGAAAAATAAAGAGGCTTAGCTACACATGTCATTGCTTCTGACATTAGTTACGGGTACCCTATAATTATGTCCACTGGGTTGACACGCTCGGGGTAAGCGTTTTCTTTGCTGAAAACAGTGTACGGCATTTTAAAAATATTTAAATAAAAGAAAAAGTAAAAACGAGCGTTTTCCTAACACCACAACGTCTCCTGTTCCGTGCGCGGTCTGGCGGCTTTGATTTGACCCTTTCTTGGCCTGACTGTTTGCGTGTTCTTCACGTTTCTTGAGTTAACAAGCAGTTCATTGACAAAATGGACCTGTCGATCTTTATCGGACATTTCGGTGACTAGCCGTGACAACAAAAGGCTAACGAGAAAGACGATTTAGAGATTTATTGTCTTAAAGTGTATACAAGACAGTTGAACACGCTGGTTATTTCATCCCGGGGAGAACGGGGAGGTGGGAACCTAGCCCTAAATAGCCTATTTTCACATAGATGAATTCATGCGGGCCGGTTGGATAATGTGTAGTGTACTTGCTTTTGACAGATAACATTGAGTGGAGTAAAGGTTGATTATCAGACAGAGATGATACCCTGTGTGTTACAGCATGACCATGGAGACTTGGAAGAAGCTGTAAACTTTCTAAGTAATTTTAAACTTACTATGTGATCAGTAAGCATAATGTCAAACACCAAAATTGTGGTGGTTCTTGTTTTTGTAGCAACGATTAAATGTATGCCGTAATTTAGGTACTTGCAATATTATATTTAATAATGTACACCAGATGTTGACTTTAGATGCATGCAAATTAAATTAGTTCACGTCGGTCCAAAAATTTTGCCTTATTTAAAACTATAAGCAGTTGTACCGTGCAAATGCAAGATTACTTTTTCATAATTAATTCTTTACCACTTCGTAAAATAATTCTCATGAATGAATGAACATAATGCCTGTGTTTCATAGTTATTAGTTTGCCATTTTCAAAAGCATGTTAACTTTGAGCAAAAATACTTAAACAATATTCAGTGGTTCCAGTTTGATTCTCCAACTGTGGCAGCAACACAGTCTTCTAAAACTGTTTATGTTTAATGTTTGCAATAACATTCCAGAACAGCAGCATCTCTAACAATATATTTAGCTTACTGTTTGTCATCCTGCATGTAAATTATACCATATAACATTTAAGATACTGTAACGGACACCTTTTACATTAATAAAGAGCTAGAAAACATTGTGTTTGTTGACAATTTCTATCTTCCCACAACGTGGTTGTTGAATTGGTAGGCTTTGATTATTATTTATTTATTTTTGCAGTACTGTATATGCATTTAAGCAAGTATGAAAGGAACTGAACTGTGAAAATTGTTTTTGAAGATGGCCTATTATAAATGCTGTTTATTAAAGTGTAGCAAAATGGCTTTGCTTGTCACAGTGGTTTAAGGATTAGAGTACAGGTGTGATATTGATTCCAGCAATCGTTGGTTCAGTGTAGTAATTAATGTTTGTTATTATCCTTACTTATCTTTAGTTTGTGTATTTTCTCATTACTGGTCAGATGTGCAGGAAGTACTTCTTAATGCAGCATTATCTTCGGCATGACTGTTTTTTATCTTCCTTTCCTGTGGGCTATGTTTATATTTAAAATTTTAAAATCTACATGTGTAACAAAGTTATAGTATTCATCTTTTAGATTAATATCAGTGCCAAATTGCGCAGTTATGAACGCTAAAATTAGATTTTTTGGTTTAGGTATAAAAAATTTTGGATTTTTTTAACACAAAAACGTTAATTAATAGATATTCTGGTTTGTTTCTCAACATCGTAGAGACCTATGTAAAACTGTATTTTAATATTCATAAATAAATAAAATTATATTTTTGGTCAGAGTTTATGTTTTGGCAAAGTCTCAGGTCTTGTTAGTGCATATCATGTGGGAATTTTCTAAATTAAAACTTTCAATGGCAAAGATATTTTCTTATTTACGTGTATTATATAGATCTGGATTTACGATCGTCCCAAATACTCTCAAAGTATCTAGAGTTATCTTGGATAAAATTAGACAATCTAGTGATAACCTCGTCCTGATTTTACTACACTATATCATTAGCACATCAAATAATCTTGATCAGCTTTAAGAGGCCTAATGCAACTTGTAATGTAAATGTTTGGAAATAATAATTAGAAAACAATCATTAGGATCCTTTGGCAGTGACATACTTTATACTGACTTTGGTTTTGAAAATTAATGCTTTCAGGCATTTAGAGAATATATTTAAAAATTAAGGGAAGATCTGACAATGTTTGAATAAAAAAAAAATTAACCAAGCAAACCAGGTAGTACATTATTTTGTCAGTCAGAAGAAAGCCATGAGTTATGTCCATTTTGTAAGAGCAAGCAAAGAATAGGAAATTGTGTAATGACATTTTTCTGTATTTCAGTCTTTCAAAATGTGTCTCTTTGTATTATAATTTTGATTGGCCTTATCAAAGGTTTACTTTATAACCATGCTGAGAAAAGTGGTGTATTCAACAAAAGCATGCATGTACGATACAAGAAGAAGGTGGGTTTTACTAATTTAACCTTTTAAAAACATTTATATTGGAGGCAAGACTAGACTTACATATTTTCTAAATAGCTGAAGGTACCGCTTTGTAAAATAACTGCACTTGTATTCTTATTTCTTTATATTGTTATATTGTTTTCTTCTGTGCTTAATAAAATGCCTTGTAATGGTGTGTTATATTAAAGTGCTTTATGAAATATTAAGTGGATCGGGTAAATTTCTCTAAAATCTTTCCTTTTTTCCAAAAAAAAGAGAGTTCTTTCAAGGATTCTTTTCCCTCCGACCCCAACCCCCCAAATGTTTAATTTGCAGTGCAACAATGTCCTAATAGGGGTGAGTTCAAGTATGTGTATGAATTGGCTCTTAGAGAGGCTGACCTCCATCCATGGTTATTATTTGGTTTTGTGCTCAAGGGTACCATCATAAATTATACCTATAAAAACAAAATCATAGTAGGGATGACTACAGGGAGGATGAAAAGAACATATGAGGAATCGCAAAACAATAAAACCTGGTGCTCCCAGGTCTTAACTAACAGAGTCCTTTCTTTCTGCTGGAGTGTCTCACCTACTTGGCCACTATAGTACTACACCAAAATACTCAGCTTTTTGCATCCCTCTCTCTCACATTCTCTCTCTCTCTCCTGTCATTGTGTTTGTCGAATCTACTCCTGACCCAGGACTCAAAGGGCTAATAGCCTGTTGTTACCTTTAAATCTTACTTTAGGGTGATTTCTGATCCAGAGCCATAGGGTAGAACTCCCACTGGCAGCCCCTGGTGTCCCTGTGGCATTCATTTGCATTAAAAAGGAAAAGCCCTACGGATAAGACAGGGTGCAACTCTTTATCTTCCCTATACAGGTACCCTTTAATAATGGCCTTCTTGGAGACAAAGCACATGCTGCTTCCTGGCATCTCCCCCACCAAGGCTATTTCAGCACTTGCATCAGACATCTGTCCCTTACTGTCTCTGTCTGTTTTTAGACACAAGGTCCCTTTTTTTACTGTAATAATTGATTTAAGTCTTTATCCTAAAAAGTTAATACATTTTTGCTCTTCACATATATTGGAAATGTGAAATACTCCCAAGTCCACAATCCTTTTGAAATTTAAAAAGCTTTTTTAAAATTAAAAAATTTGCTTGGCAGTTTGCTTTGAGCCTTTGTGTTCATGAGCAAGTTTCAGGCACACTTTAGCGAAATGACACTTTTTTTGGGGTCATGATGTCACTTTTACAAGCAAGTCTGAATAATTTTAGAGCTACTTTAGTTTAACTTTTTAACAGAATAAAAGATTAAAGTGAACATCAAATGAAATGTGGAAAAATGTTGAAAACAAAACCGGCATACTGTAGAAGTACTATCATGATGATAGCTGCATTCGCTTACTGAGTTTCCAAATGTAGGCAAAATATTTACATTAGTACTTGAAGTGTAATATGGTTGCACCTGGTGCAATAACACAAAGAAGTGATTATTCATAAATCATTATTTTTAATAGGAAGTTATAGTTGAAATAGTGATATTTTTTTCTACTATTCCAGTGGCAAGACTAAAATCATATGCAACAGTGTATTTTTTCATAAGCAGTAGTGATCTGTAAAATGGCAATGTTTTACAAAGCGATCTGACAATTAAAGCTGTAATGGCAATGTTCAGGGATATAGTGTTCTTATAAAAAGTGTAATGTTACTGACATGATACTCACAAAATATGAGCACCAATGTATGCACGCAAAGCATTCCTTAATACTGGCCAAAATAGCTCTAGTTGACCCATTAGTTTCTGGAAAATGCTTAAGAATATTTCACCTTATTCTTTAAATAACTGTGACAGAGGTGCATCACTGAGGAGCCCCATTCATACCCACAGAAGTGGTACATAGCATCTTAAACATACCTAGAAAATTGTAGGTACCAGAATAATCTATATTCCATATACCACATTTCATTTCAAATACAGTAATTTATATAAAGTATTTATAAGTTTTGTTCAGATTTTTTCATTTTCCCATATAATGAATAACATGACATCATTGCTGAGTCATAACACTAACTGGTTTACTATGAATTTACTCATTTACTTTTTCCATTATTTATTTTTTATATAAATATTTAACTTTGTTGAGGTATTGAGAATTTGAATTCTTGGATTTGTTTACTTCAAAGACTACTATGAACAAGATGGTAGCATAACCAGTTGGAGTAGAACATGCAAGTATACTGTTGTGGTAGAGTATTTTTTGCAGTGTAGTAACCATAGTTGTTTAGAATACTCAAAGTGCTGTCACAATACAGTAGTGCATCTTTTGATCTGAGCTAGCTTTTTAACTCTATTATCAGTGGTCATCAAGGAACTTAAGGCACTGTTATCCCGTGTTTTGGTGATTTTTCTCTGATGAAAGGGAATCATATGAAATAATGGTCACAAATTTATCTTTATACTTTTCTATTTTAAGTGCAATATTGATGTTGTTTTCATAAGGTGTAGTATTTTACACGCTGTCTTTTTTAAAATATCAGACTACTAGCCTATTGTGAGTAATGGGGAAAAAAAGGACTTGGGAGACAGCTTCTCCTGTGGCCGTAACAATCGGAGGGTTGTAAATAATTACTGATTGCGTTACTTTTTCTTTGAATGTTTTTGCTGTAAACCCGTTTGATTTCTGCATAGTGAACAGTCAGTGTGTTTTTGTTCCAAGCATTGGGTAAGGGGCATTTCAATATTAATATGAAGAATATGACAAGTGGCACTTCTATTAAAGAATGTGCTTGTTCCAAAAAGTGGCTGTAACAGTAAGTTGGTTGTCTGTAATTTGTTAAGATATGAAAGATTACGTGTTAAAAAAAAAAAAAAAAAACTAAGTAAAATACAATGTTTGCAAAAGTAGATATTAGTTAAAAGTGGCAGCACATCCAGTTTATTTCAGTACTTAAAACAGAAACAGCAGAATGGAACCGGTATGATAAAGCCTGGGATGAAGTTAAAGCCTATCCCCACCCAATAGCTCCAGAGTATTCTTCACCCTGCTTCAGCATGGACCACACTGTTACGTATTTTGTTAAGAGCCGAGCTTGCTTTGTCTTGGGCTGGGGGAAGAAAACACCAGAGCTGTCCATCACACCTTATTACCTTGCAATGGTGGCTAATCTATGATGAGAAGAAGAATAAGCAAGTGGTCTTTAGTGGGTGGATGGAGGGTTATCAAAGTGCACTTGGAGGAAGAGATTCCTTTACAGGTGGAGACCAGTACTTAAAGCAGAGGAAAGAAGCTTGGTGAGGTGCTCTGCAAACTAATCTGTTAAGAAAAAAGTCACCAATGGTTAAAGCATGTCTTAGGTATAAGGATGAGCAATGAGGGCTTCAAAAAAAGAAAAAGTTTTTTTAAAAAAACAAAAAAAGCAAAAAATTTAAGGAATGAAGGCAGTAAATGTAAAAACAAATAAAAAAAAGTACCGAAAAGTCATTTTTTTGCACCATGATTGTCACGATGCAAATTTTTTTAACTTCGATATGATACTAATAAAAGTATTGAAATTCGATACCCAATACAGTATGTAATGTCTCTCAGTAAATAAACATTTTTAAAATAAATTACAATTCTGTAAAATCATAACATTGATGAAAACAAATAATAGAAATTTTAGTCATGAAATACAAATACTTAAAGTAGTGTAACCTTTTGTAAAAAGTAATATTAAAGTTCTGGACGTAAAAAAGTACGTTTAAATATGATTAACAGTTACTTGTTTTTATCATGGTAAAAAAAAACAGTTACTGAGGTATTACAATGAAATGTTACAAATGTCATTAAATATTAATTGAACAAAAATTGCAACCTTTTGTAAACAGCATAGTGGCCATTAGGAGGCATTCCCTCAAATCTCAAACACAATTACACCAACTACAGTCTTGTGTTTAAAAACCAACTTTTTTATCAACAAAAATACTTTATATAGGTTTCTTCATTTCTTCCTCCTTCCTTTCTTCCTTCAAATAGTACAACCACACTTACAAATTCTTGTCTTTTTATTCTCCTCCACTTTCCTCCAAGCAAGATGTGTCCTCTTCTTCCTGACTCCGACTCTCCAAGTAAATGTGAGGCAGCTTCTTTTATGCAGGACCCGGGAGTACTTCTAATGTCAAATCTCTTCTTGGAGAAAGCACTTCTAGGTCAGGCGGAAGCCCCACAAAGCAGGGATAGTCATTCCCTGCAGCTCTCCTTGATGGGTGGTACCAGTGATCTCTAGCAGGGTTTCCCAGGAATGCTGCCACCAAGTTCCCTGGGGGTGCATACAGTCTTGGAAGGCTATTTCCCCCAAGTCCATCCACCACTGTGGCTTACTGACTGGACAAGGGTCTTCTGTTAATCCCTGTCAGATGCCACTCCATCCATTTTGGCATAGCATACCCACCTTCTGGCTGAGACAGGAAGCACCTTGCCTCTGACTACCCATTATGTTGGCCTCCCAGCCAGGCAGGGGAACAGTGTCCATCCAAGACCATCCAGCATAGTTTTCATAAAAACATTAAACAAACATTCAAGTAAAATGAACATAGATGTGGTCTTTTGTAAACAATTGTTCAGAAAAGTAACCTACAAACAGACCGCTAACACACTTACAGGCTTTGCATAAATGCAAACAGTACATGTTGCATTTTTTTTGTGTAAATAAACTGCGGTGTCTTTGTAACTTACAAATTGTTTTGAAAGAAATGCCAACATGTCACCATGCTGTTCAGTGAGACATCTTTTGTTGGGCTGCAAATGAGCCCTGACAGACAGAATGCATGCTGTGAAGCACATCTGGAAGTATATGAGCATATGAAGGAGTAGTGCCACTGTTTATGCAACTTAGCATTGATAAGTTATGGTACCTTAAATTATATAGTAAATGTGATGAAAAATAACTGTAAAATTGAAGGTAATAAAGTAATGTGCTATGACAGTAGAGCTTGTGGTGAGGGTTTAAAAATAAAGAGAGCAAAAGAACAGCACAGGTAAACATAATTGCAGACCCCTGTCTTGCTGCATTAAATATTTTAACTGGCTACAAAAACTTTTTAACTTCTAGAAGAAAATAAACACATCCCTACTTCAAACACAACAGTTTACATGTGTTATATTTATTAATGTTTTCATAATTTAGAAATAAGAAACCCCTTTACATTTTTTTTGCATTGACTCACTTGCAAATCTTGTTTCTTGTGATTTTCTGTCCCCATTTGCCAGAAAGCAGAAGTATTTCGAGACTCCTCTCTAGCTGCCTTCTTGTCAGTTAAGTTTTCTCATTGACAATGAGAATATATAAGTTTTTGTATTTCTAGGAAGGATGCAGTTGTATTTTCAGTTTGCAAAATGAGGACAGCCTTTTCATTTTGTGTTTTTTTTGGTAAGTTTAAAATATTTGAGTAAATAGTAATGTAAAAATAGTTATCCATAAATATAAAATAATTAGCCATGTGCGCCCAACTACTTTGCACGTGTTAAAGTTGTCTGTGAAGGGCTCCCTGTTTAAATGCGGCTGCCAGTCGTGAACTGGGCCCTTCGTCGCACAGCATTATGATTTTTTATAAGGGAAACAAAATTACAAAAGAAAACTCTTGGATATTGATTCGATAGGAACGGCCTACTCGGAATCACTGTCCGAATAGTAATTATGTGGTGGTGTAGGAGCATTTCTGCTTCTGTCCATTCACAGTCCGTCTCGTTTTCACGACGCTGTTGTTTCCTCTCACGATCTCTTCTCAACCTTTCTCCAATCTCGCAGGTTGCTTTGTGGCAATCCAAAGAGTAAGGCAATATACACAGAGCAATGGTTATAAAAGGGGGACACATAGGTATCCAGGCTGTTTAAAGCATAAATAGGGATCACTTCACTGACATGTGAGCAAGCCATGGTACAACTGTGAGACGCGCAGCACTCGCTGGCTACAACGTAACAATAATAATTTCCGGAACGTGCTGTTACGTTGTCATTCATTTTACCCACTGTCTTTCTTTCATTCATATGTTACATAGGCACGTACCTTTTATCTTCGGCAATCTCATTCTCTAACCAGGCCTCAGGAGCTAACCAGCGTAACACTGTCCACCACCCCTTTCGTTATTCCAGCACATTGTTGACATCCGTGAGTAACAACAACGTACTAAACTGGAAGGTGGTCTACGCATGCGTGAAATTTGCGGACAAAGATCAAGATCTAAATGAAGATCTCTTTAGTTAATTTAAAGCACAACAATTTGTTTAGTTTGAATGTCTGTGTTTTGAGGTGTGACTGGCGTACTACAGTCTTCAGTAGTATAAGCCTGGAGGAGATTCTTAATACAATGCCTATGTTTTAGCTGTCTCTCTACTGCCATCTAGTGCTTCTTTTTCTAATTCATTCGCGGGCAAACAAAGATCAAGATCCAAATGAAGATTATATATAGAGATTGAGTTTTTTTTTTAAAGCCACATCTCTCAGTCCTAACTCCAGGACAATTGAGAGTTGTAGTGCTTCTTTTACACTGCACACTTTTTTATGTCTCAAAAGCTTATAGAGGTGCTATACTGTCTCAGCTCCTCATCTGTTTTGATAGTTACCTCTTCTGAAGGAGTACAGTTTTATATGTAATTACAAAATGCTTTGGCCTCTAGTGACTATAATCAATGCTAGAATATGTTGCTATATGGATATATTACTATGACCTAAACTGGTATGGTGCTTGTGAAATCCTCTTAATGAATAATTTAAAATTATTTTACAGTATAATACAAATTAACAAATCCCATGTAAACATGGCCCCACCATTTCCCATAGCATTTGTGTCTAATACATGTTAGAGTTTAATGCTGAGCCAAATATAGCTTCTAAAGTCATCTATTAGACAACTAAAACCAAGTAACATTTTTTATACCCAGAAACTGTATTTGGGTTCTTGTTATTTTCAGTTTATTTTATTGTCGCTGTTTTGCAAAATTAAAGTATTTGTTGCTAGTCCCATGGTGCAAAAATGCAGTAGTAATGCAGTAATTGTAAAATGCTGTGAATGCTATGTGGAGCACAGGTACAGATTTCTAAGGAATCCAATAGCAATAAATATTCAGTAGTTTTCAGTAGGATTGAGATATCAAAATTCACATCATGCCTCCGAATTCAAGCAAAATCTAGTTGAGAGCATCATTTTATGCTCCCCAGAGGTTTTGCATTACTAGGATTTAAGACTCGAGGGTTAACTCCGACTGCGTATTGATTTAACTTCCAAATTACATTTTTTTTTTGTTCCTTTCTACAGGTATAGTAGAACTATGAATAATGCAACATCCACATATTCACCCATTTACTATTACTGAAAGTCTCGGATATCTACTACTGTATTTGTATTTAGTAAGCATCTTTCCTGTACATTATAGTCAATGAGTGCTGTAAACAAAAAATGTTACAGACATAAGTCTTAGGCATAGTATATATTGAAACTATTTAGTATAATACAACAAAACATTACTCTTCATGTACAGCCAAAGTGATACACAAACTGAACAATTAGAATATGCCATGTTCTGATTTTTAAAAAACATATTCTTGCGAAGTAAAACTGTGTAATTTTTTTTTTATCCCAGAGAACAGAACTAATTAGAGCTAAATAAGGAAAAAAGAAAGGACAAAGAAAAAAAAAAACTTCATAACCAATATTGCAACGAAAGTATTCAAAGAGAAAACATTAATCTATAGTGAGTTATAAATATCCCTCATACAGTGTTTAAAATAATTTTGCTTTGACAATTTTTAAACCACTGTATTTATTGGTTTAATTAAAGTAATAACAAGATATTAGTCAGTCAGTAATTTTCCAACCCGCTATATCCTAACACAGGGTCACGAGGGTCTGCTGGAGCTTCCTGCTCTTTCTAAATAGCATTGTCTGCTCATATGATCCTTCTATTCATTTCCTAGTCAGCCTATTATCCAGTTAAGGGACATGGGTAGCTAGCAATGGGTGCAAGGTAAGTACCAAGCCTTGACAGAGCATCACTAAATAAAAGGACATATTTTTTTCATATATTTCTGCTCACCCATACCAGGCTACTTAAGAGCTTCCAGTTAACCTAAAGGGCTGTGATGTTTATCCATCCATCCATTACGTTGTGGAAGTCATCACAGAACCTTGACACTACAATGCTTATTGGACATGAAATCCATCCATTATCCAGCCCGTTATATCCTAACACAGGGTCACGGGGGTTTGCTGGAGCCAATCCCAGCCAACACAGGGCACAAGACAGGAACAAATCCTGGGCAGGGTGCCAGCCCACTGCAAGGCACACACACCCACACACCAAGCACACACACAAGGGACAATTTAGGATCGCCAATGCACCTAACCTGCATGTCTTTGGACTGTAGAAGGAAACCGGAGCACCCAGAGGAAACCCACGCAGACACGGGGAGAACATGCAAACTCCACGCACGGAGGACCCGGGAAGCGAACCCAGGTCTCCTTAATGCGAGGCAGCAGCAATACCATTCAGACACCGTGCTGCCCTAACAAGATATTATTTAACCGTAAAAATCAAAAGTACTTTTAATGTTTACATTTAATGCCTTTTTGTGAACACTACCTTTTAATGTTGAATTTTTTTTCTTTTTTGCGGCTGATATATGTGTTTGCATTTAGTGGAAGTGTAAATTTATTTTAGCATCGGTAGCTTATAAGTAGTAACACTAAGAAGAAGTTACGCTGTCATCTGTGCTATATTATTCACATGTAGTCTTTTTGAATATACCTGGTGTGAATGGCAGAGAGAAGAGATGCCAGATGCAGTGATCTTAGTATTTATTGTGTCTCTTTCTCTAGGGATAGATTAGATATTGGTGTACTTTTATCTTTTAATGATTTCTTCCTTTGCTTTTTAGATAGTTGGTTGTGAATGCAGATCTCCAGACCTTGTCAGCACTCATGCCAGAAAAAAAGACACAATGTCAATAAAACTTTGATTTCGTAAAGGTAGGTTGCTTTACATTATAATGAATGAAGAACACCATTTGTTGTATTTGGCATACTGCATGTATATTGTTAAAGACACAAGCAATTTCAAATAAATTACTGTTTAATTCCAAGCTCCTGGTTGCTTTGTTGATACTGAAATTGAAAAAAAAAATCTTTTTTTTTTTATCATATATAATGGTTTTTCTGAGCTTTTTAAAAATAATTTGTAAAAACAATGCAGCAGTCATCTTATCCATGTGCGTTACCTTTTTTTGTGCTGTAAAATCAATATGTCCTCTTCTCTGAAATGTAATTCTAGATTGGTTTGTCCCTGTGCAGGCTTTTAACTCATTTTAAAGGAGCCTGTACCCATTTTTCAAACACAAGAATCATTAAGTGCCTTCCTGGTAGAGAAATAATTTAATATGAAGAAATATTGTAATGTAGTCACATTGAATATTTCTAGCTTAGATGTGAAACTATGCAGGGAAATTGTACACCTAGAATGTAAATTCACTGGAAAAATATATAAAGGATATCTAACTTTGATTTCTTTTTATCTATATTTACAAATTGGGATTTGTAATAGTAGAATTGTATTTGTTTAAGTTTGTTTTATCTTGCTCAGCGTCGATTAGCATTCATAGTTTTGTTATTTCTGTGTTGTTTTTGGGTTTCTTGTCAGAATTTCAGTTTCCTCTGAAAGTTAAAAATGTGCTGTTAGGTATATTGGCATCTTTTGAATTGCTCCTGTATAACTGAATAAATATGCTGGTGTGTTTCCTGAAATGGATTAGCTGTCTTCTTAATGGTGCATTCCTCCCTTGCATTAGTACTGGTAATGAAAGAAGATAGAGAACTGAATAGTTATTCTTACTTGTTTTCACATGATAATCTTTGGTTTAATCCAGTAGTAGAGATTACTGTCATTTGCCTGTCAAGTAATAAAAATTTACCAATCATGTATAAATTATAAAACCAAATTTAGGCTGATTTGAGTCATAAAAGTGAATGTTGGGTGTAAGTATAACTTAGAAAAGCTATTAAAAGGCAATTGTTGACTTATTTTACAGTTCATTTAAAGGTTTCTAGTTAGAAATAGTCAAGATAGACACATATATGGTTAGGAGGCAAAATTATTTGTATACTTAAGACGTAAAACGTTTAATAGTAATGCCAGTGTAACTGTAGCCCAAGGTATTTTCCAGTAGCAAATAAAAATTGATAACTTAATAAATGAAGACTTAGATAATGAAGAAAATGCAGTTAGCTTGTATTATATTATTACAGATATTTAATGGTAAATAATAGTTACTGTACATATTTATATAATTCTTGCTTTAAGACAGTACTTAATGGCTCATGCCATACTAACTTGTTAGTAGGAGTGAGTTTTGTTGACTTAAATTGATATTGCGATTATTTTCATGCAAAATGCTATATGTTCTCGGAACACCTTAAAAATTGAAGATCAGCTCAACATAGACACGTATACACATTTTCTATACACAGTCCAAAACCTTATGTATGTATTTTTTTCTTTTTTCATAATGTATCAGTTTCATGAATTGCTGTGCCTCCAAGGAACCAGCTCTAGTAACATGTTTTTCCAACTATTTTGTTTTATAACTCCTTATTTTTTATTTTTGAGTTCTGTTATATGTATTGCATTCAACACCTTGCCTGCCCTGCTGGCATCTGAGCTTAACAGTCAGTAAATATTACACACACTCTTTTTCTCTCTTTCTCTGTTAGACTGTTTTAAAAAAGAAAAAACAAAGCTCTTTATTATCATGGTAATTATAGATTATAATACATGTTCATGTGCATATTATACAGCATGTGTATTTTTTCATAGTTTATAAAATTTGAAATGGTTCCAAATTATGTATTGGTGTATGCATGATTTTTCTTGCCTGTAACAGTCTGTATGATGCATGCAGGTATTTATTTTATTATAATTACCAGCATAATAAGTGTCATAGTTGCTGCCAGATGACTCATATTTTGCATCCAGTGTTCTTAACAGCTTCTTGAATCTTTGTTTCTCTATGATACAGATAGGTACTTTACATGTTCAGAGCCATGGAAGAATCTATAAGGTGCTTTTGAAATTCTAAGGGAGGCCTCTGATATTTCAGTAAAAATGGAACAGTTTAAACTTCAAAGTGTAGCTTTACTTTCATTTTCACTCCTAATGAACAGTGCGTTAACATCTCCTTATTAAAATTTGCCATTATAAGCTCACACATTTTTATTCTATTAGTAACCTCTGGCTCTAAACTAAATTGGTTATATATTTTACTTCTTCCAATAATCTTAACCTATTCAATGATCACTAGGACAATGCATTTATAAAACAAATGCACTATACCTTTATATACGTTATTGTAATTAGAAAGTTCAATTGACCTGTTAAAAATGCAAACTCGGAAGTAAAATAAAATGGTAAGTAATGCAATTTACCATATACACAAACACTGAATAATTTACACATGCACAAAGAAATAGCTACGACGGCAGCTATTTTCTCACTTCTTTCATTTTTGTACATAACGGAAAAGAGGTAAAATGGCTTGGTGAAAGTTTCTGCTGTTTAGACGTTTTGCTTCTGACTAAATGTAAATTAGTGTCTAGTGTAGTTATTTGATAACTGAAAAAAGAAAAGTATTTTTAGGGCAAAAGTGTGCTTTGCAATACAATAAATTACTGCAGCTGTTATCTCCTTCCACCTGCTGCTTGTCTGCCCACACAATATGTAACAGAACGGTGAACATTCTATGGAGCTTTGCTTAGTGGGGACCCATTTTGCCAGGGTGGAAGAATAGCATATTGCAGGTGCCACATCTGCCTAGGTTGCCTCTTTATATGTAGTAACATATTTTATATTCGCATGTTATGCAGCTTGAACTGTCATCCTAGGTAAAACTAAGCTGTCTACAAACAACAGAGCTAACATTGCCTGTTCCAAACCCCTTGTCTTCTGGTCTTTGCTCCACTTTTTTCTCACATTCATCATCATCAGGCAACAATAGTGGTGTTCATTTAGACACACTTGGAGTGAGCACTGGAGATTTTGCATACTTTATTTAATGTTCAGAAAATACTGTGTAAAATAAAAGAAAAATACTGCATATCACAATATTGGCTTTTGCATATTGATTTTTATTGAATTGAAAATTAAATATATTGCCAAGGCCTACTTCTTGGCTTAGGCATGATTGCTTTGCTTTTTTCCCCCACCTCATATTTTTGTGCATACATTTTGAGTTATGCAGAATCCCAACTTAATACATGCCACTTACAGTGGTGTGAAAAACTATTTGCCCCCTTCCTGATTTCTTATTCT
>JANRMT010062806.1:38135147-38155285 GCA_026402145.1 Polypterus bichir lapradei | reverse complement strand
AATTAATCTTGATTAATCAAATGTAATCACACATGAAAATTTGCCCCAAATCGCAAATGTTTTTTTTTTTTTTAACTTAAAAGGGTTTTAGTGGGCGACAGAATCAAATAATAGACATGGACATGAATATTGTAAACTCAAGCTCTTTTAATTTCTGAAAAAAAAATGCATTTGAACTGTATTTCAATTTAAAATAGAAACAAAAATATGATCCCTGGCTAAAATTGGGCAGACTTAAAAATAAAGTGTTATTTTAAGTACTTTAAGTACATTTTCAGAATGGTATTGTCTTTAAATAATAATAACAAAAATTTCAACATAAAGTGCAGTTATTCTTCTTAAATAAGGCAGAAACATAAAAGGTAATTTGACCAGCTTCACCTTTAAACTCAGAGTAACCTTAGCCAAAATTATTTTGTACATTAGGCTAAAACAGTGTGATCATTGAACATTTTGTAATTAGATGTAATTAGAATTACTAACGGTCACCGAAGTCCGATGATCCCCAGTAAGAGCCACAAAGTCCGCTTTCTGTAATGCATCTAATTTTGCTTGCTTTTCAGTGTCATGAAGCTGTTGAATTTTACTTGAAATAGTCTTTCGGCACGGCAGTTGGAAAGTTGGATCTCCTGATGCTAACTGTAGCACGTTTTCTAACCCCCTATCTTCCACCACTGTTAGTGGTCTACAGTCCAAAGCAATCTATTTTGCAAGAGAATTTGTAAGTTTGACCGATGTTGACTTACTAATTTTGGTCCTGAAGCCAGTCATTTCATGAGGTTTGGGCTGCCGACACCTTTTGTTCGTACACGAACTCGTACTGCTAGTGCTAACAGCATACACAGTTTCTGTGCTCACTGAAACATGTTTTGCATTTAGATGGTACCGTAAGGTTGAAGTGCCTCGGTGGTAGGCAAACTCATTTTTGCACAGTTTGCACAAAACCATGCTTTTATCAAGGCTTCCGTCGGGTAGTCTTTTGAAATGAAATTTGCCTCCGATCAGTCCTAGCAACGCCCTTTCTTCCGACTCTTACATTTTTTTAGCTCTGATGTGTGCATCAATATAATCAATGTACCAGGAAATCATGCATTGACAAAAGTTCCCCTTTGCTTGGAATGCAAAGTGTGATTAAATGTGTTATTTTTTTAACGCGTTATGGTGTACATGCATCGAAGCTTCTCAGCTGTGCTTGTGCTAAGAAAAGGAAACATTTTAAAAATAACGTAACATGATTGTCAATGTAATAGTTTTGTGACCGTTATGAGTGTTGCTGTCATCAAGGATTTGATTATTATTATTTCTTTCAATCAGGTTCGTATTTGGATAGTTTGCCCAAAACCACGCTTTTATCAAGGCTTCCGTCAGGTAGTCTTTTGAAATGAAATTTGCCTCTGATCAGTCCTAGCAACGCGCTTTCTTTCGACTCTTACATTTTTGTAGCTCTGATGTGTGCATCAATGTAATTGATGTACCAGGAAATCATTCATTGACAAAAGTTACCCTTTGCTTGAAATGCAAAGTGTGATTAAATGCGTTATTTTTTTTCACGCGTTATGGAGTACATGCATCGAAGCTACTCAGCTGTGCATGTGCTAAGAAAAGGAAACATTTTAAAAATAATGTAACGTGATTGTCAATGTAATAGTTTTGTGACCGTTATGAGTGTTGCTGTCATCAAGGATTTGATTATCATTATTTCTTTCAATCAGGTTCGTATTTGGAGGATGTGTTGTGTTCAAGTTATATTCCGTGTTTGTCAACCGTTGTAAAGATAACTGGTTTCATTCATCGAAGTGTTCACCACCCAAATCGGTACTCGTGAATGTAAGATGTTCAACAGGCATTCCTGGTATTAAGCTGTGGAAATTGCCTGCGAATATTTAGCGGTAGCGCGTGTATGAACTTAATTTAATCTTTTCCAGTCCTGCAAAGTCAGTTGACGTGAGCCGCTCGGAGTACATGCATCGAAGCTTCTCAGCTGTGCTCGTGTGATCTCGCGATGTCCACGGCTTTATTTAATGTTAGCTAAGACCCGGCACTTAAAAGTTTCTTGCTACAGCAATTTTAACTCCGTTACAAAGTGATCCAAAGTCTTGTTTATACCTCGTGTCTTCTCATTAAACTTGTATCTCGCGAATACCATATTCATCGTAGGCATGACAAACGGCAGTGGGAGTGTGTCTATAAACTTAATTTAAACTTACGGTTCACACCGTGCTTTGTTTCCGCAGTAGCTGCACTTATGAATATGCTTGTATGCATCACTTGCTTCCTAATCTTTCGCTGCCTTCTCAATTGTGAAATGGGGTTTTTTGTTCAGCGCTATTTGGAGCTCTTCCTTGTTCTCTACGTACTTACATAGGAGGCGTGATGACCCGACACGCAACTCCGCCTCCCACGGCCATCGAGCTCAGTCCATTACAGTATATGGACAAAAATACATTCCAGTTATGACCATTACGCGTAGAATTTCGAAATGAAACCTGCCCAACTTTTGTAAGTAAGCTGTAAGGAATGAGCCTGCCAAATTTCAGCCTTCTACCTACACGGGAAGTTGGAGAATTAGTGATGAGTGAGTGAGTGAGTCAGTCAGTCAGTGAGTGAGTCTGTGAGGGCTTTGCCTTTTATTAGTATAGATAGCATGTTTATTGAGGTGGTCATTTAGCTGCATAATGACTGCCTTCTCTAGAATTTTACTTAAGAAAGGCAGGTTAGAAATGAGTCTAAAAGTTTCAAAAGCAGAGGGGTCAAGATTATGTTTCTTGAGTATGGGTTTAACTACAGCAGTCTTAAGACAGTCTGGGAAGACCCCCGTATCTAATGACGAGTTTACTATGTCAAGAATATTATCAATTAGCACACCTGATACTTCTTTGAAAAAACTTGTTTGTATTGGGTCAAGGACGCAGGTGGAGGGTCTCAGTTGAGAAATTATTTTATGTAAATCAGGTAGATCTATCCTGGTGAAAGAATTTAATTTGTTTATAACAGAGTACTGGGGCTTAGGAGGATCTGCAGTGTTGGGGAGATATACTATATTATTTCTAATATCATTAATTTTTTGATTGAAAAATACAGCAATACCCTCACAGGTTTCACTGGAAGTATTTTGGAGGCATTCCTTTGTGCTACCTGGGTTTAGCAGACAATCAATCGTAGAGAATAAGACTCTGGGATTACTAGCATTGTTATTTATAATCTTAGAGAAATACCAGCGCCTCTCAAGACGGACTGTGTTATTGTATTCTGTTATTTTAACCTTCAATATTTCATAGTGTCCTGCGGTGGGTTGGCACCCTGCCCATGATTGGTTCATGCCTTGTGCCCTGTGTTGGCTGGGATTGGCTCCAGCAGAACCCCGTGACCCTGTGTTCGGATTCAGCGGGTTGGAAAATGGATGGATATTTCATAATGGATATTTAGTTTAGTTTTCCTCCATTTACGCTCAGCTCTCTGGCATGTTCTCTTTAAATCAGACACTCTTTGGGTCTTCCATGGTATAACAATGCTAGAAGATTTTTTAACTGTCTTTTCAGGTGCTATGTCTATGTCAACAGCAGCTCTCACCTTAGTATTAAATGTTTCCACCTTACTATTAATATTATCCTCGCTATCATAGCACTATAAACGGACTGATTGCTTAGAATGTTTGTAAATTTTGCAGCTGCTGTTGAATCAAAGAAGCATTTTTTAACAATATGCTTCTCATGAATGTTTTCTATCATTATTTCTGTATTAAATAGTAAAAGAAAATGGTCAATGAAAATTTCAATGATCTGCTTTATATCAACTTTTAGTCCTTTGGTAATTACTAAGTCTAACGTATGACCTGCTTTATGTGTAGGCTGATTAACGAGCTGTCTCAAATCAAGAGTCCAGGAGGTTCATGAATTCTTTTACTTTTTGGTCACACTGATTATCGATATGAAAGTTAAAATCGCCGACTATTAAGAGTATGTCATAATGCGTAATTAAAATTCCTCAGAGAAAGACGCGTTAAATTTAGGAGGTCTATACACGGATAATACTAATAGTAGTAGTCAGTAGAGTTGGCATTAACCTTAATGTGAATTGCAGCCATCATAAAACTACAATTCCCTTCCACCTGCAGTCATAATCTTATATAGGCATATTTAAATTTTAAGCTGGTTTCTCTAGGAGTATGAAAAAACTGCAAAAAAAATACATTGAGCAACGTCTATCTCGTTTCTTTAAGTTACAAGGTCCAGTACAGTTTGCAGAAAAGAATCATTATACATCTACTGACATATTTTGGTGCTGAACATCTGTACAGTAACCAGTTTGTCTTTGTGTTCCACACTTTAAGTCATAAAAGGGACATCTGCATTTTAGTGGGGATCTTCGATTCTATATTCTGTTATGCAGCTGATTTCTATGAGATAGTTTAATCCAGCTTTAAGTTTTGGCTGTAATACTGGAACAATATGAAACAACCTAGAGTCTGCAAACTTAACATTTATTTTCAGTATTAAGTGATGCATGTGGTTTTTGTCCATTACTCCATGTTCTTTAGAAGAGAGTTTGTGCAACATACCTTCTACCATGTTTTGATGGACTGCCTTTATTATGGCTTCATAGTAATATGCAAGTGTCCTTTGGTGTGTGACACAATGTGTACTGTAAGCTCAGAAACTGAGCCAATGTGGCTATTTTGTCTTTCTCCAGTTGGTGCATACACCTATTTTTAGCCCAGTTTTTACCTTGCCTTTTGGTTTCTCTTTCACCACTGTCTTTTTGGCTTTGCAAACATGCAAATGAGTCCCTTCATGCCACATGTATTGCATTTAAGAGTCTTAAACTAGCAGACATCTTAATGATGATATGCTTTACTACATCATATACACTTGTTTGCGGCATTACTTGATGGAAATGTAACATAATTTACCTTTATTGATAGACTGAATTGCTAGGGCTTTTGCAGCACTGCCTCTGTTGAGATTATCCATCCACTCCTGTATGTGAGTGTAGCCTCCATTAACAAGTGCCTCTGTGTTGCTTTACACCTCAAGCCATATATAAACCTGTCAACATCTTGAAGATTATGACTTTCAAATACTGAGCTAATGTCTCCCTCTCTCTCTTCCTGGACCCTTTTGTTGAAATGAGACTGCTCTGTAATAAATAGGATCCAACGGATATTGTAATGCTGAAACTGTTTCAAGGCAACACAGATTTACTAGGTTATTTTTCCATTACAAACATCCTCAGGTTAAAAAGCCATTCCCCATTATTTATACACACAAGGTAACAAATCACACAATAACAATGTACATGATACAGTTTTAGCTTCAAAATGCTGAACTTTGCTCTTATTCATTGTTCCCAGTGAAGGCAATTAAGCAAATTTGTACAGAGGATGAATAAAGTCATTAGTTTACTTACTGTTATGCATGAAGTTCACAATTTTCCTGATAATATGCTATATCAATATTTTTCAACATTTCTCAATTGTTTTCATAGTCTACCAAAATGGCTGCTGTATAGCCTACTTAAAGCATGCACAAAGTTTACACTCAGCAATGATGGTTTTTGTTTCAAAATTCAGGCCTTTATCCAATTAAAAAAAAAAAACTAAAACTGCAGACATTCTGCCTTCAAATGGTTATGCGTTTATGTCTATACGTGACATCAATTTCCTGATAGAGCGCTTACACTGTGAGAGTTCTCAGATAAGCAGATAAGCACTTGTTCCTATTACACCATCTGTCTTCGTATCAAAGTAACGTTCAGGTAGTTTTTATTCATATGTACCTTTGTTTAACCGGAAATCCCGCTGAGATTAAAATCTCTTTTACAAGAGAGACCTGGCCAAGGTAGCAGCTGTACACACTCACAACATGTTAAAGTACAACATATACAATTTAATATACAATATATATTCAATGTAAGCATATATAACATAACATACGGCATATCTTTATATATAATACGTTACCATGGCTGTTTGTTTCTGTCCAGGATTTTAAATCACCTATAGCTCGCAAACCGTTTAAACTATTGACCTGAAATTTGGTACACATATACTACGTGACGTGTACTATTCGCTTTTGTGTTGAGGATTGAACTCCAAGGTTATTCCTTTTTTTATTTTTATTATATTTTAATGTAGAATCAACTATCGGCAGCAGCCAGCAGGGCGGCCGTGCTGTGCATGTATACAGGTGGCGTTCTCATCCCTACCACCTTCGCTGTCACTTCCCTTACCTCTTTATATCTTAAATAATTTTTTCAGGCAGATTGAAGACTTAAGTGCCAGCTTAAGTGAAAAATTAAGGAAAACATACTAAGTAATTGCAACACAACGCGAAAAGATGCCGATGAAAGAAGAGAAGAAGCGGGTTGCTAGGGTAGAGAAAAGAAGAGCTGCTCAGGAAGCAGCAAGCACATCAACCTCTGAGCAAACGAATGCTAAACGTACAGAGAAAGAGGATGAAAACTATGAATGCTCAAGTCAAGTGTATTCACTGCACCTAATCGTGCAGTGCGCCATTACTGGTACAATATAATATACAATCTCCACAATTAGATAACTACTGTACATAAATGACTAATGATTCCATGTCCGTGGTGCATAATAAGAAATGCAGTTTTCCCCAGAGTTTGTCAAAACCTGGGGTACAGTAAAATGCAACCACTTAGAAGAGCATAACTGGTAGCTACCAGAACTAAGACAGAGTATCTTACTAAGATAAGTTGGAAGTTTGCACAAAATCGCTTTATAGATAAAAAGTATTTATTTGGTTAGATTTTTAAAAAGCCCTGTCTCTCAGCTTTTGAAGAGCTGAGGATTGACTTCCTAAGATATACGAACCTGTATAAGCTGAAGTGATTGTAAAGTTAAATTAATTGTCAATAAATGCATGTCAACTTAAAAGTGTGTTTTCATATTAGCAGTTTTATTGCCAGTAACGTAACTGAAATCACCTTCTCTCAAAAGAGCCATAACATGTTAGTGTGGAGAGAACTGATCTCTTTTTATTCAAATAAAAAACATTCTGAAGCTGCCTTTTGTTGCCTGTGAGCAAAGGGGTGTTTCTTCAAAAAACATATGTTACCCATCTTTACAAAGCAGAGGTAATTTACTTTTACAAATATCTGTAATGAAACAAATGTATTCCTTACTGGCCCTGTATAACTGCGAGAAAAGTTGTTTAACCAGTTATGTGACATCTCCAATGGAATGCACTATTGGGAATGTCGTTTATTCAGGCAGACAAGTGCTGAATTGAAAATGAAATTTCAAGCTATCAATAGACATTCAGAATCTTTTTAGTGAATCAAGTCTATTTGGCTTAGACTGGGAGCAAAAGCCAGATCTATTAGCTTCCAAATGGCTTTTATTGTCATTTGTAAATTTCAATAACATTTTCCAATATTTTATGAGCTGTGACTGGTGCCCTGTGGCTTGTGTAATTAAAATTCATTCAAATGTTGTTTTGTTTTTGTCTTTTGTGATGATCACTCATCTCGTTTTCTAGCCTTAGCTTTTTCTCCTCCCTGCTCTTTTACGTTCATCTTCAGAATCTGTTAATTTGAGAGGTTACTGCCAGTCTCATGCCAAGTGGGTGTCTGAGAGATATACAAATTTAAATATTCCAGTAGGCTGTCAAGTCAAATAAACAGGTACTCTTTCTTTCACCTATAATATGTGCAAATTAAACTTTGTAATGCTAAAAAAAATTTACTAAAAATCAATAACTAAAACTGGATAAGTCTATGGCAAGTACACTTCTGTTGGTATAGCAATAACAATAATGTGAAATATGTGCAGATATATGACGATACATTAATTACAGCTTAATTTATTAATGCACACATATCTAAGGAGATATTTACATGGACTGATTAATTTATTTGTTTTTCCCTTAAATAATTTCTTACATCATGCAATCATGAGATGAGAGTGCATAACATAATTTTATGGTCAGTGAACTTTATTCTTTATATTTAAGTCAGTATGGGCTATATTGTTTTTTAAAGGTATCAATTGAACAATTAGATTCTTGTGCTCACCCCACCTGCAGTGTACACTTAAGAGAGAGAAACAAACTTCAGATGTGCTTTGGGCTGGTTAAAAAAATAATGTGATTTAGTCCATTAAAACATATAGGCATTATTAAAATATGTTAATGTGAAAATGTCATGCATGTAATCTTTTTCTTTTCATTTGTTTTCCAGGAAAATTTAATACTGAAACTCGCATCACTAATATCTGTACAATATGTACTGCTAATCACTCATTTTTGCTGAACACATATCAATATTGGTATAAAAAAATCCATATCTGTAGGGCACTAACAGTGACCAAGGGTTTTGGGGAAAAAAGTGCTGCAGTAACACTCTTACTATGTTGGCATAATTTTTTTTTCCTGGTGTGATTAGACTGTAGAGTAATCAGCATGTTTGGATCCTAACAATAATTAACAGGAACACTTTTTTCTTATTTATAATATTGTTAGCTACTACTAAATACTCTTTCAGTGTAGGTTTGCCTATCACTGGAGGTATCAAGGTTTTCACTGCTGCTGAACATTCTTTCCCTTTTAACTGAGATTGATGCAGTTTCTCAGTTTTAAGATGGTGAAGTTATTGATAATTGTGTTTTGGTCCAAAGTTTTTTTTCAACCAGTATATACCGTACAATGAATTTTTGTGTTTACATTCAGTTTTTTTACATTTACACAATGGTTTTAATGTATTTTTAATACAGGTGCCAAGTCAATGCAACCATGCCAGTTAGGGGTGTTATGTATGCTGGCGTTGTTGTCTTTGTTTCAGAACTCATTGTATTTTGTCTTTTTTTTTTTTGACAATGGAATTGAGAAAAGCAACCAAACTGTAAAATATAGCAAACTCTCATATGGAGCATTGACTTCATTTAGAACTACAACAACAACAACATTTATTTATATAGCACATTTTCATACAAAAAAATGTAGCTCAAAGTGCTTTACAAAATGAAGAACAGAAAAATAGAAGACACAATAAAAAATAAACATAAGTCAACATTAATTAACATAGAATAAGTAAGGTCCGATGGCCAGGGTGGACAGAAAAAACAAAAAAAAAAACTCCAGAGGCTGGAGAAAAAAACAAAATCTATAGGGATTCCAGACCAAGAGACAGCCCAGTCCCCTCTGGGCAGAACTACTGTACAAATATTTCTGTGCAGAAGTTCACACTTCACACAGAAGTTTACACTTTAGAAAAGAAATTAACTTTTACAAGAGGGGATCCATTTACTCGGTGAAGAATCGGGTATAAAGCAGTACAAAGTAACATTGGTTACTGTAGTCAACTTACATTTCCTAATAATGAAGTAGTGTTACATTTTACATTCTTGTAGTTTCATTATAGTTCAGGACTTTTGATACTTGTATTACACATGTTTGTATATGAATAAGTAAAAGTCATAAATGTTTTGAAAAGCAGGAGTTCTGTTTTCACAAAATGTTTCAAGGAGATGAGCGTGGCTACCTAATTTGCATTCATAGTCTGACTTGTACTGCACATGCACACTATTTCCATTCAATCATATAGTATTGTATCGATGATGAATTTGACTTTATTAAGAAATAAAGATTTTGAATTTTACTTGGAAAAATAACACCTTTTTAGTTTTTACAGTGTATTTAAATAATTAGTTTAATGGAGAAGATTTATTCTAGTTTAAGGAAAACAGAGCAAACTGAACCATGGTGTGTTTTCGTCAATGTAATAATATGATAGCTACTCTAATATTTTTGTTTCTTGTGATGTATAACTTCATGATAAAAGAGTTCATAAGGAATTAGATTTAAGGAGGTAAAAGGCCATACAATGTAGTGCTGTATCCTGTCATCAATTAAATTTTTTTGTCACATCTTTTTAACGTTCCAGAAATAGGGAAGTCTCTGTACAACTAAGGTATTGTCTGTTTGACACAAAAATCATTGCAGGTAGCTGGCCCCATCCAATCAGTAAGTGATGTTGTCTGCTGGCAGTTTCACCAGCAATAATTTTACCATTAATCGACCCCATATTACAAGTGTTCAATTGGTTAAATCAGTTCTGTTTTTAATACTGTCGCAATTTAAGAAATGTAATCACTAATTTGCAATGGATTTCTTTCTTTGAATAACCACCCCAGTTACAGTATGACTATGACTATGTTATTTTATGTAACAATCAAACAAAAAAAGGATTAGCAACTTGGATAGTTAAAAACAACACTATTCAATTCATTTCAATACATATTTCATGGTACCTGAGGTGTCACTGAAATAAATAAATAGAATAATTTAAAAATACATAAAGAGATAAGCAACAAAAACCCTATTTCATGACACTTGTAATTTTTTATGCTCATATATTTTGTGTTTTATTTACTTTCACATTACACAATGTTTTTTTTTTTTTTTGCTTATTTACAGTATTTAATGTTTTCTAATTCAATTACAGTGATTGCATTCACTCAGAGAAAATAAGTCTAAGTCTCTCACTGTGTACCCTTGTAATTCAACACTGAACTGCATGGACACATATCAATAATAAAATATTTGTCATCATTTTTATAGGAGACATCTGAGGACAAAGAGAGAAAATAACCTAAAAACAAAACGTGGCTGTTAAAATATTCACTGAAATCATTCAAATATGATTAGAAGTCATGGAGATTAAGCCGACCTACTAACTGTAGTGTCCAGTCTTCATCACCTTAATAAGGGAAATACCTTTTTCATTGCTATACATCTAGCTATTTGGAAAGGTGTCCCAAATGTGAAAATGAAGTCCTCCTTTTCTACAAACTAATGGCAGTTATTAAAATGTTGTCAGGACAGTGTGCTTACTGCAGAAAATACATTTTTGATGTTGTTTAATGTATACTTGCAGCTTGCAGATACTGTACTTTCCAACTTAATAATAATTGGTCCTTGAAGTGTGCCTTTACACACCTGATTGCAGTACTTTTTTTTCCTTAAGAGTACTGGCAATAAATGTATGAGCACCAGTGCGTACCAGCATATCTCACAACACACTCCAATCCCTAAACCATGACAAACGCCACACCCTCAAAATTGTTTTGATTTATAATATCTTTGGGCTTTATTGGATATCCCAGTCCCAACACTCTATGAAATTATTTGTATATTTGATTGTGTCTATGAACTTTGAGTGGGGTCCTTTCCCCGACTCTCCACCCGCAGTTATTTGTTCTATTTCAAACACTGATGATAATGATAATAATTTAGAAATGGATTAACCATTAAGCAAAATAAGCCCAACCTTAGGGCACTGTAGTGTTTTTGAAAAAGTAGGAGAAAAGTTTCAATAGAAATGAAGTTAAAGTTAAGTATAAATAAAATTGGCAAAAATAAGCATTATTTTTACATCTTATGATCCATGTATGTTGAAATGCTGTATATCTTCAAGGTTAGAAAGTAAAGGAATGGAAGACATTTTGTTTCATACAAATAATGATGTTTCTTCATTAGAATGTCTTTTTAAAAAATTGTCCACCAACATCGATTTCTGTAGAAAGAGAATTCTAAAAATCAGTACTGTGACAAGTGGGAAAGCATTCTTTATTAGGCTATATTTTATGGTTTGGTTTAAAGGTGCTATATAAGTAAAGTGTATTATTATTATTATAACTTCTGCCGAGACAGTATTCAGTCAATGAAGATGCAAATTTTCTTTGGTTTGTCTTCATATAATTTTTCTTCTTGTTCACAAAGATGATTTGAAAGGCAATATTAAAGTCTAGTTAGCCCTGCTTGTTTTTGTTGAATGTGTGACTTAAGGAATTAGAAAGAATAGCTGTATGTACTTTTTACTGTCAATTTTGAGTCATTTGTTTTTTTTACCTTATAGTGTACATAGTATACATTTTCAAATATTGTGTCTTTTTAATGGCATGTGCAATATACAGTATGTTTATTTTTTCTTGTTCAATCCTTATGTTAGTATTTTGCACAATAAAGATATTTTCAATATTAGTAATTAAATCGACTGACTCAATTCATTCTTTTAAAAATCAACTTAAAACTCAAGAATTGACATTCTTACCCTTTCTTTCAGTTGTTATCTCTGTCCAGGTTCTCAGGCTATGTTTACTGTACTATCTTTATTTAGTTGTTTATCCTGATATTATTTTGTATCCATTTTTATATATGATATTTTTCCTGATTTACTTGTTGTTAATTTTGGAAGTCTATGAAGTGCACTGAACATTGGCAAGGTGCTTTATAAATAAAATATATTATTATTACTATTACTGTAGTTGATTAAAATGGCACTCGTAGAAAGAAAGATGAAAGTAGAGCTACCCACTGTTAGTCTATGAAATTGTACCAACAGAAGCACCTGAACTTGAATCAGCCTGAAAAATGTACAGGTATGCACATATATTATATTGTGATATACAGTATGCTGTAGCTGTGATCATTCATATTGTGATATAAATTTTTGGCCACACTTGCAACACCTATGGGTGCTGTTCATTAGCTTCAGATAAGTGATAGTGTTGTATTGTGAGCTAAAGTCAATAAAAAAGGCCCTTATTAAATTAATGTAGTCAAATACATGTACAGTAATCCCTCCTCGATCGCGGGGGTTGCATTCCAGAACCCCCTGCGATAGGTGAAAATCTGCAAAGTAGAAACCATATGTTTGTATGGTTATTTTTATATATTTTAATCCCTTAGAAACTCTCCCACACTGTTTATAAATATTCTCTGCACAGTTATACAGTAAACCCTCGTTTATCGCCGTTAATCCACTACAGACAGATAAATGAATTTCCACGAAGTAGGATTCTTTATTTATAAATCTAATATTTTCATAGTTAGAGCATAGAAAACCTGTTTACGACCTTCTAAATACATTTTTTAACATTATTAGAGCCCTCTAGACATGAAATGACACCCTTTAGTCAAAAATTTTAAACTGTGCTCCATGACAAGACAGAGATGACAGTTCTTTCTCACAATTAAAAGAATGCAAACATATCTTCCTCTTCAAAGGAGTGCGCGTGTCAGGAGCAGAGAATGTCAGAGAGAGAGAGAAAAGTAAACAAGCAAAAATCAATAGGGCTGTTGGGCTTTTAAGTATGGGAAGCACCGCGATAAAGCGGCCGCAATGAAGGGATCAATGTGAAGGTAGTCTTTCAAGATTTTTTACAGGCGCGTCCGTATCTTCTAAGCAAACAGCCCCCTCTGCTCACACCACCTCCGTCAGGAACAGAGAATGTCAGAGAGAGTGAGAGAGACAGAGAAAAGCAAACAATCAAAAATCAATACGGGCTGTTAGAGCTTTGAAGTGTGCGAAGCATATCTTATATCATTGAGGAGTTTTATTTAATACGTAATACGTGTTCCGATTGGGTAGCTTCTCAGCCATCCGCCAGTAGCATCCCTTCTATGAAATCAACTGGGCAAACAGACTGAGGAAGCATGTACCATAAATTAAAAGACCCATTGTCCGCAGAAATCCGCGAACCAGCGAAAAATCCGTGATATATATTTAGATATGCTTACATTTAAAATCCGCGATGGAGTGAAGCCGCAAAAGTCGAAGCGCGATATAGCGAGGGATCACTGTATAGTAAGTACATAGGTCAGAGTCATTCAAATATCACAGAGTTTGAAAATAAGTTACAGAAACTGTGGCAGGTGTGTACAAGGTGACCTAAAGAGAGAGAATAATTATTAAATGCATCTTTTTGATTTAGCCAACCCAATTAAAATATCTAGTTGTATTTTAACTAAGTAGTAGTTCTGAATACTGCGGTGGGCTGGCGCCCTGCCCAGGGTTTGTTTCCAGCCTTGCGCCCTGTGCTGACTGGGATTAGCTCCAGCAGATCCCGTGACCCTATAGTTAGGATATAGCAGGTTGGATAATGGATGGATAGTTCTGAATAACATATGTCATGTTTGTGCAAAAACCTAATCTGCAAGGTCATAATGAGACATTAAAAGCATAATTATTGTGATCTTTCTAAGAAAATGTCTTCTTTTCTGTTTTGATGAGCCCCCTCATCACCCCCTGTCCCAGTTTAATTTGGTTAGCATGAGAGTTGAAAGGAATTAAAATGTTTATATTAAATCCCTTGACAGAATCCAATGTTAAAGAGGTATCGGAGACATAATTTGATTGAGGCCTTGTTTTAACCCTTATTATTCTAAAAAAAAACTGTGGTTTATGTTAAATGTTTTGGAGAAAGAATTAAGTCCTTATAAAAAGCAGCCCTTTGACAGTCAGTCCCTAGCCTACAAATTCTGTGTTAGAGTACTACAAAAGTGTGCTAAGATGATTATGATACTAACTTGAAGATGTTATGTGATGCATCTTTAAAGTCTACATGAAAATTATAGGTGGTATACTTGTAACAGCAGTATGTTTAATAATGTTGTCTGCATATAATGTAAATTATACTTACCAGGTATTTGTTGTTGATTGAAAGTAATGGAGTAAAAAGGTAAAGTAATAAAATAAAATGATAAAGGTGGGTGTATCTTAAATACTCCCGCTTTAACTTATTTTTATTATGTTGTAAAAACTATAAAATTTGTCTTACAGTTTTTAATCAGTTAAATAGCAAATTTATTATCTTATTTGTACATGCAGCATGTGTTGGTGTTGTGAAGTATGAAACACTGCTAATTTTGCACAGCTTAATTGCCTATTACTTTGATAGTGTTGTGTTGCTGACATTGCATGATGGTGTTTGTACCACATTGAAACACTCAGGGCTTAAGCAGAAGATGACGCAAGATTGTTGACAACATCATTTTTGTGTTTATGAGTTGTAAAATGAAAAATCAGAAATTTAAAAAAAACCTTTCTGTCACTGACACATTTGTTTTTTGAGGTCAGATTTGAATATTCATCATTTTCCTAGCTTTTGCCAAACCCAGGGAGCTTGCATATCTGTTCTGTAGTCCATTTATGTATTACTGTGAAAATTTTCTTTTGATGGGTTATTGGTAAATCTAAATTTGCTAGTTTTAAGTGAATATGAATATAAGACATTAATGAAACAGGCATTTTGTATAGCACTGGCACCTTTTTTGTATCATTTATATCCAAGAGGGATTAATTTGACTATTGACAAGTTTAGTACTCAGCAATGTTAATTTAAAGATGTTGGAACTTAACTGTAACGTTTATATATTGTCCAAACTAGTTTATAGGTGCTAAAAAATACTCTTTATTTTTAGTTTATGTAAAATTTTGTCATTAGATTCCCAAGATGAAAATAGGCAGAAATTTTCAAGGCAGTACTGCAGATCCTTGCATTTGTCTTGAAAAGTAAGGTTTTTGTTTTTCATTCTTAGCACAAATCGATAATATTAACTAATAAATAATAATAAAAAATAATAATGCTCTGCCAGTTGACACTATGATTTTAGTGTATATTTATATATGAATTTAAAACTAGGAACTCAGCATTCATTGGCAGCAAATTACAAGGGACATTCAAAAAGATTCTGCACTTTTTTTTTTTAAACTCTTTTATTAAGAGTTTCAAAAACAAATTACATCACTTCTCTACATAGTCATCTTCATTTGTGATGCAATTTTCCCAGCGTCGTACCAACTTTTTAATGCCCAATTACTACTCTTCCCGCCTTCACCGTTTCCAACGAAAATATGAAAGTGCAGAAATGTTTTGAACGGCCCTCAGATATGTAGTACATTACCACTTCTAATCAGGCTTGTTTTTTTCTCCATAATGAGAATCTTATATACAAAGGGATCATGTGTTTGACAAAGTATAATTTTTCCATTGGACCATCTAAACTCTAGCTGTGCTGTATCTTGCTTGCATATTCAAAGTAACCAGCCTCTCTAAGAGCCTTGCATTTTGCGCAACTCTATAATTCCATGCAATTTTTGGGATTTTTTTATATGTAACTACCATCTTAATTACACAGTAAAATGTATTCAGTGCATGAGAGCATCTATACTCCATAACCTTCTGCATGTTAAGAAACCGATTGTGAGATCAGCAACATCCTTTCTTTTGCAAATCATTCTCTTGCTCACTGTTGCTTACCCTCTGGAAGTGGGAGTAATAACAGGGTGCAGTATCTCCCTATTAGCTTTCACTATGGCAATGAATTCTGAATTCTGGACAACGATTACCTCCCATTCATGCCTAGGTGGATCACATCACCACCCTGATGTCAACTGTCGCATGTACCAAGCATTTGCTAGAAAAGCTGCATTTCAATATAACATGGGCAAGAATGAATTTGAAACCCAGCAAATCCAGGAGCATATCCATTGTCAGAGGAAAACTTGTGGACCAGAAATTTCATTTTGATGAAACACCAATTCTTATAGTGTCAGAGATGCCAGTGAAGAGCCTATGGTGGTGGTACAACCCAAGTTTCAAAGACTCAGTCCAGAGTAACCAGTTATGGGAAGAAATCATCAAAGGCCTTGTTATTATAGACAAGACCTTGGCACCCAGCAAATTGAAACTGTGGTGTCTACAGTTCAGATTGCTCCCCTGTCTGATGTGTCCTGTAACAGTCTACATCATCCTCATCTCCAAAATCGAGAAGCTGGAGAGAACAATCGGTTTATTTATCAAGAAGTGGCTAGGTCTTCTGCACTGCCACAGCAGCATCGGCTTATATGGACATAGTGTACCAGAGCTGCCTGTCTCAAGCCTCACGGAGGAGTACAAATGCACCAAAGTAAAGCTGGACATGACTCTGACAGAATTTCAGGATGCAATAATACGACCAGCTGCTCCTAGATAGGCAACAGGGAGGAACGGGACTCCATCTGATGCTGTACAGCTAGCAATATCTGCTTTTAGGCACAAAGACATTGTGGGATAGGCGCAACAAGGAAGAGGTAGTTTTGGGTTAGGGACAAGTCAACCCACATGGCATAGGGCAACATCTACCCAGAGAATAGAGCCGGTGGTTGCTGAGGTTTGGCAGCAAGAGAACACAAAGAGAGACATGCAAGAGCAGGCTTAGAGTCGAAACAGAGCCAGTGGACTAACTGGCAGAATCTAGAGCATTGTAATCTCACCTGGAATGATCTGTGGGAGATAAAAGAAAGCTGAATCAACTTCATCATCAGAGCCACCTATGATGTTCTTCCCACACCCATGAACCTAAATCAGTGGGTTGGAGAAGATTCATCATGTTCTCTCTGCCTCACCCAGCAAAGTTAAAGCACTTCCTCACTGGCTATAAATCCAGTTTGTCCAATGTTGCTACACTTGGAGGCATTACCAGGTTCTGCAACAACTGATGATTACCCTGAAAGAAAGGAGATCTGCTACCAATGCCCTCCCTTTCCTGATCAGTGGAAGGTCCCCTTGCTCAGGAAGGCACATGCATGTACAGGCTCGGATGTTCACTGGCAGACTTAAGATGGACCTGTACATGTGCCCTCTTGAGCATGGGGACCTTGCAGGTGCTGCAAGATTTAAATCCATTATGGCATAGTGTTTTTCCAGTGCTGTTCTTGGTGACTGTGGTCCCAACTGCCTACAGATCATTAACAAGCTTCTCCTGTGTAGTTTTGGGCTAATCCCTTAACTTGCTCATGATCATCCTCACCCCACGAGGCAAGAACTTGCATGGAGCTCCAGACCGAGGGCAATTAATGGTCATTTTATATTTCTTCCATTTCTGAATAATCCCACCAACATTTTTCATCTTCTCACCAAGCTTCTTGCTGATGATCTTATAGCCAATTCCAGACTTGTGCAGGTCTGCAATCTTGTCCCTGATGTCCTTTGACAGCTCTTTGCTCTTGCCCAGGTAGTGGAGAGGTTGGAATGGAAGAAATTGATTCTATGGACAGGTATGCTTTATACATATAACAAGATGAGATCAGGAGTATCTGTAATCTGGCTGGGTTGTAGTGGATCAAATTCTTATTTCTCTCAATAACATGCAAATCAATTTATAACTTTTATGTAATATGTTTTTTTCTGGATTTTTCATTGATATTCTGTCTCTCTCCATTAAAATGAAACTAACATAAAAATTAGAGACTGTTCATTTCTTTGCAAGTGAGCAAACTTACAAATTCAGCAAGGGATCAAATACTTATTTCTCCCACTGTATATATGTATGTATATGTATATATACCTGTATATCTATATGTGTGGGTGTGCATGTATACAGTATGTATGTGTGTGTGTGTATGTATGTATGTGTGTATATATATATATATATATATATATATATATATATATATAATATATACTGCATATATACAGTGGGTACGTAAAGTATTCAGACCCCCTTCAATTTTTCACTCTTTGTTATATTGCAGCCATTTGCTAAAATCATTTAAATTAATTTTTTTCCTCATTAATGTACACACAGCACCCCATATTGACAGACAAAAAAAAAGAATTTTTGAAATTGTTGCAGATTTATTAAAAAAGAAAAACTGAAATATCACATGGTCCTAAGTATTCAGACCCTTTGCTGTGACACTCATATATTTATATTTGTGTGGAGTTTACATGTTCATCTTTGAGATCACCTTCATTTGAGTCCAGCTGTGTTTGATTATACTGATTGGACTTGAATTGGAAAGCCAGACACCTGTCTATATAAGACCTTACAGCTCACAACGCATGTCAGAGCAAATGAGAATCATGAGGTCAAAGGAACTGCCTGAAGAGCTCAGAGACAGAATTGTGGCAAGGCACAGATCTGGCCAAGGTTACAAAAAAATTTCTGCTGCACTTAAGGTTCCCAAGAGCACAGTGGCCTCCATAGTCCTTAAATAGAAGACGTTTGGGACGACCAGAACCCTTCCTAGAGCTGGCCATCCGGCCAAGCTGAGCTACCAGGGGAGAAGAGCCTTGGTGAGAGAGGTAAAGAAGAACCCAAAGATCACTTTGGCTGAGCTCCAGAGATGTAGTCAGGAGATGGGAGAAAGTTGTAGAAAGTCAACCATCACTGCAGCCCTCCACCAGTCAGGGCTTTATGGCAGAGTGGCCTGTCGGAAGCCTCTCCTCAGTGCAAGACACATGACAGCCCGCATGGAGTTTGCTAAAAGACACCTGAAGATTCTCTGGTCTGATGAGACCAAGATAGAACTTTTTGGCCTTAATTCTAAGCGGTATGTGTGGAGACAACCAGGCACTGCTCATCACTTGTCCAATACAGTCCCCACAGTGAAGCATGGCGGTGGCAGCATCATGCTTTGGGGGTGTTTTTCAGCTGCAGGTACAGGACGACTGGTTGCAATCGAGGGAAAGATGAATGCGGCCAAGTACAGGGATATCCTGGACAAAAACCTTCTCCAGAGTGCTAAGGACCTCAGACTGGGCCGAAGGTTTACCTTCCAACAACACAATGACCCTAAGCACACAGCTAAAATAACGAAGGAGTGGCTTCAAAACAACTCTGTGACTGTCCTTGAATGGCCCAGCCAGAGCCCTGACTTAAATCCAATTGAGCATCTCTGGAGAGACCTAAAAATGGCTGTCCACCAACATTTACCATCCAACCTGACAGAACTGGAGAAGATCTGCAAGGAGGAATGGCAGAGGATCCCCAAATCCAGGTGTGAAAAACTTGTTGCATCTTTCCCAAGAAGACTCATGGCTGTATTAGCTCAAAAGAGTGCTTCTACTAAATACTAAGCAAAGGGTCTTTTTTAATAAATCTGCAACAATTTCAAAAATTCTTTTTTTTTGTCTGTCAATATAGGGTGCTGTGTGTACATTAATAAAGAAAAAAATTAATTTAAATGATTTTAGCAAATGGCTGCAATATAACAAAGAGTGAAAAATTGAAGGGGGTCTGAATACTTTCCGTACCCACTGTATATATGTTACTAGCAAAATACCCGCGCTTCGCAGCGGTGAAGTACTGCCTTAAAATTTTTATTAAGAAGAAAATTAAACCTTTTTAAACTGAGGGAAAATATACCAATAATTATTTGTTAAAGATGTCTTTGTATGCCACGTTGTCAGTTCGGCCCTCCAGTTGCGATATGACCAAGCTGTAGCTGTGCGCTGAGCTTACTCTTGAGCATGCAACGTACAGTTGGCCATGTGAACAGTAATCTTGTTTCAAATCTCACAGCTTGGATTGCTGCTGTCATAATCGGTTTGAGTTTCATGGTTTGTTTCA
>JANRMT010062806.1:38073371-38119640 GCA_026402145.1 Polypterus bichir lapradei | reverse complement strand
AGAATAAGAAATCAGGAAGGGGGCAAATAGTTTTTCACACCACTGTATATATATATATATAATATGTGTGTATAATATACTGTACACTAAACAAGAGGTGATTGGAGAATGAAGCACTCAAATGAGAAAGACTTAGTTTAACTTTAAGTTTGCTTTTAACTTCTTGAAAGGTAAAAGAGTATGAAAAGCAGCTTGATTTAAAGCTTAAAGATTATTCTGAAAAGTGTGTAAATATTTGTAGTGGAAGCTAAAATATTTTACATATATATTTGGTGCATTAGTAAAAGGTAAATCTGTCTGAATATGGTAAAAATTTTTTAATTATTTCTGCATAAGCATTTATACTAGTATTCCAAGAATCAATACTTTTTGAGAATTTTCTTTTAATGTTCAATTATTATTTGCAGTAGTAGTTGTGTTTTATAAAGCAGATAGTCTTCATCTTTTCCTCTTCTATGTGTGGTCAATGTGCTTGATCAGCCTTTGTCAGCTCAGTCCTGCACCTCCTCACCAGTCAAGTTTTTTCCTTCAGATCTTCTTTTACTTTATCCATCCACCTCCACTTTGGCCTCCCTAATTTTCTCTTACCCTGTACATCCATTCCCATCACTCTTTTGCCCACATATTCATTGCCTCTCCTCCTCACATGTCCGTACCTCTTCAACCTACTTTCCAGGACTTTCTTAGATATCTCTCCCAATTTTGCTGTACCTCTGATTGTCTTATTTTTTTTATCCTTAATTCTTCGACACAATATGATGCCATTTTCTAACTGTTCCATCCACACTGCACTCTTGAGTTATCTATGCATCTAGTTTTCCATCTCAGGCTACCACTGATCCTAGATATTTAAATGTATCAACTCTGTTTAGTAGCTCTCCATGCAGGCTAACTTTTGAATCATATATACTGTCTTCTTTATGTTTATCTTCAACCATCTATCTTCCAAAGCCCTTCTCCAGTACTACATAAAAAAGCAACCTTGTATCACAAATTGTAGATACAAATTATGTTGCTCTACATTCAAAGTAACAGAGTACAATAATATAAATAATAATAAAGTACAAAATATAATTATTTTCTGTTTACATGTAAGCAATTGAACATAATCAGAGCCAGTAGTCCAGTAAAGATGCCTTTAAACATACTAATGTAATGAGTGTTGCTGTCTACAATTATCATTCCAACAAACCTCTTAAATAAAATTGTGTTTTTTTGAAAAGCAGAAGCAATATAGAGCCAGTGTATCACCTTCCATAATCCACATATTTCTGAATAAGTCATATTCTGTGTGTCCTTAATAGCTTTTAAACTCCATTTTAATAAATGTTTGTCATTTCAGATGTATATAGCAATGATTTCAGCTCATGCTCTCATAATGTGCGGCTTCCAGTTTGTCTCTTGCGTAAAAGACCAGTGGAGTGGTAAGTTTGTGGATTAATGTAAATTTACATTTTGCCTTGGCTTACTAATTAGAAAAATGTCAATATTTCTAAAAGTTTGTCAAGGTACAGATTATATTAATAAATAATATGACAATGCATGGTCATTTGCTTAATTACACACGTGGACAAAATTGTTGGTACCCTTCAGTCAATGAAAGAAAAACTCAAAATGGTCACAGAAATAACTTTAATCTGACAAAAGTAATAATAAATAAAAATTCTATGAAATTTAACTAATAAAAGTCAGACATTGCTTTTCAACCATGCTTCAACAGAATTAATAAAAAAAAAAAACTCATGAAACAGGCCTGGACAAAAATGATGGTACCCCTAGAAAAGACTGAAAATAATGTGACCAAAGGGACATGTTAATCCAAGGTGTGTCCACTAATTAGCATCACAGGTGTCTACAGTCTTGTAATCAGTCAGTGGACCTATATATAGGGCTCCAGGTAGTCACTGTGTTGTTTGGTGACATGGTGTGTACCACACTCAACATGGACCAGAGGAAGCGAAGGAAAGAGTTGTCTCAGGAGATTAGAAAGAAAATTATAGACAAGCATGTCAAAGGTAAAGGCTATAAGACCATCTCGAAACAGCTTGATGTTCCTGTGACTACAGTTGCACATATTATTCAGAAATTTAAGATCCATGGGACTATAGCCAACCTCCCTGGACGTGGCCGCAGGAGGAAAATTGATGACAAATCAAAGAGACGGATAATACGAATGGTAACAAAAGAGCCCAGAAAAACTTCTAAAGAGATCCAAGGTGAACTTCAAGCTCAAGTAACATCAGTGTCAGATCGCACCATCCGTCGTTGTTTGAGCCAAAGTGGACTTCATGGGAGACGACCAAGGAGGACACCATTGTTGAAAACAAATCATAAAAAAGCCAGACTGGAATTTGCCAAACTACATGTGGACAAGCCACAAAGATTCTGGGAGAATGTCCTATGGACAGATGAGACAAAAATTGAACTTTTGGCCAAGGCACATCAGCTCTATGTTCACAGATGGAAAAATGAAGCATATCAAGAAAAGAACACTGTCCCTTCTGTGAAACATGGAGGAGGCTCTGTTATGTTCTGGGGCTGCTTTGCTGCATCTGGCACAGGGTGTCTTGAATCTGTGCAGGGTACAATGAAATCTCAAGACTATCAAGGGATTCTAGAGAGAAATGTGCTGGCCAGTGTCAGAAAGCTTGGTCTCAGTCGCAGGTCATGGGTCTTGCAACAGGACAATGACCCAAAACACACAGCTAAAAACACCCAAGAATGGCTAAGAGGAAAACATTGGACTATTCTAAAGTGGCCTTCTATGAGCCCTGACCTCAATCCTATTGAGCATCTTTGGAAAGAGCTGAAACATGCCGTCTGGAAAAGGCACCCTTCAAACCTGAGACAACTGGAGCAGTTTGCTCATGAGGAGTGGGCCAAAATACCTGCTGAGAAGTGCAGAGGTCTCATTGACAGTTACAGGAATCATTTGATTGCAGTGATTGCCTCAAAAGGTTGTGCAACAAAATATTAAGTTAGGGGTACCATCATTTTTGTCCAGGCCTGTTTCATGAGTTTATTTTTTTAAATAATTCTGTTGAAGCATGGTTGAAAATCAATGTCTGACTTTCATTGGTTAAATTTCATAGAATTTTTATTTATTATTACTTTTGTCAGATTAAAGTTATTTCTGTGACCATTGTGAGTTGTTCTTTCATTGACTGAAGGGTACCAACAATTTTGTCCACGTGTGTAATTACTAATTTACATGCAAAAGAATTTTTCAACCAGAGTCGTGGGAGTATTTCACTGTTTTTTTTAAAGACTTATGGTTCTGAATTGTTTACCTTCATTAATCAATAAATGAAATCTTGTACACAAATACAGGATGGGTGTTGATCTTGTTGAGAAATGGGTATGTTTGTGTATGAAAGCTGAGAATTTGTTAATTTACTTTGTTCTCAGTAGCATTTAAAACAACACAAAATGTAATTTTTGTCTCCTAGAATGTAGTGACTTTTCACCTCCAGTGACAGTTATATTGATGATCTTCCTCTGCCTTGAAGGAATGCTCTTCCTCACCTTTACTGCTGTGATGTTTGGAACTCAGATCCACTCAATATGTAATGATGAAACGGTAAGAGGTTAAGGGCATTTAGACTTTTACATACTCTGTGAGTCTGTTCCATGGTCATATTACAAAACTATAGGTTTCAATATTAAGAATTTTATTCGCAGTTTAATTTTAGTGTTGCTGATGACTCCACTGTAATTTTTAAACATCAGTTTTAAAATAAAACAGTTGTCACTGATTTGCTTGGTGATACTTGAACATTTTGCAGCCTTTGCTTATATGCAAATAGCCTGTGTGTTTCAAGAAGTCTTTGTTCTGTGTTGGATATTTAGTTTCGTTTTTTGCTGTCCTTTTGTTGTTTTGGACTTAACATTTTTTGCTGGCATTTCCATTATTATCTCACTGTCATTTTTAAGTATTTTGCATGTCTTTGTTGTTGGCAACAATATCCTAGCACATGACACCTGGAAGTTGCAATGTGTGGCATCAACATGGTAACCCTATTTGATCTGGTGCCGTGGTAATACAGATTTCAGAGTTTGTGGATGTTGTGAAAAATATTTGTGAGAGCATCCTTATTAAACAATCAGTTAAAAAACGTGTGTCTTTGAATTTCATTAGATTAAAAGTTTGGTCAGTGTATCAGTCTCCCAGGTTCTGGATTTTTTTTAACTAAATAACTAAATTTGTCTCTCATTTTTTTGCCCTACTTCCTTTCTTCGACTGCTGTTTTTACTGTGGCAAAATAGTATAAAAGAATATTTGCAAATCCACCATTAAGCTTAATCAAGGCTACTTTTGCATATAGTAACCATCAATAAAGAGCCAAAATACAGAATACTTTAACCCCATTGTGCATATTGTAACCATGTTCATCACTGCAGTGCATTTATATTTAGACCCTGCAGGAAGTAGTGTCACCTGCCCAATATGTTGAAAAAAGTAGGCTTCTCAATTTTGTTTACCAATCGCTTGTGATAAACGTGGATTGCTGAGCAGTTGACTTTAGTTTAGCAGTTATTTCATACCAGGTATATTCAAATACATGGAGCATTTGGACTACAAATAATGTCTTGCAAATATAAAATTAAAAATTCTGACCTATTCAAACACTAAGCAATACAGCTCAATATAAACCCAGCCGCTAAGTAAAATGAAACATAACAGTCAAACAAAATAACTAACTACTAATTGTAATATCTGGTATTAATTCTGTTAATAGAACAATAACACAATTCTATCCTTCTGGTGCACATCAGAGAGTGTCTGTGGGTGTTGTCTTGCTCCCATCAACACAAAAGAATATGGTGTGGACCCCAAAGACAACCTCCTTTGTAGATCTCTCTTAACCCATCCCCCACGTTTTAGTACACTGCCTGCACATGCATCACACAAGACACGTGTGCAGCTCCTTTGTATCGGACCTTTGTATTAACCTCCACAGATCCTGACATTAGTTTTGTAGCAACCTCATAGTCTGGACCTGTGAAGGAAATGCTCTTCAGGTGGCTGTGGACTGCCCAATGGGACAGGAATACCCAGAGAAGCAGTCTATGAAACAGCACCATGAGCGGTAGGTAAAGGGGATCATGGATACAGCACTTAAAGAGCATTTTGATCACATATCCCAGCGGCTACAGCCCATCAGGCTGGATGCTTGGTCCCCAACAAATCTCAGATATAGACTATGTCCTTGGGTTTGCTTGCTGAGAGCTGGGGGAGGGATCAGTATGGCATTTGTGAGCCGCCTGTGACCCACATAGTAATTTCGAGCCAGGTGGCATGTATGAGATTGCAAAGAGAGAAAACAGCTGGGAGCGTATGGTGAGGCTGAAGACCTGAGAGGCAAGGCAGAAACAGCTTTCCATTGTTAAAGCCAAACAGTCCTTTTTAGGTCCATTCACCAGTAATTAGTATAAAGACTCTAAATATACTCATCTCTCTCTAGCACCCCACAGATTATTACAGTATTATTATTTAGCGCTCTCTAACACATCAAAGTCTGCAATTGGAGTGTTAACACAGATGTGTGGGAGTGTGTGAGCAAGCAAATAATTTTATATATTCTCTATTCATTATTATATTTTCCATATGTACTTACATTTTAAATTGTCTATGTTTTAATGCATGTATTTCTCTCTCAGGTCATTAAATTATAGCAAACTGTAAGTGTTGAAAAAATGTTACGTTGCTGCTAACGTGTAGTTAGGCATACTCATGTTTGCGTCTGTATTTGTTGTCATTATTCCCTAAATGATACTTTACTGTATAACAACTATTAACCTAGCATTTATAATGTATTAATTATTATAAGTAATCTAGACATGATTTAAAGTATATGGGATGATGTACAGTTGATGTTTACATACACTTTTGGTTAATTCTTTAAAACTCACTTTTTAAACCCTCCACAGATTTTACACTAACAAACTATAAATTTGGCATATCATTTAAGACATCTTCTTTTTTTCAGGGCAGAAGTATTTTTTCCAACAATGTTCACAGAGTATTTCACTTTTTATTGACTGTCATAATTCCAGCAGGACAAAAGTTTACATATACTTTGTTAATATTTGGTAGCATTGCCTTTAAATTGTTTAACTTGAGCCACATGTTTTGGGTAGCCTTCCATACACTTAGTGTGCCTGGGAGAAGCTAGTAGACCTCCTTGCTCACACACTTTTTGAGTTCTGCCCACACATTTTCAACAGGATTAAGGTCAGGGCTTTATGATGGCCACTCCAATACCATGACTTTGTTGTCCTTAAACCATTTTGCCACATCTGTGGAGGTGTGCTTGAGATCATTGTCCATTTGGAAGGCCCATTTGTGACTGAGGTTCAACTCCTTTACTGTGCTCTTTGAGATGTTGCTGTTTTATATGTACATATTTTTCCTTCCTTGTGATGCCATCTATTCTGTAAAGCACACCAGTCCTTCCTGCAGCAAAGCACTTCCACAACATGATGCTCCCTCCCCCATGCTTGACGGTTTGGATAGTGTTCTTTGGTTTGCAAGCTGTTATAATATGTTTGCTATAATATTAAGGTTAATGTCACTGTCTCTGCAAAAAAACACATTTAAAGGATTTATTCACATGTGCAGGCTATGTTTGGCACACAGGGGCTAGTCTGCCTGCATTTAGAAAACCATTACTTTAGCAGTTTGAAGAATGAACAAACTGCAGTGTAGGCATTGTGCTATTCTTGTATATTTTTGGAGGTGGGGTTGAGTCCTTCCATTTCCTTGTTTGGAGACCAGAGAGAGCCTGCACGTGGAGAAACCAGTATATAAGGCTTGGACTGCTGCCAAGACACTTTGAAGCTGGTGGACGGAAGAATATGTCATCCGTCCGGAAAAGGCCTTCCTGCGCAGCAGACGAAAGATGGCAGACTGCGTAGATCAAGATTCCCACCCTGATAAAGTTTGTCATAGGTTCCCATCTGTAATGCCGCGTAAACCGTCATTAAAGAAAGCTAAGTATATATCTCTGATGTGATTTATAACCGCCGTAATCACTATGGGAGGGATATCGCCTTTTAATATCATATCTCTATATTTTCGGTTACTTAAAATGCCGCACTTTAAAAGAACGTATTCCAATTAGGGAGCTTTTGTTTCTAAAGGAAACACAAGCCCTTACCCTTTTTCCTCCAAACATAACGGTGGTCATTATGGCCAAACATTTTGTTCTTGGAATTCATCAGACCCGAGTACGTTTCTCCAGAAGGTAAGATCTTTGTCCTCATATACCATTGCAAACTGCAATCTGGCTTTTTATGGCAACTTTGGAGCAGTGGATTCTTCTTTGCTGAGCAGCCTTTCACGCTATGTAGATATAGGACTCATTTTACTGTGGATATCAATACTTGTCTACCTGATTCCGCCAGCATCTTCACAAGGGCTTTTGGTGGTATTCTGGAATTGATTTGCACTTTTCAAAGTATGTTTTTCTCAAGGAGACAGAATTCATCTCCTTCCTGAATGTGTGGTCCATTGGTGTTTACACTGCATATCATTGTTTGTACAGATGAACATAAAACCTTCATAAATTTGGAAATTGTTCCCAAGGAGGAACCAGATTTGTGTAGGTCCACAGTTTTTTTCTGAGGTCTTGGCTGATTTCTTTCGATTTTCCCATTATTTCAGGCAAAGAAGCAGTGAGTTTAATGGTAGGTCTTAAAATACATCCACATGTTGACTCTGAGGCTAATTGGCTGTCAGAAGGTAATTTGACTAAAACCTTGACATACATTTTGTTACCTGTCCATTTAAACAGCTTAGAAAATTCCAGAAAAGTATGTAAGTTTGTCACCCACTGGAATTGTGATATAGTCAAAAAAAAAAAAAAGTGAAAGCGTAAAAAAGTGAAATAATCTGTTTGTAAACATTGTTGGAAAAATGACATTTCTCCTGCACAAAGATGACATACCAGTATGCCAAATGTATAGTTTGTTAGTATAAAATTTGTGGAGAGGTTATAAAGTGAGATTTAAAGAATTCAGCTATACAACTGTACGTAGGTTATATGCAAATAGTGCACTGTTTTATACAAGTGACTTGAGCATCCATGAATGTCGATATCCACAGATATGAAGGGCTGACTGTACTTCCTAGGGAGTGCAATTGCTCAATCATTGAGAATAATAGGCCTGGTGTTTAAATGGGCTGTCCAAGCTCTTTGGTATTCCTTCTCTCTTGTCGGAAATTTACCTTAGTCACTGACCGTACACCTATTTGTGGCTCTATAGACAGAAAGAAACAAACTCTTGGCTAACTAGGTGGATCATTCAACAACAGTCATTTAATTTCATAGTTCGTCCTTGTCCTGGTGTTCAACATGTTAATTCAGACGTCCTCTCTCATCTCACCAAACCCGCTTTAGAGTGTCACTTTGTTAACGGGACTGTTAACAGTGCTAAGGGGGAAGGTGTGTGCGTTCATGTTGTGCTTTGCCCCTTTGCACAGATTCTACCTCTGGAAATACACTATTTTATATAGCTTTCTAATGCGTAAGCAATACGCCCTTAGATTGTCAAACACTCTTCTGTACAGAATTCTAATGCAAATAATAGATAGCCATTGATTGCGAAATGCGGGATCAGCTGTCACTGTATTGGGTAAAGCACTCATCACACTTTCATACAAATCTTTAAAGCCAGTTTACTCACCGTCTGACGTGGCCCTGGTCCCTACTATGCCTGTCTCTGAGTTTTTACTCGCTAGAAAGAGAGTTGGAGAAACTGAGACAACCCAGGAGTTGCTCTCTTACTGTGTGTTTGGGTCCCGTTTTGAATAAAGCTTGAGTGCTGATCCTCCATGTACCAAAATAAAAGACCTCCATAGCCTGTGCAACCCTGTAACCCAGACATGACAAGATACATAAATAAAATGCCAAATGTGTGTTTGACTAATCTGCATATCCACAGCATCCAACCTGTCTTAAAAATTATGCACATAATTCCCCATTTGTACAGGGGAAGACCATAGGCTATATTTTGGTGTGAAATATTTACTCTTGGGAAGTTTATTTAGCGATGATGGCTAGCACAAATGTCATTAATGACAGTAATAAAGTTTCATGCTACAATTTCATTGTAGCATAACTGCAACTTTAATTAATGTCATTATTTACACCTGTGCTTGCAATACTATTTCATGTCAATATGGCTGCTATGAAAACTGCCCATTAGTGATATGAAACCATTTGATGCCATTTATAAGTTTTGATAGCATAGCAACTACTCAAAAACCAAAGACACCATTTTCTGGAGATGTTTATGACATTATAAGCTAGCTTTAGTAAAAAAGTGACCAATTTTAAAATATAGATTTTTTTCCTTATTCATTTTGTAATATTATAATCACTCATAACATGGTAATTTTTCACTTTGGGGATAGCATATTTACACAAAATATAGAGTTGAAAAAGAGCTTTAAAATAATATGGGAACCATTTCTGTGCAATTTATATGTAGGGAGATATAATCAGTCAAAGTCAAATTTCCCCCACCCCCACCCCTCCCCCACAATAAGTTCAGACTTTGTTAGCTTAAGTCTCCTTTAATATTGATTACGGACATGTGCAATTTCAGTTCCATGGGTTACTTATATGACCAAATCAGCATCGTTAAAAATCTGTGATGATGAGGTCCAAAAGTGTGATGATTTGACATCAAGAGGCATTTTTGGTATTTGGCACAGGTATGTAAAGTTGAAGGCTCTTTATTTGCATAGCATAGTCGTTCATTTGCGGTATTTCAAAAGGTGATAGGCTGATGTATAATTTCAGGTGCTTTTATTGAATAATGACACCTAACAGTTTGATAAGAAAATTAGCAATTAAATCCTATAGTTTAAAATCCATTTGTTTAGCAACTGATACTGTATGTCTCAAACTAAAAAGTATGTCGCAGAGTTGGCAAGGAAAAAGAAATGGATGGCCTGGTTTTAAATAGCGAAGATAATGAAGATTAGCTTGTCCCATACTCAAAACCTCCTTAATTTGGAGGATTAAGTAAAAGTCGCAGTTATAATCATTATGTTTACATTTTTTCCAGTTGTTAAGGTAAACCCACTTAAGAAGAACTGATCCTGCACTCTGACCCATAAAGAAAAAAACTATTTCCCTTCAGGGATTAATACAGTGTACCAAATACCAAAAAAAAAAATGTACTAACTATATTAGTCTGAAAGGTTTTGTCATGCATAGTATTCACTTACAGACGTAAATGGCCCAGAAATACACCGTTAATCAATATTAAATTAAAAAAATATATAAATGAATTTATACCCTGGAAATTTTATGTTCATGTTTTAGTCCCTATACAATAAATTGTTTTACCTTGTTTTCAGCTTGAGAAGCATTCATATTTGTCTTAACTATTAGATAGTATGGGGCATGTCTCATAAATGGTTTCATAATACAAACGGTTTATTTGTTTTTGAATGTATTATTTACATATTGAAAAGTAAAAGCAATATATTTTCCATTAAAGAGAGCATGGCTTATCCAGTCAATATCAAAGAACACTGTGATTTACAGTTTCTTTGAACAAAATTGTATTATATTATTCTCATGGAACAGAGAAATGCATTATTAAAATTGTACTGAAGTATTTTGGAACTGAGTGTCTTATTACTAAAACGTATTTTGTAGCTTGCAAGTTCTTTGAAATAAATTGCAATAGGCAGTAAAACATGGTATGTGGTTCCATTATTCTAGAATGTGGTTTTAATTTAAGCTTTCCAGTTGCTGTATTCATATAAATAACAGAGCAACTTTTATGATCTGGGAAAATTTTACCTGGGAATTTCAAGAACTTTTGTACTCCTTTAAAAAAGCAGAGAAGATTAGAATATATATATAATAAGTGTTATTTCATATTGGGCTTTACATTAATTTTTTTTCTATTGTAATATGTATGGCTGAGAATTTGTGCTTATTGTCATCATGTATTGTAAATAATATATTAACCTTTTACCTTTGTTTCAGTTTTCTTATCTATTTACAGGTGTTGTAATTTGTCTTACATTGGGATTGGGAGATAACCTGTAACAGGCATTTCATTAGCTGCCATATTTGCAGAGACCTTGTGGAAAAATTAATTTGAGATAATAATAAAATGTCTCTGAATGTGTATCTTAAACGGTTAAAAAAAAATCTAATATGCTGTAATAGTCATCCAGTTATATGTAAATGAAAGATTAAACATGCCTAGTTGTGGTCAGAACAATGCACAACAACTTTTATATTTAATAGAGCACTTTTATTAGGTGTATATTCACAACATTTAATTATAATGAAACTTAAAACATGATGACAAGTTAAAAACATTCTCCCTTTGATTTATTCTTATATTGCTGGTATTATCTCTGCCTTTCCTGAAAATTGCTACACTGAAATTGCTCCTGCCTACAAGACAACAAGGATGCCTCCTTATGGTATAGTCAACAGGAAACTGATGTGCTTAAATTCTGTTATTTCCAGCTTGTACTTGAAAATAAAATGAGTTATTTTACTTGAAGTTGTTAGTGGATGTCGTCTTCTGGGAATGTATTGGTGTTAGAATGTTCATTGAAGTGTGGCACGCTGGCTACTGTTTCTGTTTAAACACTGCACACAATTTTTTTTTTTCCCACATGTTACAAATTTTTTTTTTTCCACATGTTTCACATGTTACCCATGTAGTTTGTAGTAATTGCTAAGAAAACTTTTAGTCTCATGTGTTTATGTAGAATCAGGATAACAAAGTGTCTGATACGATGGAAGACTATGGTGACCAGCTCTGGACAACAGAAAAAAAAAAAAAAATCAAAAAATACTCATGAAGAAATCTTGTGTTATTCATGTCACATAATCTACATGTCAAATCATCCGTTCGGATGCTTGCAGCGTTAACACCACATGTATTTTTTTCTAAAATATTTGTAAATGAATATTTAAGGAAGGTTTACAAACAGAAAGCCCCTTCACACAGGTTTGCACTTATGAATTGGTAGGATTCTTAACTAATGGGGGTTTGGGGAGACAAAATACATATGGAAATTAACTTCATTTTTGTGTGGAATTTATTTTTTTTAAGAATGGTGAATAAATATTATTTCTGTGTATGCAATATATTACCTTTTTAATATTCTCATTTTATTTAAGTTCAATACTTTTGTTGTACAGTATTTGCCTATGTTAATGCGGACAGCCAAATGTTACGTTTCAGCAGATTCATACATCAGTATTCTAAATGTACAACTTGACATTCCTTTCAAGCATGTTTAGTAAGGTATACTATTAATCGTTTGCTGCCATCTTGCAGATGTATAGTGGTAATAATTTAGTATTTTAACTTTGCTGATTTATGAAAGTTCATTTCTGTGTCTTTCAGAAAACCATATGTATTGTATTAAAAATAGGATTATTTATTACAGTTCTAACTGTAAAAAGGTGGTAAAAAAATATGGCGTAATCTGAAAGATTTCTTTCATCTTGGGTTTGACTGGACAACTGCATTGGGTTCAGCTTCCCTTACTCAACACTTCATAATTGTGAAGGCTGCCCACAAAGGAACAACTTCTTTTAAATAATAATAGTGTATGATTGCTTTGCATCAAATATATAAAATTAATCAGATTATTATTTGATGTGATGCCTAATACCTACAGTATAAGTTGTAGCATTATAAAATTGGATATAACTGTTTGATATCATGCAATTTATTGTATAGGAAAGTATACTAAACATAAAAAGATTACTTTGGTTGGAGATCTTCAGAATGTAAATATTTTAAATACAATAAGCAAGAAATTCATTTCTGCGTAGCATTGCCTAAAATAGGACTGAAGAAAAATATTGCATAGAGATTTTGAAAGTGGGGATTTTTAGTATAATACTAGAATATTTACAGTACTCTAGTCAATTATAATTTATTCACTTGAAACAGTTAATCATTCTTGATTTATGATTCCAATAAATTGTTTAGAACAATAATAGTAAGTAAGATTTTTTGTTTTAAATAGGAAATTGAGCGGTTGAAGAATGAAAAACCAACTTGGGAGCGAAGAATGCGGTGGGAAGGAATGAAAACAGTATTTGGAGCGAAACCATCTTTGTTATGGATCAATCCATTTGCTGGCCTTCGACTGCGACGCATATTGATGAGGACAAGAAAAGGAGGACCAGAGTTCTCTGTTTGAGTCCAATTATGTACTGTGTTGAAACAATTTTAAATCGAAATTGGTCTTCTGTATGTATCATAAGGTGTCATTCTGGACTACACCCTTATTTTAAGCTGCAATTATAGGAATATTGCTTTTTTCTGCTGGCAGGACTGATGTCTTACTATAGTGGACAGCTAGAATCTCCATGAGATTGCCTGAATTTCCAAATTTTCTTTTTTATTTTGAATAAGTATTAATGTGCTTGATTTGCTTTTTAAATTATGAATTTAAATATGCTATGTAAGCAATTAAAGAATTCTGTTAAAAGGAACATGATTGCTTCTGACCACAAAATTGGTATTTATAGGAAATATGAGAATAAATGGCAAAATCATTATACTAGTTTTGGATTACCAAATGTCACCCCTCAAAAAAGCTGTCTAGATTCTCAAACCTAAGGTTTATTTAAAAGCAAAGAACCTAACTGATGAAATTCAAATGTATTTTTTGTGGACTCCATTCAAAGTCTATTACTTTATTGGGAAAGGCAATTAATGATTGGCTAACATTTATAAAGATTACCAAACAAATGTTATGCCACTGTTAAATGTATTTAAGAATTGAATTTATAATCTCAAAAATAATATTCTTACCAAAATCAAAAGGTACTTATTTTCAAGTATGGCACATTTTAAAATAAAAATATAATCCATAACACAGTGTACTGTACTTTGATCCAGCATTGCCATTTATTCTTTATTTCATCTCAGTTGGCAAAGTGGTTTTGTTCCTTCTTCTTAAATTGTGTTTACTCTAAATGGTTGTCTTTGGAAGAGTCAGCCTTTTGTTATAGATTGATTTCCATTACGATATTGTAACACTACCCGTGGAATGAAGAACAATCTGGTTTATACTGATAAATATAAGATTCTTCAGGGTTTTTGGATTTTAAAAACCTGAAGACTGGCTTAAGGATTTCTTTGTCACCTGCTGTAAAACTTAATACAGTATCACATGTTTAATTTCATACATGTGGAAGGGAGGGATAAGTATTTATGCTGTGTGAGAATTTGTACATTGGCTGGCAATAGCATGCTCAGCTCTATGATAAAATCTCTCCAATGCACTGATTATGCAACCACTTTTATATGTTTAAAATTATTTTGTGGGATTTCATCTTTATCTAGTTACTCTTTGAGTTCATGTGTAATCAGTATAGTGTGCAAAACGTTTAAATTAAAAACATAGCACAAAAAGTAAATAACTTTAATAGTATCATGATGTGTTTAGTAAATACAAATATTTTAATTGTCAAGTAAAATGGACAACTTTGCTCACTCAGAATGATGCAGGTTATGCAGTGTTTAATCTTTTTTCATAAAGCATTCAGACATTCAATTCAGGCAACATTTAGATATTATGCTGATTATGTTTAGATTCTTAGTTGATCATATTATATATGATTTAAATAACTTGCATTTATTAAAATGATTAATGAAAGTAAGTCAACTGTAATTTAACTACCTGTTGTTATTTAGTACAGTATTCGAAAACATTATTGTTTAAGTAAGGTTCAAATATGCATTTTTTTTAAATTATGCATAATTCTGCTACTTTGGGGAAGTATATGCAGTATAAATATGGAAAGATACTTAATAACCATCCTGCGAGTATTCTAAAACAGAATTATCAATAAGGAATATAAATTAATCAGAATACATCATATGCAGCAGCATTTATAATGCTATTCTGTCATAAGCATTGTTGCTGCTGTTATTTTAAGAAAAATAAACTTGAGTAATGTATTGGTACTGTGTATGGGTAAAAATGCTAGATTACTTTGTCAATATTGATAATGTGTACTTTTACGTTTACATCATGAAATACTTAGGAAAAATCACTACAGTACTATGCAATGCTTAATAACAATAACCTTGATCAAATGACATTGGTTTTAAAGCATAGCCTATATCTTTAGTGTAACTCCTTTCTCTGGCTCGTTTAAGCAAATGATAAATATGAATTAATAAGAAGTTATATTGTAAATAAAAAGAACTTCCAAAATAAGGCAGCTGAGTGCAAGACGCATTTTATTATGAGAAATTATTAAATGAAGGTAGATCAATTATTTTCTTTGTTTGCTTGTTTCATAACAGATACACTTTTAGGATGGAGTGGCACAGTAACATTTTTATTCATGGTAGTGATACTAATAAGTTTCTTTTTTGTGGTCCTGAGTAAGCCTATGATTTGATAGTTGACATTATCCCAGTATTCCAAAGCCCATCACAGTACAATGAGTATTTTATGGTGAAAAGCAATTTACCTAAAATCTCTAAGCCTTATAAATTTGTGATGTTTTTCATAAACCATCAGGGCATTATATTTTACTGTATGAACATCTGAGATTGAATATGTTTAATTATAAAATAAATATTAAAAATAGTTGATTAGGTATGTGTGTAAAATAAAGTTGAAAATAAAATCCGCTTTAGTCTGAAAATTGATTTGCAATAGTTTTTTCAGAAGTGTGTTGCCTATTACTTGACACTGTAAATCCTGGCATGTTCAAAACCCTGCATGAATATTTAGTAGCAAGAAGTAAAAATAATCTTTAGTAGTATATTACATTGCAGAAAAAAGACTGAGCAAAGATTTCAATTTCTTGACAGTATATTTAATATTTTATTATTGAACAAAATGTTAAAGTTGCAGGGAGAAATGAACATTTTTAATTTTTACTTCCTTTATTACTCTTAACTTAAGTGTGTAAAGAATTATTTACCTTAATTAGAGGGCAATATTAAAATTTAATTTTAATTCATATCACTAGATTTATTATTTTTTCCTCCACTTACTAGGACATGCAGTAGATGATGCTGATACTTAATGGCCAAACTATAGTATTAAAGAAAACGTCTTCAACTACTTAATTTAAAAAAGACTATAAACAAATAAAGAGCATTTTCATATAAATCAATTATTAAAATATTACTTGAGGTTTATAATAATCATGGATTTTATTTATACTCAGATCATGAGCCAAACCACTAAAATATTTAGCAGTACTAGCTAAGAAAATATATTTGCCAAATATATTAGTATTTTTATTTAAACAAATGTTAGGTAGCATTTTATGTTAAATCTACAAGCCAAATTCTAAATATTGTTTTCTTTTCAGTTTAAGCTGTAAGTGACTTAGAATGTACATTTTACTTTTAACATTCAAAATATATCCCAGTTGGGTATGTCTATACTTTAAAATTAATATATTGAAAACAAAATTACTTTACCAACTCCCAGATGCCTTCATATTTATTTTGTTTCTAATTAACACTTCCATAAGAGCAAATTTCTAGTAAGATTAGATACAGCAGTTAATGACACCTACATTTGGTGTACACTAAGTGGTCAGATGACTTCAAGAAGCATATCCATTAAATGTTTTCAAAAGCCTTCTCTTTATACAGGAGATAAAACTAACATTAATAAATTTCTGAAACTGTTATTGTGATTCTATAAAGTACAGAGTTTGTTGATATTCCAGTCCATGATGGATGTGGCTGGATTACGTAAAATTTAAAGTGTTGGCAGGTTTCTAATGTAGTATTAAATAGTCATGTTGCCCATTGTCCTATTCTAAGTTTCAATTATTTTATGTAAATATTTAATCTTATATAACTGTATTTAGGAAAAAAAGTTTAGTGTAAAATATCTGAAAAGTGATTTTTTATTACAATATCATGTTGGGTACCTATTTCATATCACCAAATATTGTATAAAAATACTGGTAATTGTTTTTCCCTTTCTTTTTTTAAATTGGTTTTTAAAATGGTGCTACAGGGTTTAGTTTATTTACACATTGGTAAATCAAGGCTTCTGCCAAAGTTCAAAATTAAGTCATTACACTGCTTAAGCAAAACTTCATCTTGATGAAATGTTGAAGACTACAGCTAAGATTTATTTGAGTTACAGATCTATTTTAGAAATATTATAATATTGTAGATTACAAAGAGAAATGCAATGTAATTTTGTTATTGTTTTTTTTATTGGTATATTAACTTAAGCCTATGTTTGCAGTGTATTGATCAGGATGACTCTTGGAAAACAAAATAAATATTGCAAACAAACTGGTTTTGTTTATTTAATTTTTTGTTAATGTGTTACCGTTTTGTTAGTAACATATGGTGAGTAGGAGAGTGTGAAAAAGTACTTTCTTGAATGATTTTTTTTTCATTAAAAAAAAAATACAATTTCAGGCAAATAGACATCCATTACAAAACTAGCTCATCTTTGCATTTTTACCAGATTGCTCTAGATTAACAAAAATGTTGGTATATTTTTATTACACATCAGTTCTATTAATTTTTATGTAGTGTTTTCTCATAATAAAATAGGAACCGTAGTGGTATATAGATTCAGGTAATTACATTTATTGTTCTGGATATTCTACAAAATATTCCTAACAATGTAGCATATAATTCAATATTAAAAGTATAAAGATAATACCTGTTTTTATGTGAGCAATGAGAGATTTACATTTCTGAGGAAGAGATGGGCTACTCTGCCACAAGAGCCTTACACGAGTGTGGTACATTACATTTTCAGGTAACAAAATTGCAGTTTTACTCTTTTTACTGATAGTTCATACTCATAATGTTTCAGAGTAATATGTACAAAACTGAAGTCAGTAATTCTTTTAACACCCCAGTATCTGATACTAACAAGTAAGTAACAAATTATATACTAAAACAACAGTGGTCTTAAAAAGAAGGCAAAATCTTATTTATTGGTATGTAATAGATGGGAGCTACAAGAAATGAAAAATGTACTTCTGTCACTGATTTAAAAAAGTATTGTTTTTACTATTTTTTTATTATTAAGTTGCAGAATATAAAAAGTATGTTACAGAGCAAGTACAGATATATTTTGCTCATTTACACAAAAGGAAAGTACAGAGAGTGGAACTGAGGGTAGGAACTTTGAATGTTGGCAGTGTGACTGGTAACGGGAGAGAGTTAGCAGATATGATGGAGAGAAGGAAGGTTGATATATTGTGCGTGCAAAAGACTAAATGGAAGGGGAGTAAGACCAGGTGGATCGGAGGTGGATTCAAATTGTTCTATCATGGTGTGGATGGGAGGAGAAATGAGGTAGGAGTTATTCTGAAGGAACAGTATGTCAAGAGTGTTTTGGAGGTGAAAAGAGTGTCAGGCAGAGTAATGATTATGAAGCTGGAAATTGGAGGTGTGATGATGAAGGTTGAGTTTAGGGAGGAGGTGAGACAGGCACTGGGTGGCAGTGAAGAGTTACCAGAGAGCTGGGAAACTACAGCAGATGTAGTAAGGGTGACAGCAAGAAGGGTGCTTGGCGTGGCATCTGGAAAGAGGAAGGAGGAAAAGGAAACCTGGTGGTGGAATGAGGAAATATAGGAGAGTATACAGAGGAAGAGGATGACAAAGAAGAAGTGGGATAGTCAGAGAGATGCAGAAAGTAGACAAGAGTACAAGAAGATAAGGCTCAAGGTGAAGAGAGAGGTGGCTAAGGCTAAAGAAAAGGTGTATGATGAGTTGTATGAGAGGCTGGACACTAAGGAGGGAGAAAAGGACCTGTACCGATTGGCTAGACAGAGGGACCGAGCTGGGAAAGATGTGCAGCAGGTTAGGGTGATAAAGGATAAAGATGGAAACATACTCACAAGCAAGGAGAGTGTGTTGAGCTGATGGAAAGAGTTATTTGAGAGGCTGATGAATGAAGAGAACGAGACAGAGAAGAGGTTGGATGATGTGGAGATAGTGAATCAGGAAGTGCAACAGATTAGCAAGGAGGAAGTAAGGACAGCTATGAAGAGGATGTAGAAGCATGGAGGTGTTTAGGAGAGATGGCAGTGGAGTTTTTAACCAGATTGTTTAATAGAATCTTGGAAAGTGAGAGGATGCCTGAGGAGTGGAGAAGAAGTGTACTGGTGCCGATATTTAAGATTAAGGGAGATGTGCAGGACTGCAGTAACTACAGGGGAATAAAATTGATGAGCCACAGCATGAAGTTATGGGGAAGAGTAATGGAAGCTAGGTTAAGAAGTGAAGTGATGATTAGTGAGCAGCAGTATGGTTCCATGCCAAGAAAGAGCACCACAGATGCAATGTTTTCTCTGAGGATGTTGATGGAGAAGTTTAGAGAAGGCCAGAAGGGTTGCATTGCGTCTTTGTGGACCTGGAGAAAGCATATGACAGGGTGCCTCGAGAGGAGCTGTATGAGGAAGTCAGGAGTGCCAGAGAAGTATGTAAGAGTTGTACAGGATATGTACGAGGAAGTGTGACATTGGTGAGGTCTGCGGTAGGAGTGACGGATGCATTCAAGTTGGAGGTGGGATTACATCAGGGATCGGCTCTGAGCCCTTTCTTATTTGCAATGGTGATGGATTGACAGATGAGATTAGACAGGAGTCCCCGTGGACTATGATGTTTGCTGATGACATTGTGATCTGTAGCGATAGTAGGGAGCAGGTTGAGGAGACCCTGGAGAGGTGGAGATAGGTACTGACTAGATTTGGTGCATACTGGACTCAGATTAGCATCAGCAAGTTCCTGCACAAAGCTGGTCAGTAGACATACTGTATTCTGCCAGGCAGGCTCAGATGGGAAATAAATAGTGTTTAAATTATGATCTGGAAAGCTAATGCCTGTGGTGGGCTGGCACCCTGCCCGGGATTTGTTACCTGCCTTACGCCCTGTGTTGGCTAGGATTGGCTCCAGCAGACCCCCGTGACCCTGTAGTTAGGATATAGCGGGTTGGATAATGGATGGAAAGCAAATGGTAACAATATTTGTTGCTGCTACGTTATTAATGGCAGAAAGATTGTGCAGGTTATTTTACAAAATCAAGATTAAAAAGTGAGATTTCCGATTGACTTTGTTATCTTGCTTCAAAGACAAAGAGGTGTTTGATTTCTGCCTACAACTTACTGACATGTTTGGCTTCACTTAGCATGGATCTTCTCCAGGTTCACTTTGGACAATCTACCCAGCAGTTTCCTTACATGTTCCATTCCATTCACATCTTGCCAATATTGTCTCTCCCTCTCTTGTTGGGACATGACCAATCCAATTCTATATTCTGGATGTTTATTCTTTCTTTCTAGGTTTTTGATTGGTCAATTTTTAGAAGTCTTCATTAGTAGTTCTGCTTTTTCAGTGTATGCCAGTTATTTTTCTCAGATATTTATTGACAAAGACCTGGAGCTTATTAATGATTATCCCCATTGTTTTTTGTATCTGACAGCTGTAGAATACTGGTTTGACATTCTGTTGAACATGCACACCTTTGTATTTAATGTGATTTGAGATAAACTCCATACTTGGTCAGGTATATCAAAAACTTTTGACCCAAAAACAAGGAACAGATTTGGAGGTCATGTTCTGAGAAGAGACAGAAACAGAGACAATATTGCCTGGGTGTGAATGGAATGGAACCCATAAGGAACCTGTAGGGTAGATTGTTCAAAGTCAACTTGGAGAAGATCCAGTAAGTAGTTAGCAAGTTGCAGGCAGATATTGAACACCTCACCCCAAGTCCAATGGAGGCAATTCAAGTCTCACACTCCAGTAGCTACAGTATGTATGTGTGTATATATATATATATATATATATATATATATATTTTCTTAAGTGTAGTCATGCTGAAATAGGCTTCATATTCCGCCAACCCTGAGTAAGTCCAAAACTGAATGGAATAAGTATAAAATTGTTTAAATTGAATTAAGCAAGAAAGATAGTCTAGATTATTTAAAGAAGAAATTATATTTGGAGTGCACATGTCTGACACAGGTGTGAAAATATCAGCTTATTTGGAGTGCCATTGTCCTTTCAAATTTTTATGTACTGTATAATCTTGAAGATATGATAAAGCCACAAATTTAAAAACACAATTTAAAGGGCTATCAAATTTTATTGATAAAATGCTTATTCCCTTCACTTATAGAATCAGTTGAAGGTAACATGAAAGATGAAATGTTTTGCATTTTGATATCTAAGTGTATGATCTGAGTAGGAAATTGAGCTTTTTCTGGTGTAGTAAAAATTATGAATATTTAATTATTCATTATTCATAATTTACTTGGAAGTGTGAAGTGAAATATGATCAAATAAATCATTATCTCAAAACAGTATAATTTAGTCTAGTTAAGGGTAATTTAATTCAGTATCATGGGGCACAGAACCTATCCTGGTAGTATTGTGTGAAAAGCAGGAACCACCCTTGGACAGGATGCAGGTCCATTGAAGGGCACACTCCTGAACTTGCTTATGCTTGAGAAATGCATAGTCAGCAATTAACCCAACACATATAATTTTAAAGTAAAAATATATGAGGGGAAAACTCAGATATGGGAAGAATGTCCAAACTCCACTTTGGCAGAAATGCTAACTGCTGTGCTAGCCACCTTTACTACTGCTTAATCTAATTCAGGAATGCATTTTTTTAAATAGTCTATACTGTTAATCCTTGAAATGAGACTATCTCTGGGCACACACACTCACTCTGGGGCCACTTTATGGTTGCCAGTTAACATATCCTGATATTCTATGAGAATGTGAGAAGAAAGCCCACGTAGACACGGCCAGAATATGCAGACTCCACACAGACCATGACCAGTTACTTGATCCAAACCCAGAGTTTTCTGTGAAAATGTACATCCCCTTAGTAACTGTAATGCCATTTATACTTTGATAAAAGTTTGTAAAATAATGCCAAAGATGTGGAGTTAGAGCAGTGGTGAAATAAATTTGGATGGGCTAACATTATGCTATGAAAAATCTTTTATGTCATCCTATTCTTCACTACCTGCACAAAGACTGATTTTACTGAATTGGAAGAATCCTAATCCATATTCCATAAATCAGCAGGAAGGTGATATTCTATATTATCTCAGATTGGAAAAAACATAATCCTTTTTGTAAGGATCTGTTCTGTTTTTGTTGGAATCTGGCAACAGTGCATTAATGTAGTTGTGAAGTCAGCATGCCAGGCCTGTGCTGAACTCTTTTTTAAATTTTATTTGCTGTTTTTGTTCTATATAAAGAACCACCTTAGATGGGGCGCTCTAAATCAGGTGGTTGCTCTGTGTTGTGTTTGATGGATTTTCTCCAAAACATTATTGTATTTGCTGTTTTTTAATGTTGGGTTCTGTTTTGTTATTGTACTTTGATCTTTTTATGTAAAAAAACAGGAAATAGACTGCAGCTTTTCAAATTTTATCAGTCACACTCACAGCCTTGCCAGCATACCTTTGGGGAAGTTTGAGGAACACTGAAATAGCAAGAGGAAAACACTTCTACACATGGGAAAAACATGCAAACTCCCCTTGGACCACAACAAGTTGTGAGAGTTGAATCCAGGATGCTGCATCTGTACTATCTGATGTAACAATCACACTGATTGTTTGGTTGGAGTTGGTTCGGTTTTCCAAGTGGTTGTATGTTAGAGTGTCTGTTCTTTAATGACCCAGAACAATAGCAACTGTTTAATTTGAATAACAGTAGCAAATCTAAAAGTAGTAAGTATTGTGTTATTTAGAAGTAAAGCTAATGATGATATGAAATGGAGTATTAAGAAAGAAGTAAGCATTAGGAGTCTAACTGCTGTGGAGATTTGATAGTAACCACACTAAACAAAAAAATGGTATACAGTAGTGGTGGAAAAAATGAAAATATGCAAAGGCATTGGGAGGGAAGGGTTGATAATGTACTTATACTAATCCATAGGAGTACATTTGATTTACCAATGTCATTCCACCAAGGGAACAAATCATCCCCTCACTAAAACCCTAAAATATGGCTACATTAAAACAATTCTGTAGAAGAGAGTGGGCCTAAATTTCTCCACAGCAATGGTCTCCTCTTACCAGAAGTGGGTTATGGCAAAAGTTTTTTGTTTTTTTTTGTGATATACTTTGTTAATCCCCAAAGGGAAATTGTATTTTTGCATGACCTTTGGGGGTCAGCCATTGTATTGCACCCCTTGAGCAAGACCTTTAACTAAAAAATTGCTCTAAGGCTCAACAGAGTAAGATTTCATCAAGCTGTAATGGAATTTGAACTGGCAACCTTCCAGATACCAACACAATGTTGCAGCTGAAGGTGGCACGAACAAGTATTACATTTAGAAGAGCAATTACTTTTTCTCTTGAATGTTACTGGTGTTGGTGATCTTTTTTCCTTTTATGAATCAGGTGATCATTCTGAAATGGTGTATTTTGTTTACTCAGGTTGTCTTTTGTATTACACTATTTTTTTTGGAAATCAGAAACAATTACATTTTATGAGTAAGCAAAATAGAAATTGGGAAGCGGGCAAATACTCTTTCACAGCACTGTATACAGTGAACTGGGTACTATTCAAACCTAGACTCTTGGGACAGTGTAGCAGCAATGATTATAACATCATCACTGTGTTTCTCTGTTAGTATCTATTTTAATTTACATATGTTGTAATTGCAGCAGAAAATTTAGAAATATTGACTAATATACTGCAGAGTGGTTAGAATCATTTTCAGGGTTGCTTCTAGGATTTGATGGTATCAGGATCTTAGCCCCTTTATGGGTGTCTAGGTACATCCTTCTCTGAGCTCTTCCACTCTCATTTAACTTTTAAACATATTTTACTTATTGCTTGAATTGGATGCAAAATAATGCCAGTACTCTACTGTATATTCTTGCCGACATCTACACATAAACTTCATTAAACTTTTCATTTGAGAGTCTGCCCCCCTCAGTATTTCGAGCATATTGATATACATACACAGCATCAAAGAGCTCCCACCTTGAGATTTTAGAGTTCACTGATAAACATATTTTATTGTGAAAGCTTTCTGTAGGCTATGAACTCAATATCTTATTGGGGTTTAAGTCATGACTTTGACTAGGCCCATCCCAAACTTTTTCTTGTTATTATTTTTTTTTTTTCTCCAGTAATTTAGAGGTGGGCTTTCTTTTGTGCTTCAAGTCTTTGTTCTTTTGCATAACCTGCTTGAACTTCATATCCCGGACTGATGATCACACATTCTCCCTTGATTCTTTCTGGTAGAGAGCTTAAATCATGGTCCTCTCAATTATGACAACTCGCACCGGCCCTGGAGCAGCAAAGTATCCCTATACCATCACACTACAACCACCACATTTAACTAAGGGCATGTTCTTATTGTGGAAAGCTGTGCTAGCTTTACATAAGATATTACAGGACCTATGTCTTGCAAAAAGACAATCCATCCATTATCCAACCCGCTATATCCTAAGTACAGGGTCACGGGGGTCTGCTGGAGCCAATCCCAGCCAACACAGGGGGCAAGGCAGGAGACAAACCCCAGGCAGGGTGCCAGCCCACCACAGGGCACACACACACCAAGCACACACTAGGGACAATTTAGGATCACCAATGCACCTAACCTGCATGTCTTTGGACTGCGGGAGAAAACCAGAGTACCCGGAGGAAACCCATGCAGACACGGGAAGAACATGCAAATCCACGCAGGGAGGACCTGGGAAGTGAACCCGGGTCTCCTTACCACGAGGCAGTAGCGCTACCACTGTACCACCCCTTACAAAAAGTTCTACTTTTTATTCACCAGAACATTATCCCAATTGTTTTGGGGATAAAAATTTATTTCTGGCAACTGTTAGATGAGTGGTTTTCATTTTGCAACTCTCCCACATATACCATGTTTGTCCAGTGTCGTCTTAATAGTGGAATCACAAATGCTAACATTAACTGAGCTGAGAGAGGCCTGCAGTTCCTTAAATATTCAACTGGATTCTTCTGTGACTTCCTTGATGAGATTTATGTGCACTCTTGGGAGTAATTTTGCTAGATAGGACACACCCAGGCAAATTTACCACTGTTCCAAGTTGTCTTGCTTTATAACCCTTTCCCGAATGATATACTGTATATGTATTTCAGTAACTTTCTTTCTCAAATCTTCTTGAATTTTTTTTGATTGAAGTATGGTTGTTTGAGATCATTTAGCCAGCTTCACACTGCTGGAAATGTTCTATTTAAGTTATGTTTAGTTTTAGTAGGGCTGACACCAATAAAGCTTGGGTGTGTCTAGTCTGAGTTATCTTGTTATCATTTAAATCCGGTTCATTGGTTGAATGAGCGATTGAAAGGGCAATTACTTTTTCACATGGGTGATATAAGTGTTGGTTAACTTTTTTGTCTTTTGCACTAGAGCAAATTTATTTGGATATCAGAAATAAATGTTACAAAAAAGTAAAAATAGAGAAAATAAGGGGCAAAAACATTTCCATGGCACTTTATGTGGAGTTAGTCTGTTCTTCTTGTGCATGAATGGGTTTTCCTTTTTCAATTCCTGCATTATCATGTTTTGCTTACTAAGCTAATCAACAATTTTAAACTGGCCTGGTGCGAATGATATATGAGTGTGCTATTATGACCTTTTTTGGGCGCAGCCATCATCAGTTTGTCTGTCTGCAGAAAAAGTGTTGACCATGTTGAGAGGTTTACTTACCTCGGCAGCAACATTCATATCTCTGGTGACTCTTCCTATGGATTCGGTAGACAGACTGGGAGTGCATGGGGGAGTCATAAGGTTGCTGGAAAGGGTGTGTCACACTCCCAATATCTTTGAAAAAGGATGAAGCTTCAAGTTTTTAGAGTTCTGGGGCCTCATGTATAAATGGTGCGTACGCACAAAAATGTTGCGTCAGAACGTTTTCACTTTCAAATCGCGATGTATAAAACGTAAACTTGATGTAAAGCCACGCACATTTCCATGGTAGCTCATACCCTGTCGTACGCAAGTTCTCTACTCAGTTTTGCAGACTGGCGGCACACAGCGTCAAAGCAGTGCTACTGTTCCTGTGTGGTTATCCTTTCTTTTTTAGATCCACATCCCTTATACGGCTTTATAAATACACTGCAAGTAACCGAATATTGTTTATTAGTTTAATGCATCTGATTGTAATTAACCTGTAACAATATAATGGTCCACAGAATGGTCAAACTATTCTAAATACCATAACTGCTTTAGCGTTGTTACTCTCACTGCATCTCGAATCCCACATCAGATCATCTTTTTCCATATTACTCTCACTGCACCACTCGGAGTATTTATATCACTGTATCAGAGTGTGAATCGCAGCTGTACAGCAGCTGATTGTAAAGAGAATTATCGGTATACAGCATCAAGCACACGCTGCCTCAGCTATGCTGTCTATTGAACTGCTCTCATATGACAAACGCTTCAGAGCCTTTCCTGTACTGACCTCGCAGTTCAGAAACAGTTTCATCCCAAGAACTCTAAACGCACTCAATCACTCCTTCAAGTGCTCCTTGTAGAACTGTTTGTACTTAATGTATTAGTACAATCACCTCACTGTAAACTTGCACAGTTATAATATTGCACAACCTGAGCCACTTTATAAAACACATATTTACATATGATGCCGATATCATTTTTAAGATGAAATACAACAAAATATGTTTATTATATTATACAGATAAACTTTAACTACACGGTGCCGCAGCGCTAGCGAGCCACTGGCACTCCGTTCACGGATTGTTCCTGCCTCGAGCTGTATTCTTGCTGGTGCTGATGCAACACTGGAAGGATAGATGGTTAGAATAATTAAACACATACTATGAAGATATTTCAATGTTCCTTAAAAGTTTTGAAGAAACGGCGTTCTAAGCTTACAGATGGCTTAACGTCTATTACAGAGCTGACTGTGTGGTGATTGGGTATTTGAAGAAAGAAAAGTAAGGACAGGAATTGGAGGTTAGTACGTTTGAAAGAGACAGTACTGCTACAATAAAGTATTTCATCGAAGGTAGCACACAGCGCAGCAAGCATCTTGCGTGAGATATGAACAATCACTGCTCCACCGTGTTCCCATGTTTAATAACATGCTTCAACCATCATCATGAAAATGATATCACATATACATCTCAGTATTTTAATTATTTAGAGACCTGTAATATCACGAATGTATTGGATTCTGTGTCCTGTTGGAGGAAGAGAAAGCCCGGAAGCACGTAGTAATTCACACACATAGAGCACATACTGTGGAAGATCAAATACAAAACAAAGCATTTAACGTGCTACTTTAGTTGCGATGGGATTGAGAAACTAGTAAATTAAGCCATTTTAAGATTAAGTTTATGTTTTACTTTAATGACAAAATAAACTACGTGATTAAAGTGGAAATTTAGAGATTAAAGTTGACATTTCATGCTTTTTCCCCACTGTGTGCCTTTTTTTTCCTCTGTACCCTAATAAGCTTTCATATGACACTCAGACTGTGGGCTACGACTCGCCTTTTCATGGCAACTTTGATATCTGACAACTTCTTTTTTTTATTTCGGGCACTGTGCGACTTTGTGAACGTGAGCTTTCGAGTTTCTCCGACACGCTATGTCACTCAATCAACTTCCTTTTGTTGTTTATACCACTGTTTAAACCAACACATAGTACGTTTTTCTTTGCCTCCACTTGGTACTCGCTGAAATTCTTCTATTTTCTTCTATTTTGCTTTTGCCATTGCCTTTTCACAGAAGGCTGAGCTTAAGGGCTATTTATATTGATTTACATATTCAAAGAGGCGTAATTCTGGGAAGAGTTGGGGCGGGACAGCAGGCGCGTGCATGTGAGTTACTTTTCACACTGACCGGGATTTATGTAGCGGAAGAACGTGGAAGTTGGCGTACGCACAGATTTATGTATCTGGATTTTTTGTGCGTAAGCACATTTCCGCTTTTGTCCGTACGCCAGTGAGAATTCTACGCACGGTGTTATACATGAGGCCCCTGGTGCTTCCTGTTTTGCTATAAGATTGCAAGACATAGACACTATCCAATGACCTGAGACGAAGACTGGACTCCTTCAGTACTGTGTCTCTTCAGAGAATCCTTGGGTAATGCTGGTTTGAGTTTGTGTCAAATGAGCAGTTGCTCACTGAGCGCCAAATGAGGCACATTACCTGCATTGTGAGGGAGCGCCATTCACGGCACTATTGCCATGTGGTGCGATTCCCCAAGGGTGATCCGGCTCACAGGATATTCATTGTTGAGGACCCGAGCAGATGGACCAGGCCAAAGAGACGCCCTTGTAACACCTGGCTGCAATAATATCCAACTGCAGAGGCAGAGCACCATACGTTATTGCAGGTACACACCAGCAGTTACAGAACTGAAGTTAAGGTTAATATAGTTAGCATGTAGGATAAATGATTGAGGTTAGGAGTTAGTTAATGTTAGTTGTTAGTGGGAATGGGCGGTGTGTCTGTGTGTGTTTGCCAATATGGATTAAGAGCTATTCTGTTGTGTGGTGCGTGCGGTAATGTGCTGTACCAGTGTATACTCCCTGACCTGACCTACACAATGGGATTGTGCCTTACAAAGGGTTGGTACCTGCTTTGTGTCAAATGCTGAACTCAATTGTTATAAGATTAGAAAATGTATAGGTAAATCCTTACACTGACCCTTGATTAAATCCATTTATTCACCCATTTGCTAATTACACTTATCACTTAAATGTGTTTTGTGGAAACCAGAACCATTTCCTTTTCAATTTAAATATAACAAATACAGCTAGAATAAAATAACGAACAATTAACAATAATAAAACTGTAAACAAAACTTGAAGAAACAGGTGCCAAAATTTTATGGATAACAATATAATTTACTAGTTATTAATCATTCGTAAATATCATATTTACAAAGTACTGTATACCAATCCGACCTGCGGTGGGATGGCACCCTGCCCGGGATTTGTTCCTACCTTGCGCCCTGTGCTGACTGACCGAACAATCCGACATGCAGTTTTATTAACTAACTAAACTAAACTGAATTAACTAACTCAATTAACTATTAACTAAACCACTGACTTTGAGAATACTGTACACCCCCTAGTGTGTTTGCATAGCACCGCCCCTCAAATGCAACAAAAATGTTTTAATAAATACATTGTAACGAAACCTCTCCCGCTCCGTATTACCGTAGATAAAAAATGCACATGCATTTCAGAGAGAAGCAAACATTTTTTCAAAAAGCAGATACGAAAGTAACAAACCGGTGTATATTTAAAGTTCTACTAATCTCATAAAATTGCAGCAAAACAAAAGTCTACTACGGATATGCAAATTAACAGTATGCAGGTGACAAAGATTATGACGACGTCATGAAACAAAAAAGAACTGCACTGCCGCTTCAACACGTTTGCTGACCAGTTCACTGAAAGCGTCTGAAAGAATGCAGTTGCCCTGTAGAGGTAGTTGTCGCTACCCGATCTGCGTGCCTACCCGATTTGCGCGCGCAGGCGTATTGAAAGCCTAGCATGCCGTAAAGTGTTCACGCATGCGTTATACAGATTGGGCAGAACCGTAAAGTGAGCGATGACGTATTCGTTCAATACGTATGTAATAACACACTCCGCATGCGCTTAATAAAAAAATATATATATACTAAACATTTCGCTTTACGGCATGGATCGGTCTCAACTGCGCATGTTGATACACAACTGGGTAGTACAGTATATTCGTTTCAATACTGTAGTAGTTTACCATAATGATAATATTAAATATTCATTGTACGTTCTGTTTTCAGGGCTGAATTAAGCTTGTCATACTCCTTGTTATAAACGTTAATTGTTTATCACTGAGATCCCTTCGTTTAGTTTACATAGCACTTTTTTTTTCAGTTCCCATTGTACAAAGAAGTATTTGACCATTGCATATGTTATTATAGTCTACATATAAAAAATAAATGTCGGTTTTAAAAATAGATGTATTCAAGTACTATATTGTCTTTGAGTAACGCAAAGAAATTACTCGTGTCAGCTTTATGTTGTATTTAAATTCCAATGTCAAATAGTTCAGATATATAGCAATACAATAAATAAATAAAGTGTGAACTAAAAACTGAGTAATCATATAAAATATGTTCAAAATATTGACAAGATGCCATATATGTTAAAGTAACCAGGATGATTATTGCATAAATGCACAGCAGTATAGATTATTATTGCATTTTAGTAAACAGTCATTACACACACTACCTACATTAATTGTACATGATCAATGACAATGATTTCAGATTGAAGAGATATGAGTTCAATAAGTTTATAGCAGTTTTTTTTTTTTTGTCTGTTTGTATTCGGATTCAGCGGGTTAGAAAATGGATGGATGTTTGTAGCATACAGATTGATCTGAAATGCCTGCCTGATGGGAGAAGCTCAAACACGTTCTGTCCAAGATGAGTGTTTGCCTTGATGATGTTTTTAGCCCTTCTTACACAGGGAATCTTGTATAGATGATCAAGTGATGGCAGTTCAGTTCCATTAAACGTGCTGTGATGTTTTTATGATCCACCACAGGGCTTTTTTGGCAGGTTTGGTGCAGTTGTTGTACCAGGCTGTCATGCAGTTAGTCAAAATGAGTGTGTATATATGTAAAAATGAACTGTTGATGCACTTTTCATCCCTGGAATAACTTTACATATTATTACTAATTATGAAATACACATGTGTCATAGGGCTTCATGGTTTACAAAACTTTGTTTCGGTAATACTAGTGGATTGCATAAAGAGTCTTTCAAGAAAAAGAAATCTTCATTTCATGTCTAATCCACAAAGCACAACCCCAGCACCATCTTCTGTGATACTATTGCTTGTCTTGTACTCAAATTTAAATAGCTTTTATTCACCCATATAGTGTCTTAAATGCGAGTTAATAACTGAATAAATGAAAAAGGAAATACACTTTTCATGCAAATTTTATTGAATAAATGTTATGAGAACAAAAGTGAACAATGTGAGAACAATGCAACTAAAAAAAAAATTTGTCAAATGTACAAAAAAAAAAAAAAAAAAAAAATAAAAAAAAAAAAAAAAAAATCACCACAGATTTAACATTTTACCCAGAGCACAGAAAATTTAAAGTTACATTTTTTGCTATTTTGATCATTAAAATTATTCCACAAATAACTTCTGTAACATTTTAATACTAATAAAGTCCAAACTGCTTAACAAATACATATAACTTTATGAAACTGCGAAAATACATATACACAAAAAGTACACAAGAGGAAAATTATATACATCTGATGGTCAGATGGCCCTGTTGAAGAACACAAAAAGGTCTAGTTGGTCAGAGAAGGTCACAGACTCCCCAGGCCCCTGTGGACATTCTTAGCAAGCATATTGTTGTAGTGTTAATCCAGATGCCACTCCATTTCAAGGGGGTCTTCAGAAATCTTCTCTCTTCAGCACCACAGACAGTTGCACAAGACTTGACCAGGGTGCATGGCAAAGGGCATCACCAGACAAAAAAAAAAAAAGCAAAAAAACAATGGTTATTATCTAGTGTAAATCTTTCAAAGTGTATGCAGTTCAAGTCATAAACCATTACAACTGATAGAAGTGGGAATTAAACAAAGGTGAAGTTTAAAAATGGTGTTTTAAAAGTATTTTGATAGGTTTTTCATTTATAGCTGGCATTCTATATTTTTGGTATACATGTGCAAGCTGCTTCACCAGTCCTTTCATAAGCAAATTAGTTGGCAATATTGGTTGTGGATTAAAGATTAAAATGAGGAGTGTTGGGGGAGAGACAGTACCAAATACAGGAAGGGACTAAATTGTTCAGAGCTTTTTATGTAATGAATAGTAAAGTACTTTCAAATCAATTGTGAAGGAGACAGCCATCCAGTTTATTAAAGCTAAGGTCAAGTAAATGAGCTTGGAATATGGAGAAAAACAAAATGTAAACAAGACAAGATACATTACCCCAGAATACTTGGCAATGACGCAGTAGATTCAGACCCAAGACTCAAATGAAGGATTCTGGAAGCACTGGGCAGTAGCATCATCTTCTATTCCAACAGATATCACAGCATTCCCTCCTTCTTTAATTGCTGCCCTATCTTTCGATTAAATTCTTCCACTTCACTAAGGCAAGTAAAATATAAAAATAATAAATAAGAATTGTTCAAACACTTACTTCAAACATTCATAGACTTGACTTTTACCCGACACTGTATTCTGGGCCACCAAGAAATAAATCTTCTGCCTCCTGTCCTGATACACCTTGTAGAGCAGCCAGGGCATGGATGATGGACTATCCAAAAGTAAGAAAAAACAGAATACAAAAGTTGCTTGCATGTAACTGAAATATGACCACATCACATTATAAGTGAAGGCATACACCAATTACCCAGTAACAAAGCATAAAACCCTAAGAATGTGTTCTTTATTTTGCAAATGAAACAGCCTGGTTTTGTTTCTATTGAAACTCATACAATGAGAAAAACAACAGCCAACGTGATTGCGAGGATTCATACACAGACTAAGATATTGTGATCTAATGTCTGGGGGTGGAAATTGCATAGTCTATTGCATAAGAAAAAACACATTGCTATATTGAAGTGGGCAGAAGACTACAGATCATCTGGTGCACAAATTATTTACATAACAGGCCACCCCAGTGGTCTTACCTCAGGGAATAAGACATCCAGAATGAACTGCACACGATCTCTAATAGGGAATGCTGTTTGTACAGTTCTCAGAAATCTCTCAAGATATGAGAAAAGGGCATCCTGTTGTTCGTCAGACTCCAGGTACACAGGCACTCGGAAAGATGACTTTTCCTGGAATCTATTCAGCCACTTAGAAGGCTCATTACCACGGAGTATCCTCTGTGTTCAAGAAACAAAAAAAAAAAAAAAGGCCAATGTTGCTTGTAAATGCATTAAGCGATAGGTTATTATTATAGAGCCCCCTTTCTCCCCTTATATTTAAGTTAACTTTATCTACCCTTAAATGGTCTCACACCAATCACTTAAGTAAAAAGTGAATGAAATATTACAAGACTAGGTGCCAAGTTGTCCCTGTACTACACGAGTAGCACACCACACCTTTACTGATAGCTATGTGCAATGGCAGTCGAACGTGAGGTGTCCACTTCCAACAGAATCCTTAGATTACAGTTTGGCATCTTTATTGACATGTAGTAAATTTCACACACACAGTTACCTGCCCACTTGATCCTTTTAGATGCACTAAGGGTTTATGAGAGAACTGTAAAATTGGGCATCATTTTGAAAAGACAGAACAAACTGCACCAGTCCTCAAAAGAAGAACTGAAGTACCGAAACAGATACTTTAAGGAAACTGTATGACTGCCTGGTAATTGTATCTCAGCTGTAGGGGTCTTGCAAAAACATATGAGCAACATTTTAATATGAACCAATTACTCTGTTTCTTAGTACAAGTCATGATAATCTACAACCTGAGGCAGAATCGTTAAATGTATCTCAAGATTCACACTGGAGTATTTGTAAAACTTACCCAATTAGCTACATCGTTTGTAAGAGTTGGCCAGAAATAGCCAGCAATAGCTCTGTTTCTGGTTCCTCTCACACCGTTATGGTTGCCGGTTCCAGGATTATCATGACACTCCATTAGGGCAGCTCTCTTTTGTTCTTCACTCATAACAACCAGACGAATGTATTGTCGGTTTGGCCCGGTGTAAAAAAGTTGGTGGTCTGTCAGAGAACAAAATGATACATTCAGTCATTATTCTTAACACTGATGAATACTGGGACTTATACTTTTAGGTCACTGGACTTAGAAGGTTAAATTTACTCTATGAATTAACTTTTCTGCTCCGTTTACCTTTATTAACACTCTGTGGAGGGTTGCGGCACGGAGAGGGGTTTAATGAAAAAAAAATAAATAAATAAAACCACAACTATAGGTCACAAAGAATTACTTAGCTACACAAAATATTGCACTAACACTGCAATAAAAAGTAAACATAAGGCTTCTTAACAACAATTCTTTAGAAAACTTTTAGCATTCGTTAGTGAATGCTAATTTACTTCTCTGTTTAAAAGAACTGTAAAATTTAGACACCTGAATTGAGATGCATCTAGGCAGTTCAGATTTTCATATTCCCAAAAAGAGAAAACCTACTAATCCATTAATCAAGTATATATCGGTAAGTAACATGAAAGTCCACCCAAGCAGTTTTTTTAATAACACAATTAAAAGTTTTGCATATTTCAAAATATTCATGCGTGTTCATTGAAATTACCAGCCTCTTTAAAACGGTACATTTGGTAATATTCCAATTAGTAAAAAAAAAAGTCAGACAATACTAAATATATCTAAATTATACTACAGTATATACTGTATTCTCAAAAACTGAAAAGCATTCAATAAACATTACACATAGTACCTTTAATCATAAAACTCACGGACGCGCGTCGTATTTCACTTCGCTCTCTGACCGTTAAATTGTTGCTAAATTCTTCCCGTAAAAGATATTCTTTCAAGTTGTTGTAAAATTGAAAAGTCTTCATTTTTTCAAGAAGTGAAAAGTATTCTTCTTCCCGAAGAAAAATTCAATATGCTCCTATTCTTCTTTATGGCGTTCTTCTTTCTCCTTCTCTCTCGAATGGTGGAAGTTATATTTGTTAATGCAGACCGAGAAATTTAAATCCCACAGTAACTTTTTTTCTCGTGTGTCGTAAAACATTAGACATGCGCAGAACAAATCGGGCAGTGTTGTGAAATGAATTTTAATTAAGCAGAGAGCGCGTGCGCGAGACAAATCGGATGGGGACTCAAGTCGCAAAGTAAAAAAAACGCAGATCGGACAGGGTCGTAATAGTAAAGCTCTGCGCATGCGTGCGCATGCGCGCGCAAATCGGGTAGGCAACGCAGATCGGGTAGCGACAGTAGTAATGGCAATGGTTATGAGTATCGCGCGAATGAGCCGTCGCAAGAGCTGTGACGTCACAGAGAGTCGCCTCTGTTTTTGTATCATGGCGGGACGAAACGATGAAGAAGGTGTCTCCAACGCTGTGTCTGGCGATGCTGCTAGAAGCAGTACACCAGCTAATGTGGAATGTCCGACTTGGTCCCCGGAGTGCATTGTCCGTCACTGGGTTTTTGATTTTTATTTTTATCTAGGACTGAAAGCATTTGAGAATGGAGAACATGATGACTTCTGCCAGATTCGGGATGTGATTCAAGGTAATGCAGTGAACGAATTACCTGGGGTTTCTTTGAAAAGACGACGAAATAAACGAATTTCGCTGACAATGCTGTAGACGTGAAGGTTTATATCAAAGCAACATTGCTACATTCCCTTCTGTCATTTCCAAAATAATTAAATTGCATATCTGACAGTTTGGTAACTGTAATGTAACTTATACGCTTTAAAGTAATACGTTTAGTTATGGTGGTCCAGTCTCCTTTGCAGCGACGGTCGTTCTTTTCCCAGCATTTGTATTTATATACATATAGTGTGTCTGAGATTTTTGTTTTCATATGAAACTGTCAAGAAAAGATAAGGCTACCCCAGAGGGAACAATTGAATGTGTTTGAAGGATTATAAAATAACCAAATAAATAAGTTGTACCAATTTTATTGTTCAGGGTGAATTGTTAGGTTTATTTTTTGTTATTTGATAATGCTCGGCCATTTCAAGGTATCGCGCGACTTTTACACTTTTTGACGGTTTTAACAAACGTGGATTTAACTTGTTTGATCCTCGTTACATCTTGTATTCGCTAATACAAACAAAGCAATTTTGGAGAAAAATAAAATACGAATCCGGTGAAAAATGTATTTTCATTATTTTGACCATAGTTTTTTTGTGATTTGCTCAGATGTAAACTGAAGCTGTGCATTTATATATTTTTTTGGAGTGACACACCTTTTTTGTGCATACTATTTTGTGAAATTCACACTTATTTGGCTCAGAAAGTGTAACATTTACTATTTTGACAGAGGCCTGGAAATTCTGCTGTATTGCTCTTAGGTGCTTTATTATTTCTTACAGCATATATATGGTCCAATTCTTAGGTATGTTTGTTTGGATGCCTAGCTGTCTAAAGTATTCCAGTTTTCTACATAACCCTTATTACAATCGAATGTTGGACTTTGCTAATTGTATAAATTTTCCTAGACTGGTAAACATCAACAGTTTCTTGTCTAAGATAATTGCAAATGTGTTTTGTCTAGTGCCCAGCCGATATGGAATTTTTAGACTTACGATATTAATATATTGGCAACAAATAGGATACATAGTGTATCTATATGGTTTGCGTGTTTGAGTTTTAGGTTTCCTAAGAAAATTATAATGAAAGATAAGATAATAAATGTAAAATGTTTTCACTTGAAATGTTTTAATTTAACATTTAACCTAGTGAAATAACTGTTGCTAACAACACAGAGTACAGGCCGGTATGATTAAAAAAATCTCAATATTTTTAAGCATTATGCAGATATATAACATATATCCCAATAATTATCATTTTTCTCATTAATGATAAACTGCATTTAATAACTCTTATATATTGTAGCCAAATGGTTTTAAAGCAACACATACTCATTTATTTTAATATCTTTGTGGCACCTGGCTCAAAGATGTCATATACTGTACTTTCATTAATTATTATGTTTATATAATATAATATAATATAATATAATTATGTATATATAATATAAACAAACTATTTTTTTTTTTACTAATTGTAATTAAAGAGCAAAAAGTTAATTTTCTTTCTTAAGGTTTTTTTCTGTAAAACGGTGCAGATATTTGGTCAGTACAAATTTAAACATATTCTCTCTCACACTTACATAGGTACACACACTTCCAATATGTGTTGTTTGTGAGTGTGAATGTATAGAGAGCTTAATTTGCAAAAACTTAAGTCTTGGTATAATTTGTATCTGTAGTTGTCTGAAGCAGCTGTTTGTAACGTGTTCTGTCTACAGTGCTGACCAGAACCATGTCTTAACAAGGGATATTTCTTTCCGTGTAACACTATTTGTACTATACTACAACACAAAGAGAGACAAACTGCTAACTTTTGTAGAGGAGGGATAGTGTTCGTGGCAGTCTGAGAACCAACAGTTTCATAGAGTTTCATGTTCCATATAGTGTGTAATTTATTGTTTGAGGTGATAAAACAGATTAGTCTTGCTGCTTGATTTGGTAGCAGTCTTTTTTTGAGCATAGTTTATAAAGTGCCTCACTTTGTTCTACTTATGAATTCTTAAAATCAAACCTTTTCCTTATCAATGAGTAGGGCTGGGTATCAGCACTCATCTCCCGTTTCAATTCAATTCCAAGTCATAATGCCCTGATTCATTCAATATTGATTTTATTTTGACTGAATTAGCATGTGCTGGTATATTTTAAGTGGTGGCTTTTTTTTTTTTTAGAAATTACTTCACCATATATAGATAACATTAATATAATGTGACAAATTTCAGTAACACTTTATTTGAAGGATGTCTACATAGCAACCTTGTAATATATATTGCATAAGCATGGGATGACATTTAAGAAGAAATACTGATGTTAACTGTTCATTACTAATCAAGTATTTGGAAGATGTGGAACAAAATTATAATATTCCTTTTAAAAAAAAAAAAAAAAAAAAAACTTTTTCACAGCACTGCACTCATTCAAAATTCACCATAATTTGCCTAACATAGGTACCGCTTCTTGTTTTTGTACGATACACTGGCATCTACTTTATAAAACATCTAATATCATCTTGTAAATAATAATATAATAAATAATCAAATATTGCTTCTTAAATTATTCAGTAACTTATTTGTGTGTTATGAATCTCCATGTAGACACCCTTCAATTAAAACGCAGGCCAAATGTATTCCTCTATTGGACGTTTAAAATAATCTTGAATTATTCAAAAATAAAGATACAGCGGAAGGAAATGTCTTTCTATAGTTCTACAAGTTACACATATATTCAGTTGGTCACTTGTAGCAGTCACATTAATTAGTCTCGAAAATGTCTTGACAGTCCTCGAACAAAAAGGAAGCATTTTAAAACAAGGATCTAGAGCTGATAATTGTTGACAGCAGCACTGAATGAAAGGAACATAAAAGAAGAAGAACAGGCCATCATCACTGATAAAGGCGCTATTATGGAGATACTTCGTCGGTTGCTTTAAGCATATACTCAATTTTGTATCGAAGGCTGCTCTGAAAATTGCCCACTTGCTTTTCTGGATGTGGCGCATTGCAAACTTTTTCACTGTAGCAGTACAATTAGCCATATAATTAAAGAGAAGGATCATTTATTGGACTTGGCAAAACAAAAACTTGTTATTGATGTGGTCACACAATAGATCAGGAATTAGAAATGCTAGAAAAGGTTTTGGAACATCCAGCCAACCATCTCAACAGGTGTGTATATAAGCAGTGAGGTTGCTCCAGAGGTGACTGGCATGCACCATACTTGTCTGCATTACATCTGCCAACAGATGCCCAGTCATTTTTAATGTGCGACTGTCATGTAGGAATGTGCTGACCTGGATGTTCAGTTCTCACAAGTTAGGGCTATTCTCTCCACTAGCCTAAGAGGCATGACAGTGCTTTGCTTAAGATCTTCATAAAGCATAGGTATGATAACTTCACTCAATTGCTATCTGGTTGGAATAGCAGAGCCCGGTTCAAAAACCTGTATCATTTGTCGAAAGCCCTCATTTTCAACAACTGTGTAGGGTCTCATATCTTCACAGATAACCAAAAAATAAAATCTGTAGCAGTTTTTATGTGGCTAATTAAAAGGAAGCCTGGAGCTACTCTCTGTCTCCAATGAGGATTATTTAGGCTCTATTGATTTGGATGTCTACTGAAATTATATTTATGGGTGACGTTAGGATAAATGACTTCTCAAATTTGTTTTGTTATAACAATAATTAAAATCCAAGTTGCAGTGCTTGCATATGGCTTTGCTTTTATCCAGTTATTCCTTACTGGCACACCATTTTGAATCTTTAGGAAGTCCACACATATGTTTTAAGTGTAAGATGCTGCTTTCAGTTAAAGAGGACACAACATTTTATGCTAGATAGTAAAGTAACTTAACAGCCACATTTTAGCACCATCTGCTGACTCAGGCTCCAAAAATGTCGATAAGCAGAAATGTACATATAATAATTGAGCAGGATAGAGATTTAAGAGGTCAATCTTGAGATTTTAAGTATATACTCCATGTTGCTATTTTGCAAAATGGGTATGAACATTACCCGGAACCTTATCAATACATTTGTTTTACCCACTTTGTCTTTTTTCCTTGGTATTTACTCCTTTTGGAAAGAGAGAGAATACACATATTGCAAGACAGAATACGTCTCAATATTCCTAGTTCACCAGTGGCAGATATTAATGGAAGAAACAGCATTAGACAGAGTGGTGAATATCTACTGAATATGTTTTGACTTCTGGATGTGTTAGAAATAGCAAGTTGTGAAAATTTTAAAAACTGCCAAATTCATTAAGTTTAAATATTGTAAAACAAATTGATTTAAACAAGTAGGCTTTAGCAAAAAAAACTTTATTTATTAAAATTATAGAAAAAAAGCGCTTGCTCATAAATGATGACCATGTAGCAGAATATGTGAAATTCTGTTTACTAATGTTTCTGAAAGATGAAAAGAAAATGCAAAATCACCTCTTAAAATCAAGTGGAATTTAAAATAACCACATAATTAGAATGCGTGGCACATAAACATGAGTACCATACATACATATATTGTCTGACCTGCTTAGTCCAATTCAGAATTGCTGGGAATGGAGTTTATCCAGAGGCACCAAGCACAAGGCAGAAAACCCTTGACAGAGTACCATTCAATTGCAGGGTCCACTTAGACTCAATGTGAATCTTTGTTCACCCTAACCCAGTGTTTCCCAATCTCGGTCATGTGGTCGCCCTGTGGCTGCAGGTTTTTGTTCCAAAATAATTATATATATTTAATTTGTTCCATATATAATATAAATGTACCAAGCAGTTACATGGGAATAATGTTCTTTTTAACAATATTTTCATCTTGATTTTCTACTTTTCTAGGTGTTCTAATTGTTTAATTAAAGGGGTCAAAGAGTTTGACCTGAAATATGTAAACTATTTTTTTTTGTTAAAGCAATATGTGAAAGTAAAGCACCTCAGTTTTGTAAGGATTTGTAAGTACACCTAATTCACAGTCAGCAAAGCATATTGGCAAGGCTTATGTTTTGTCCAGAGTAATATGTGCGTCCTCTTTTGAAAGCTGATAGGATAAGGATTTTGGTTCTGTTGTTGGACAGAGACCTGCCAGACACTTTGATACAAATAAATGCTGTTGAATCTATAGCAAGAACATGTTTTAATGCAATTATTGACAAAGAAATTGTCCTCTCTAGCAATAGTTGTGTGACTTACACAGCCAACCCCTACTCTTCTTAGAGCTGATAAACTGGTGATTTGAACCTCCACATGACATTGATAGAAAAACAGATGCTGGAATACGGGATAAACCAACACATTTCTGCAAGCTCACACCAAGTACAGTGTGAGTGTTTCATTGAGCAGTCACTGAGAAAAACATAAATACACAACACATAAAAAGCAGAACTTCTGTTTTATCTTTTTTTAGTGGATAAATATCTGACTTTTGAAACGAGACAGTCTTAGCTATCGAGGGAAAGCCTCATGCAAGCTTTGAGCAGACTGTGCAGCTGCTATTTTAGCAAGCTGTGAATACAATAGGCAAACCAGGGAATCTTGGAGTATGGCATTTTAACAGAAAAATTGTGAACTTCAAAGTGTGACAGCAAGTAAATGAACGATTTTTTTTGCACCTTTTGCAAAATTTAGCCTCATCTTTAGTCCCAGGGTCAATGAATTTCTTCAAAGTTTAGAATTTTGAAGCCACAATAATTGTTTTGCGCATACTTTTTAGTACTCAGTTCTCAATTGGAATAGTTTTTTCAAACTGTGGCTGTGTATACTAGGCAAATAATTTAATTTGCTTTGTTTTGAAGAGTGAATTTGAACAGTACAGTTCTGAATGCTCCAGACCCACCTAACGTAAGGGTTAGCTTTTAGTGCATTTGATTAACAGTATCTGCCTTTAATTTACTTCTTAATTAGTATAGAAGGATGTGCTTGCTGTTTCTAATTGGCTTCTTCATATTGTTATATATGGCAGTAAAGCAACAAAGTAAGCACAGGTATAGGAATTAGTCATGATTATGATATTATCTAATATGTCCAAGGAGCAAGAACACACCAATGACAAACCCTAGAATCAACTGGGAAAAACGCAGAGGTTCTGCCTTCACTCACAGTACCAGTGTACAGGCCAGCCATGATATCCAGCAACCTCGAGGGGATCCTGCGAACCCTCAGGATGTCCCACAGTGCAGCTCGATCAACTGAGTCGAGTGCTTTACGTAAATCGACACAGGCTGCAAAGAAACTCTGCCGATATTCGTGTTTGCGCTCTATGAGAACCCTCAGTGCTAGGATGCGGTCGATGGTAGACTTCTTAGGCGTAAAGCCAAACTGTTCCGGTCGCTGGTAATAATAATAATTAATAATTATTTGCATTTATATAGTGCTTTTCTCACTACTTAAAGCACTCAGCAATTGGTAGGTGAGCAAGTGATCACGGATCCTATTGAGGACAACCCTAGCAAGGACCTTACCAGGCACTGAGAGCAGTGTTATCCCCCTGTAGTTGCTGCAATCCAGGCGATCACCCTTCCCTTTCCAGATAGGGACAAGAAGTCCTGTTTTCCAGTCAGTTGGGATGATGCCAGTCTCCCAAATGGAAGCAAAGATTGCTTGCAGTGACAGGAGGGCAGCCTTACCACCGGCCTGGAGAAGTTCACCCCAGATACCACAGAGCCCTGCAACCTTTCCTCCCCTCAGCTGGTTCACCACCTGAGATCGGGTGGTTCACAGCTAATTGGAGGATCAGCCTCAAGGACTGTGGACCCAGAGATATCCAACGTCCTAGCCGGAAGATCAGCTTTGAACAACTGCTCAAAGTTGTTGTTCTTGCTCCTACTCTGTTCAATTCTTGTATGGACTGGGTGTTGGGCAAGGTCGTGGGGTCCAGTGCCTGTGGGGCATCTGTTGGTGAAGAAAGATTCACAGATCTTGACTTTGCTGACGATGCTGTGATCTTCACAGAGTCAATGGAGGCTCTGATCGGGGCGCTCGAGAGACCGAGCAAGGAGTCTGAGTGTCTGGGTTTGTGAGTGTCCTGGATAAAAACCACGATCCAGGCCTTTAATGACCTGTTGGGCACAGCCATCAGCAGTGTGTCTGTTTGCGAAGAGACATCCTTGTCACTGGTGACTCTTCCAATGAAGTCAGTAGACGGATTGGGAGAGCATGGGGGTCATGAGGTCGCTGGAAAAGGGTGTGTGGCACTCCCGATGTCTATGCAAAAGAACAAAGGTCCAAGTGTTTAGAGTCCTGGTGCTTCCTGTCTTGCTATATGGTTGCGAGACATGGATGCTATCCAGTGACCTGAGGCGAAGACTGGACTCCTTTGATACTGTGTCTCTCTCTGGAAAATCCTTGGATACCGTTGGTTTGACTTTGTCGAGCGGTTGCTCATGGAGTCCCGAATGAGGCACATTACCTGCATTGTGAGGGAGCGTCAGTTACGGCACTATGGCCATGTGGCACGCTTCCCTGAGGGTGATCCAGCTCGTAAGATCCTCATTGTTGGGGACCCGAGTGGCTGAACCAGGCCAAGGGGTTGCCCACGTAACACCTGGGTGTGGCAGATACAGGGTCATTTCCGGAGGGTAGGACTGGACTGCGTGTCTGCCTGGGGGGTTGCCTTCCGGGATCTCGAGTTGTTTCATTGTGTAGTGGGTGCAGCAACGCATTGTACCAGTGCATGCTTCCCAACTTAAATTGACTTGACTAATATGTCCTAAACACTAAAAGAGTGTGTGCCATTTTTTTCTGCATTACTGTATCGTTCTTTGTTACAGAAGTGGGAGTGTTTTAGGTTTGCCAAAGAATATGAATGATTTAACCATGTAAAGTTTGCATTGGTTTAAGTGTACATTTTCAATTTATTGATAGTTTAATTCTACCAACCAATACATAGCTTTTACAGTATATTACCTTCATGTTACTGCACATTAAAACATTAGAAAGATTTACACAAGAACCGGTCATTCTGCCCAGCAAAGCTTGTCAGGCATATCCACTTAATTCCTAGACATAATTTTGATGGTCCCTAAAATTTATTGACTACCACAATACTTTAACTTATTCCACATGTCTATGGTTCTGTATGTAAAGAAAAAGTTCCTAAGGCAGACCCCCGTGACACTGTAGTAAGGATATAGCAGGTTTGATAATGGATGGATGGATGGATGTGTTAAATTTAACCTTAAAACATTTTCAATACCCTAGAGCTGCTGCAAGTACAAGTAACAGACTGCAGATACTAACTGAACAAGTAGCTGACTAAAGCTGATTAGCCTTGTGTTTTGTTATTGATCGTATTATGTATTTGTCTTTCATACATCTCAGATGTGAGAGATTTCCTTCCAGCCTTGCAATTCTGAATGTTCTGTGGATCAGATAAAGCTACCTTGTAGTTACAGTTGTAAGATTGCTAGATAAATGAAAAGCATTTAAAACTGTGAATAATAGCAGATTGTGTTTTATTTGTATTTTTTCAATATACAAGTGTGAGATAAAGTATACATTTTACTTAAATTAGCATATTATCTTTTCCTGTTTTCTTTATTCAAAGTTGTTTAAATAGCTTTTTACATTGTATGTTCTTAGTAAATATAGTAAATATGATTTATTTTAGTTGTAAATTGTACACATTTGCTCAGTTATTTATAGTGCTGCCTCATTGCCCATTAGACGTGTTTTCAACTCTTGGCATAACCACTCTATACATGGTGTTTGCTTGTTTTTTCTATGGGTACTGTCGTTTTTTTCTACATTTTAAAACATTGTTTATGAGGTTATTAGCATCTACAGTATAAATTGGTCTGTTTGAGTGAGTGAATATGTGCAGTGTTGGTTTTCTGCCTCTTGTCTCGTTTTGCTTTTGGCTTGTAATTTTAAATCTCGGGTTCATAAAACAGAAAGGTTGTGAAGTACAATTATTGTCATTGTAAATCTTACAGACTTTACACACAAATTGAACACTTATTTAAATTTACATCTTTTATTTTAATCTATAGTTATTTTGCAGAATTGTGTGCCTAATTTTAATAGAATTGACTTTTTGTTGTTCTTGCACAGTACTATTCTTGCCCTTTAACTAATATGATTTAATGGTTGTATTCTAGATTAGAGAGATCATTCAGTTTCTAGTCTGTGGTTTTTCTCATTGTATTGAAACTCATTGTAAATGAGGAAACCTAAATATAAATATTGTTTTCTATTTAGGCATGTTATGCCAGCCATTGAGGCTTGAAGAGTATGTCACGAAGAAGCTCCGTGTCTTGCAGCTTTTGTCAAGAATTAATGAAGGACAGAATCTTGGTAAAAGGATGAATTTCATGTTTATTTATTTTGTTTTTAATACTACTTTTATCTTATTGTTTTTATAATTTCCAACTAGTGTTTCTGCATTTTCCAAAGAGAAACCTTCATTTTAAAAGAATACTGAAACCACTTTGCTGTTTACCAAAGTTTAATTTCTGTTTATAGCTGCATCAGATTACTTGTAAAAATTATTCTACTGCTTATCTTTGTTTCATTTTCAAGTTATTTTATGCCTTGTTTAACCTCCTTAGTGTTAGACCAGAGTGTTACTCAGACTGTGAAAACAGTGCTAAAAGCGTTAGTCCTGAGTGTCACTTGGGCAACTGTACAGATGCATCTTATGTAAGCATTATAACCGAGAATCATTTGGGCTGTAAAAGTGCTGTCAGTGCTACCGTTCTTTGGAGAAATTATGTCTGAAGTGTGTTCCCAAGCGAAATTGCAGCATCTGTGGAAGATTGTGGAAAACAGGCTCATAGTGCTTCAGTCAACCGTCACAGAAGCAAATCATAAAAGATCGGGTTGCGCTATAAAGGGGACGCAGCATAGCTTTGAGCCTGCTGTTGCACCGGCAACAGATAAACAGTCTTCCATAGATGCGGAGATCGGACTTAGGGACACTATTCGGCGTGCTGTCTAGTTGGGGGAGGTCCCAAGAGAGTTTACAAACCTCACATTTTCTTGAATGTGTACCGCATTAATAGGAATGTTTCTTGAATGAGCATCACTGAACCACATAAAAACTGCTTTTTCGACGTCTTCAAATGCAGCATTTCACATACGTTTGCAACCCGAGATTTTTCTTCTTTTGTTGCTCAGTCTTTAAAGAACGTTGACAGGGTCGATGGCGAAATTCTAAATTCACTGGCACCATCTTTTTTCTTTTTGCCACAATCGAGAGCTGCAAAAATATAAAGTTATTTTTTTTCTAATATGAACTGTTACCGTTTTTTTCGTGTCTGCCGTTTCTCTAGGAGGGTGACAGTGAGTTAAATTCCAATGCATGTTTTTTAAATGTTGATGAGCAATAAGCAAAAGGTATCACTGAAAACCGCAGGAAACAAAAAAGGCAAAAAAAAAAATTACGAGGAAAGTTCGAAGAAAGAAAAAAAAAATTACAATGTTTCTGTTTGAGGATAGTTGTGCACAACTGAGCTGCGGCCACAGAACTAGCTGCTCTGTGGATGATTCATTCAGGCATTTCAAGGTCTTTTGTTTACTTCGTTGTAATGAAAGAATCTGCTGAATGTACTTCGTAGTAACGAGATTTTTATAGACTCTCATCATATGGGGAAACTTTCGGTACCATAAAAATACTTTGTTGTAATTTCGTTGTATCTGGAATTTTACCTGTATTTAATTAAACCCAATAGTACATGATAAATACATACAGGTGTAAATGGTAATAAGCTAAATGGAGAAATGCTGGTCTCTTTTGTCATTTGCATGTTATTGCTAATTAGGAGCAATTAAAAATCAAGAATACAGCTGTTTAAGACTAAAATAATCAATAAGGGTTCAAAATCTTAACGAGCGAGACAACTAAAGTGAAGCAGAAGTGTTACTTGAGCAATAAGTGCATTTTATTAAACAACTAGCAGAATACCCGCGCTTCGCAGCGGAGAAGTACTGTGTTAAAGAAGTTATGAAAAAGAAAAGGAAAAATTTAAAAAATAACGTAACTTGATTGTTAATGTAATTGTTTTGTCATTGATATGAGTGTTGTTGTCATATCTAT
>JANRMT010062806.1:38038787-38068371 GCA_026402145.1 Polypterus bichir lapradei | reverse complement strand
TCTACCTACACGGGAAGTTGGAGAATTAGTGATGAGTCAGTCAGTCAGTGAGTGAGTGAGGGAGTGAGTGAGTGAGGGCTTTGCCGTTTATTAGTATAGATTGGGTTGGAGGAAAACCCTGCTGCCACTGTGGCCCTTCAGGACTGTGAGTAAAGACCCCTGGCATAAAATTAAAGTTGACACAAGGTGACGATACCAATGAATGATGGAAATATAATATAAACTTGCTTAAAGTGCTAAAGAAATGTGTGAGCTTTATGCCTTTTTGTGATCAGTTCACCTTTTGCTCACTTAAATATTCACAGTATCAGACATTTTAAGCAAGGGTGGGTGCCCAAACCTTTGCATGCCACTGTAGATCAAGTCCAGATGTACTTTGCCAGTCAGTGTGTATCAGGGGCCTTAGTGTTTTCCAGGAAAATATTTCCCCACACTGCCACCACCAGCCTGTACTGCAGACACCAATCAGAATGGTGTCTTGCTCTTATGTTGCTTGTTCCAAATACTTTTATCAGTGATGGAAAAGGATCCTGAATTCATCCTCCTAGCCATGCACTTCTCTGCATTCCGGTTATGTTGACATTGTGCCATCTAGATGTGCACTCATTTGTGATTTATTTATTTTTTATTTTTTTTTGTTTCCCCACTGATATCATCAGCATCCAAAATGGTTTTCAGTTGTTATGGCACGTTTGAGATAAAGTGGTGCACTCTGAGATGTAATTCTACATACCACTGTTGAATGCAGACGTAATTATCCAAGTTGTGGCCCATATGTTTGCTTGTATAAATCGCAGTTCTCCTTCGACCTCAGTGATTTACAAGATGTTTTTATACAAAGGACCACCCATCTCTGGTAGTTTATTATTATTTTTTTTGTGTGTGTTTCGCACAATTATCAGTAACCCCTTTGAAACGGTTGTGTGTGAAAACCAGTGAATGCAGAATTTGTATGAAGGTGGAGAGTGTATCTTATAAAGTGGCAGCTAGATGACCGTTTTATTTAATGTATAATATATAAATTTTTTATTTGTCTGGTGTTGGTTTTGCATTACTGTTACTAGTTTGTTGGAGCAATAACATTACACTATGTCCTTATAAAAGTAAACTTGAACTGATTATTTTATTTAATAAAGATTTTAAGATATACATTTTATATTTTAACAGATTGTATATTTGAAATAGATGAGCAGACGCCCCTTGAGTCTGCTTTGAATATACTAAAGATGACCTGTGAAGAAGTAGCACTACCAAAGGTTGAAATTGACAATGCTAAAAGACTTGTCAGAAAAATGGTAAAAAAAAGTGTTTTTTATGCATATACCTTATTTGCATATGCACATGAACATCCATCTGTCTGTTGTCTGTTGTGTAATGTAAAAAATGATTACTTAAAAGTATAACTGTTACCATTTGGCTGCCTGTAATCCTATCTGAGGTGTAGTTCCTATTAATGAATAAGGTTGAAATTAAAATTAACAGCATTTGAATTTATTTATTTACTTGGAATTTTGCTTTTCAAAATCTTCTGTTAACTGCACAATATTTTCTAAAATTGAAACCTAATGGCTGTTTTTTGCATTTGTATTTCAAAAGAAGGAAAAAAATTGCATATTTCATTGCTGTCATGCTGTCTTCTTAACCTGTATGTTGCTTGCAGGCAGTGATTGTTTGCATTCAACAAAACAACTTTGAAAAAGCGCAAAATATACTGAAGAAGCATTTTCCACCAGGTCAGGATCTTCAGGTCAGATTAGTATATTCAGTTCTTATATATTGATTTACATGCTTGAATGGTTGAATTTTTACATAAATTTTAAAGGTGTTGCATTTCAGCTTTTTCAGTGTTTTGTTAATAGTATTCTTATTGCTTCATAGCAGAAAGCATATTGTTTCTGTGTCAAATCAATGCTTTTGCTTTTTTAGAAAGCAGAGTTTATGGACTTGATTCAGAAAAAAAATAACAGCCATCCAAGTCTTGAAGAAATGACATATGAGCATTTTCGGGAAAAAATGTATAGGTTTTGTCAGACTATTATCACTGTGTCGGAACCTATTCTTCTTAAGGTTTGTATACAGTTAAAGCTACATTTACATAAAAGTCAACAACATGTGAATGTGCATGTATGCATTTATATGTAAAACATACTGATGGGGAAAAGAGAAACACTGCATTGTCTGGAATGAGAAAACAATAGTTATTGCTTGTGTTTGTTCACTGGAAGTTGAAAGTTTAGTGGCCTGGGGCCTCGTGGAAAACGCAGTGCATAGAATTCACACTAAAACATGGCGTAAGGACAAAAGCGGAAATGTGCGTACACACAAAAAAATCCAGATGCATAAATCTGTGCGTTAGCCAACTTCCACGTTCTTCTACTCCATAAATCCCAGTCAGCGTGAAAAGTAACGCACGCACCTGCTGCCACTCCCCAAACTCCTCCCAGAATTATGCCTCTTTGAATATGCAAATAAATATAAATAGCCCTTAAACTCAGCATTCTGTGAAAAGGCAATGGCAAAAGCACTGGGGGAAATAGAAGAATTTCATCGAATACCAAATGGAGGCAAGGAAAAACGTACTATTTGTTAGTTTAACAAGTGGTATAAACAACCAAAAAAAGTTGATCGAGTGACATAGTGTTGGAGAAATTTGAAGGTTTAAGTTCAGAAAGTCGCACAGTGCCCAAAATAAAAAAAGTTGTCAGATATCAAAGTTGCCATGAAAAGGCGAGTCGTAGCCCACCGTCTGAGTGTCATATGAAGGCTTATTAGGGTACAGAAAAAAAAAATAGGCACACAGTGGAGAAAAAAGCATGAAATGTCAACTTTAATCTTCAAATTTCCAATTTAATCACGTTTATTTTGTCATTGAAGTAGAACATCATAAACTTCATCTTAAAATCGTTTAATTTACTAGTTTCTCAAATCCCATCGTAACTAAAGTAGCACGTTAAATGCTTTGTTTTGTATTTGATCTTCTATGTGCTCTACGTATGTGAATCACTACATGCTTCTTGAACCGGCTTTCTCTTTCTCTGACAGGACACAGAATCCATTACATTTGTGATATTACAGCTCTTTGAATAATTGAAATTCTGAGATATATACTTGATATCATTTTCATGATGATAGGAGTTAAAGCATGTTATTAAACATGGGAACACAGTGGCGCAGTGATTGTTCATGCCTCATGCAAAATGCTTGCTGCGCCGTGCGCAACCTTCAGTGAAATCATTTATTGCAGCAGTACTGTCTCTTTCAAATGTACTAACCCCCAATTTCTGTCCTTAGATTCTGCAAAGATTCTTCAAAACTTTTAAGGAACGTTGAAATATCTTCGTAGTACATGTTTAATAATTCTATCCATCTATCGTTCCCTTGTCACGCCAGCCCCAGCAAGAATACAGCGCAAGGCAGGAACAATCCGTGAATGCAGCGCCAGCTCCTCGCTAGCACTGCGGAACCATGTCACATGTTTAATTATTAACAGTATAGATTATTTAAATAAAGTTAGTTTTATCTGTATAATAAACATATTTTGCTCATTTCATCTTAAAAATGATATTGTCATCATATGTAAATACGCGCTTTATAAAGTGACTCAGGTTGTGCAATATTATAACTGTATCGCAAGTTTACAGTGAGGTAATTGTACTTTTAAGTCCAAAGTGTTCTACAAGGAGCACTTGATGGACTGATTGAGTGCGTTTATAGTTCTTGGGATGAAACTTTCTGAACCATGAGGAAAGGCTCTGAAGCGTTTGCCATATGAAAGCAGTTCAATAAACAGTATGGCTGAGGCAGTGTGTGCTTGATCCTGTATACCGATAATTCTCTTTCCAATCAGCTGCTGTAGAGCTGTGATTCTCCACTTAGATACAGTGATATAAATACTCCGAGTGGTGCAGTGAGAGTAATATGGAAAAAGATATTTATTTACAAATGAGGCCAAGGTGGAATAATGTTTGATCATGTAACCTTCCAAAAATCATTAATTTTAAGCCCGCGTCATAGCTAGACAAAACCCACATTTAGTCCATTTTCTCTGAATTCCTAATGCCTTGAATGTCACCAGAAGCTAGGAAGAGAGACATTGGCATGCTGGTGCATGTGCCAACATTGCCCCATATCTTCTCTGTGTCCTGAGGTTTTAACAGACCAGCTGGGCAGAACATCTTGTCCAGATCTTGGGCGGTTCTCAAGTGATCACACCAGAGTAGGACCAACACATCAGAGTAGTCCATCTAAGAGATTGTGTCAGATCTGCCTTCCATACTGCTGCTAAAACTGTCTGCAGACACTATTCTTCTTTTTGTGACAGGGCAATGAGAGAGAGGCTCTCTGGTCATGGCCTTGGAGCAATGTGAATTTTTGCTTCTGTTATCAAAACCATCCTAAGGAGTGGTGATTGCTGGTGCTGATTGACTTCTAACCTTAACTCCATACAGCACCTTTTGTGATGTCATGGATGACAACATCCTTAGATGTGACCATATGTCTTCCAGAGGCCAACAGCTTTGTCAGAAGTGGGGTGTCATTCCCCAATTGCTGGTCAATTTGAATCTGTTGTCCTGAGGTGGTAACACAAGGTATTGCAAATGTGTAAGATGAATTAATGTTCACAGTTTTTATTGCTTTGCTGCTGTTTATGTTGTTGCACTCTTTTGTTTTCCTGTTATTATTTTGAATTGTTCTTTCAGCAGTGAAAGGTTAAAATTTCAGTCCAACAATCAGTGTCGATTTTTCTTTTTTGCATCAGTATATTTTTTGATCCTTTGTTTTATATTGGTCTTTCCTTACAATAACTATCTAAGAGTAGTTTTTAAATGATTTCAAACCACTATTAGAAATTTGAAATTTTTTATAACCTAGGCATTCTTACCAGGTTCTTAATTGTATCTTTAACACTAAACCTTGATTTTATTACAAAATCATTTTAAATAACATTGAGAATTATAGCGGTCTGCCCATTATAGCATACAAAATGAACTGTTTTTTTTTATACACCTCAGAAATTAGATCTTTATATGTAGCCTTATATGTATTATAATTAAGATAAAGAATAGTCTTTTTGCTTAATTCACAGAGATATAAAAGTGCAGGTTCTTTTGAAGTTAATGAGTGATTAATAATATAAAGGCCACAATAAATTCATTTAATTTTCATTTCAATTTTTCATACTTGTAAGATTACCACTGTTTTATTTCATTATATAGAATTGCATTTTTTATTTATTTTTTGGTTTGGAAACATTTTACATTGGTTTTTGGGTTAGAATTTACAATACATTTTTTATACAGATTGCAAAAAATCATCTTGTCAAGCACTCTTCAGAAGAAAAAAGTAATATAGATCAAGTAAATGAAACTGAAGAAAGGGTACAAGAAGAGGTAAATTCTTCATTGGCTGGAGAAAGTCCCTGTTCCCTTAATAAGAGGTAAGAATTATACAAAATGCTTACACTATCAGAGTAATCAAATACTGTCTTTCAAAATTTGACAAACGTAGGAGCACCACAGAGCTGAACTCCAATTCACCATACCCCAATATTTACTTTATTCAGCTGTGCATATGCCTTAAGAAAATTAGTGCATAATCAAATTCTTTTGTGGCCAGTTTACACTTGAGGTTTGAAGCAGTTGTGCTAATTGTGGAATTTTTTAGGCATCTTTTTAAATAGCTAATACAGTAATGGAGCTAAATTATCATGCAAATCTGTAGCTTTGTTTTGTCAATAATGAAATTGATACTGTTGCTCATTGGATGACAATGTGTGAATTTTATATGGTAGTTGGGACAGTTTTAACCTTAAGATGTTACAAAGAAACAGCCTTTGTCTAGCCACTGATTTTTAGTTAAGAGGAGAATGAAAAATCTCAATAGCATCAGAAAACTAAAAGAAATGTATAGAAAAAGAAAAAAAATTAGTAAGTACTGTGAAAAATGTATAATTCTCCTGCAAATGCTATAGAAGTAAAACTACAGTATATCCAGAAACTTATTTTAATGGTCTCTGTAAAAGCAAACTGGTGACAGATAAACAGACCAAGAATTAGAGAGCACCAGTCAGCAACACATTTGGATGTATTTCTGACATTTGCCTTCACTCCCATTACTTGTATTTTGTTGTTTCTTCAAATTGTGTATTCATGTTACTTTGTAAATAGCACACATTTTTCATGCTTATCTTTCTACATATTACTTTATTGCAGGATATTAAAGATAAATATCAATAAAGTGGTCTTGTGACCATTTATTATTCTGTGTTAGTGTGTCATAGACACCAGAAACAGTTTTACATCACAATAAAATCAGACTGCATGGTTAATAATCTTACATCCAAGTTAAAATTTTATTTTAGTTCATTTTGAAGGGTCTAGTTCAGTGTTGGGCGGCACGGTGGCGCAGTGGTAGCACTGCTGCCTCGGAGTTAGGAGACCCAGGTTCGCTTCCCGGGTCCTACCTGTGTAGAGTTTGCATGTTCTCCCCGTGTCTGCGTGGGTTTCCTCCGGGCGCTCCGGTTTCCTCCCACAGTTCAAAGACATGCAGGTTAGGTGGATTGGTGATTCTAAATTGGCGGTGGGTTGGCACCCTGCCCGGGATTGGTTCCTGCCTTGTGCCCTGGGTTGGCTGGGATTGGCTCCAGCAGACCCCCGTGACCCTGTGTTCGGATTCAGCGGGTTGGAAAATGGTGGATGTATAGTTCAGTGTTTCTCAAAGTCCTGGGGACCCCTTGTGTCTGCAGGCTTTTGTTCTAACCAGATTCCTAATCGGTGACAACACCTGATAGCACTGATCTCATTTAATTAGCTGGTATTATTTTTTTCTTTTATTCAACATTCAGAAAAGCATAGCAGCATGATTTTTACATTTATAAGACATTTATAAATATTTCTGCCTTTGCTATAGATTTAAATGCTTAATTTTATTTTGTCGATTTCATTATACTTTGCCCTTTCTCTGTGCAGTTTTCCCTCTTCGTTGTATCTTAATAATGACAACTTAAAACGAGCAGATCAGACATGCAGGCAAACACTGAATAATCAAAGGCTGCAACTACTTTAGCGCCCACTAATTAGTAAATAATGGATTAATTAAACAATTAGAACACCTTGAAAAGTAGAATGAAAATCAAGATGAAAATACTGTTAAAAAGAAAAAAAAAAATACATTCCTATATAACTGCTTGGTACATTTTAATATTTTTTTTTTAGCACACTTAGTTTTCTAATTAATATATTGTTCCCACACAGAACTTGGGAAATATCAGTTCACTTAATTAGCCCAGGAGTTCAATTAAAAACAGAAGCTGGTTGTAACAAAAACCTGCAGCGACAGGGAGTCCCCAGGATTGACGTTGAGAACCCCTGGTCTAGTTCCTATTCTATTCTTTTTCATCCTAATCGTATGTTCATGTTATACTTGTGCATTTGTGGTCATTCTGTTTGATCTTTGTTGGTTTGATTTTTCATCTATTTTCTTTTACTCTTAATTTATGTTCTACTCCTGCGTATTAATTTGCTACGTAGCTCATTGTTGGGCCACATTTAGTTGTTATAAATGCGTTATACATATGTTTGCCTTGACTTGATTACTTCACTGAAATGTACAAAATCAAGATATATTCAGGCCTGTGCATTTTTGAAGAAATGTTTATTCCCATGGTGTCAGTCCAAAAATGTATGAAATGAAACATTGTAAGTAATTGGAGAATTAGGACCGGTGCCCAAGCACACACAACATGACTTCATCTGCTGTATTCACTTTATTTTTAATACAGGCTGAGTTACAGAGAAAGTTTTGTTAAAATACTTACCTTTTGCTTTTTAAATATTTCTTTTGCCACTTATCTGTAATGCTTTCAAACATATTTTGGACTGCTATTTGTCATATCTTTCTGAAGTCTGTAGCAGTTGTTGCTTTTGCAGATTAGTCATGCATGATGCATTTTTTTCCTTTATACTAGATAAGTTTAGCCATACAATTTCTCATGATGATAACGTGAATAAAAACAGATACCTCCAATCTTGTTAAAGGCTCAGACAAATGAATATTACATGCATTTGTTTAATATATTCCATTATCATCACAATTTAAAGTGAACAGTAAAATCAAGTTATTCTTTTTTAAAACCAGTTGCTAGTTATTCGTCAGTACTTTTATTAATGGGTTAAATAAAACTTAAAAGAGATGTTTCAAACAAGTTTTTTTCAACTGTTTTGAACTTCTTTAAAAACATGGCACTGTTGACAAATGTTATCTCTGTCTTTTCATATTACTTGTCTATATTCAGGTTGTTATACAATTTTACTACTCTCTCAATATCCCGTTTACTTCAATGACTCAGATTCTGCCCAGTATTAGAATAAAAATGTATCTGTAAAAATAGTTTAAATGTTGTTACATTGCTCCCTGCTTTGACTAAATTGGAAATTGTTTTAATGTACCCATCTGTGATCAGAGTTTTTGCTGTGAGAAGTTGTTGACTCCCTTTTCCTTTTTTTTTTTCCAAATATAATCATGCCTCATTAAAAGACACGCTTTCTGTGCAAAATAAGGCAATATGTACTATATAAAGATACAAAAAACCTGATACTATAACTCCTACATCCCCACAAAATGTCATCAGAAATCAGTAACAAAGAACTCAAAGCAAGTAGTAGCCATTGACATCAGAGTAATTAAGATTTAAGTGATAAAACAGAACACAAAAATAAACCATGATTTGAAAAATAAGTCTACATTGCAAAAGTCTTCCTAAAAAAGGACTTTGTAAGTGTTATATAGTACATTTCCTGTTTGATACTAGGAAATATTTTATATTTCCAGATGCACATGTGGAAATTTTTGTGATCTCCGTGAATATTGTCTGTCTCCCAAACCCAGCAAGTTTCTGCTCAGTCATATATTAGTAAGTATTGAGTTATATGTTGAAAATACATTGCCCATTACTGCCTGATAGTGTTTAAATCCTTGTTTCATTACCAGTTGCAGTGTTTTTTTCTCTTTGTCCAGTGCTTGTCAGTTTATCTGGACAAAGCAGAAGACTTTAGACTCCAGGCACTCATTCATGAGTTGCACAAAGGCTACTAGAAGCAGGCTTAAGGCTGAATCCAACCCTGTACTGGGTACTTGTCCATCATAGAGCATACTCACATGGACTCATATGGACCCTGGGAGAAAGCTGCAGTACCCAGTGTAAGAAAAAACAGTATATTGCATTTAATCTCCACTCAGGAGATGGCATAATGGGATTATTTTCATGTTGGTAATTTTTGTATTACTATTGGAAGTAGTAATGATGATAAGTAGAAATAATACTTTTACTGCAGTGCTAGTGAACATTTCTTACCCAAGGTACTTTACCATTTAAGATATTTCATTACATATTTTAAAATGAAACTGGAACCCCTCTTTGTCGAAAGATGCTCAGATCTCGGGTGCATGTCTATGCACTCTCAATTTAATACCCTAAATGGTTCAAATGGAATTTAGTAAAAAAAAAAAAAAAAAAAAAAAATTTAATTAGAATCCATTCAGATAGTTGTTCAGACATTCTCAGCACATAAAAATAAATAAGCACCCTTTACTTGTCATTCTTTTTCTCTTTCTAAATTTATATGTGGACAAAAGGTTACATTTGCACTTGTGTATTTATCATAAGGCAGTTATTGATTTACAAGGAGGGTTGCAATAAATTGCAACGGGGATAAAATTAATTATGAAAAAAACAGATTTTTAACATTTACGTACTTACATTTACACTGTGCATAGACATTTTTGATTTTCATTTTGATCAGAAGCAGTAAATAAACTAATATTGTATAATAGTAAAATTGAAAGTTATGCATTTACTTGCTAAGCTTTATGCTATACTTCATTCATTCAGTGCATAATGCAGATAATTTTTGAAGGGATTTGTTGGTTCTGGCTATAAATATTTCAAGGTTAATTAAATTGGAAAAAACATGAATAAGTTTTACAGGTTTATTGCAGCAGTGTTGGCTATCAAGAAACGTTTTTGCAAAGGTCTATACAGTGTACTGAATGGCTTCACTTCAAATACAATATGGGAAAAAAGTGAAACAAACAATTCAAAGCCTGAGGATCATCTAAAACTATAGATAAGTATAACTGTTTATCATTTTGTAATCTTCAGTCAGCATGACTGGAAAACAAGCTGCAAGGGGGCTGATCACAAAATCAAAATAAAGAGAGAATTTGCGTGCATAAAGCGTAAAGGAAATGTAGGTTGCATGCTTTTGACCTGGCTTATGTAGCTGAAAGTGTCCCAAGATCTTCATGCAACATTGCACAACTCCTTTTTAGTAAGTCATACATGTGTTTGACAATAAAGGGCCATCTCTTAATAGTAAAATATTAAGAATAAATACAGAAACCTGTACAAAATGTATATCTGCAAATTAGGTAATGAAGAATTTATTACCTCTCATTGGGTAATGGTAGGACACCATAAATTGTAAAATTTGAAAGTTGGAAAATATAATAGGCAATGTCGCAGATTTTTTTTCTTTCCAGAAAAAAATTTTTGGACATCAGTAGTGTTCAGTTTTGATGACTGCTGACACTTAATATGTTTTACTTTTATGTAGACATCTATGCATTTAAAAAATAGAACAAAAAGTTGACAAAAGGGCAGGATAGCTGCAAACCACTTATTAAGGAACTGATAACACTACAAACAGGCCTGTGGCGGTTTGTCTGTTCTGTTTAAAAATATTTGCAGAGAAAACCCATGTAATTTCTTTCTAGAAAACCATGGAGGAACAATTATAAGCTGACTTGCTTGTGTGCTTTCTGCTCTGTCTAGTTAGCAATTTGGAAAAATAACACTAATTGTCACAGTGGTCTTCTAAATATTTCTTTAAAAAGGTAACTTGTCTTTTTTTCTATATTTAATGAAAGAGACTTGTTTATTTATAATGATTATGTATATTAAAAGTATTTCTCTTCAGAGACATTAATAGTATATTCTGTATTAATTTCATTATAGATACTTTATTAATCCCAAGGGGAAATTCACATACTCCAGCAGCAGCATACTGATAAAAAACAATATTAAATTAAAGATTGATAAAAATGCAGGTATAACAGACAATAACTTTGTATAATGTTTGACCTCCCCGCCCCCCAACCGGGTGAAACTGAAGAGTCGCATAGTGTGGGAGAGGAACGATCTCCTCAGTCTGTCAGTGGAGCAGGACAGTGACAGCAGTCTGTCGCTGAAGCTGCTCCTCTGTCTGGAGATGATATTGTTCAGTGGATGCAGTGGATTTTCCATGATTGATAGATGCCTGCTCAGCACCCATCGCTCTGCCACAGATGTCAAACTGTCCAGCTCCGTGCCTACAATAGAGCCTGCCTTCCTCACCAGTTTGTCCAGGCGTGAGGCGTCCTTCTTTATGCTGCCTCCCCTGCATACCACAGCGTAGAAGAGGGTGCTTGCCACAGCCGTCTGATAGAACATCTGCAGCATCTTATTGCAGATGTTGAAAGACGCCAACCTTCAAAGGAAGTATAGTCGGCTCTGTCCTCTCTTGCACAGAGCATCAGCATTGGCAGTCCAATCCAATTTATCATCCAGCTGCACTCCCAGGTATTTATAGGTCTGCAACTATATGTTCAATGTTGCAATTATATGTTCAATATTGCTCTAGGAAAGGTGCCACGTAAAATGATTTACCTTTTAAGAGCATTTGCTATATAAGATAACATTCAAAGAATTATTGCAATGTTGAATTACAATGGCAGAGTTTAGTATTAGTGATCACTGTGAAAGTTACTATACTATATAAAATAGGGATTATCTATTATATTTGTGTTGGTTCTTTGCACAATTGTTTTAATTGTACTAATGATGAGAGATGCTATACAAAATAATACTGGCAAATAAAATAACAATGGCCTTGTTTGTTTTTTTTTTTTTGCTACTATCTTCAATGCAAAGCACTATAAAAGTTGAATTGAGATGTTTAAATTTCTTTTTGTTCTTGTAGGCAAAATGGAAGGTGCTGAATGAAACAAGAGTCATATTGCTGTTGATTCTTTGCTTTAATCGTTGATTTTTATTATAACCTTTGAAGCTTCTGTTTCAGCTTTGTAAATTTCTAGTTTTCTGTACATTTCAAAAAATTGTAATCTTCAGTACATTTGACATAAGCTTTTGCTTTTATTCACTTTTCTAAAGGGAATCTTCAAAGTGGACTACATTTGGACGCTCGGCTCTCAAAGTTGCTTTCTGTACCTTGTCTAAGATGAAACAGGCAACAATACAATTTTCACGTCTAGAAGAGACAGACCTTGAGCCTTCATCAGGAGAGATCCTAGTTAACAGAAATGCCGGCAGTGTACAAACGGTATCACGGCTTGTCATAGAACCAGATAGCCAAACGGAGAACGAAAGTGTCGAAAGCCAGTCTGAGCTCCAGGAAGTAAATCAAAAAAGCAATACACCTCCACATTCTGAACAAACACAGAAACTCTTCACTCGTCAAAAAAGGTAGAATTTTTTTTTTTCTTCCAGACAACAGTTCATATTAAAAAATAAAAGTTTTGAAATAATTACAAGTAATAAAATGGGGTGGTTACTGTGATGTTTTGTTTGCTATTTCTTTTTCTACAGTGGAGGCACATTGGGAGCACTTCAGATTTATTAGCATGTAAAACCTTATTCAAATGCAGTGTGAGACAAGTTATATTACTGGATAAGAATCAGAGCATTTTAATATAAGAAAAACAGGGTGAAACGACCCAACAATCTATTGACAAGCAAGTCAAAACCACAGATGTCTGCATAAAAATATATTATCTTCTTCCATTTGCACTGCCTCTAGTATAATTTTATATATGGCATTTTAATTATACTTGCAGTTCAGTAACTTGCACTCTTTGGTTATTTTAGAAGATCACATGTGACACGAAGTCATTGGCAAATTTGAAGGGCTTAATAATGATCTCATTCTGTTTGATGTAGACATGAAGTAGAATTGTGAGGGGAAACGGGTGAAATGCATGGCACAATCATTTAAAAATAGATAACAAAACAAAATGCATTTATTTGCACGAGTGTCAAAAAATACTACAAAATAGTAGAGTTTTGTCCATTGTCACATTGTGTTTAATTGAAGTAAGATTATAATTAAAGTCAATTATTATTTTAAAATAAGTCTGGTAGAACACTTACTGGTACTGCAAAAAAACAGTAACAAAACCAGATAATTTTGAACCCGAGTTGAGAACGCTATTAAGAAACTAGAAATTTTAACAGCAACTCATCTCATTGACATTCTTTTCTTTTTTAGGAGTCATCCCCCTATAGTGAGCAACTCATCAGAAGATTCTGATGAATCTATCGAATGTCTTAATTTTACTGTCCAAAAACCCATTAAAAGAGAAAACAAGAGGCAAGTCTTGTTGTGTGTACTGACATGATTATAGTTGCATAACTAGTTGCATAACAAGTTGTAGTATTACTGTGTGGAAAAAATATACTTGTATGGAAACTTCGCAAGTAAAAAGTAAGTTTAGAGCAAAATGCTCAAAGTACAATTAAGTTCCTTTTTAAAAAAAATGTAATTAAATTGCTAAAATATATAGAATATAGCAATAAAATGTTTTATTTATAAAAAGATATATATGATGCTGTCACAGGGTACATAAATGTTTAAACTACAACAACTGGGGGGGAAAAATGTTTAGAGTTGTATAAAGTCTTTTTTTCAAGGAACAAGTAATTGGTTAACAACTTACAGCTTTTCTACAGCAGTGAAAGTTAATTATGCCTTAGAAGTTAATGCAGTTCTTTCAGGTGTAACAGCCTTTGTTGATTACTTACTAACCCTCTGTCTGTATAAAAGCAGTGTTGAAATAAACTTGAATACAACCTCTGAACATTACCTGGACAATAATTGCAATGCAGAAAGTAGTATATTGCTGTCATAATTGTGAGAAAAAGAATTAACAAGAACAGATAGGGAGACCATTGAAAATGTGTAGGTCATTCCTTTAGAGGAATTACAGAGAAGGTCACTGCATTAGCGAGAACAGATTCATAAACCATCAAAAGGAGCTTAGAAACTGGAGAAAACTCTGACAGGAACAGGTCTGGCAGACCGAAAGCCACAATAGAATTGGAAAACAAGTTTCAGAGAGTTGAATAGTTTGTATGATGAACACGTCATGGACAACCCCTTCAAGCACTGACTAGTAGTTAAAGTAATCAAGTCTCACTTTCTATACTTTAACATCAGAGTACATTGAGACATTAGACTGCATAAATTTCAATAAAAATGGAAAAACTAGGCTGTTCTAAAAACTTTGATCATTTTAGCATTGACTTTGTTACTGCCACTTAACCTGTCAAGCCTACAGCTTGAAATTTTCTTTTCTCTATTTAAAATGAGACTTGTTTACCATAGATTTATTTTTTAAAATTTCCATATAATTTTAAAAAGTAAAATATTCTGGTTCCAGGTGATACATCCCTGTATTTAGGATCTAAAGCAAGAAACCTTTAGTGCAATATGGCTGAAACTGATGCTTGTTCTTTGAGTGCTTTGTTTTTTTTTCCCTGTATATTTTTGTCAAAAGTGGTCCTTCTTTCTTTATATTACTGTGTATATAGTGCTGTTATACTTCAGTTACCAGTTACTTACAAAATGCCAAAAAAAAAGAAAAGGGCCTGAAGCAAATGTTTGGGCAACTGACATGGTCAGTAATTAGTAACACCCCATTTGGCAAATATCACAGCTTATAAAAACTTTTTATAGCCAGCTAAGAGTCTTTCAAGTCATTAATTCTTGCAAAAGGCTTCTAATTCTGCAATATTCTTATGCTGTCTTGCATGCACTACTCTTTTGAGATCTATCCAAAGATTTTCAATGATGTTTAGGTTGAGGGACTATGAGGGCCATGGTAAAGCCGTCGGCTTGTGCCTCTTGAAGTATTCCATTTTAGATTTTGAAATGTGTTTCAGATCATTATCTTGCATTAGGACCGATCCTCTTTTTAATTTAAACTTTTTTACAGATGGTGTGATGTTTGCTTTCAGAATTGGCTAATATTTATCTGACTGACATTCTTCTCTCTACCAATGACATGTTCCCTGTGCCTTTGGCTGCAACACAAGCCCAAAGCATTAACGATGCACTCCCATGCTTAATAGTTGAAGTTTTCTTTTTGTGGAATTCAGCACCCTTTTTTTTCTCCAAACAGACCTGTGGCCAACAAGTTTTATTTTGACATCATTTGTCCACCAAACTAGTTTCCAAAATGAGTCAGACTTGTTTTAGATGGTCATTTGCGAACTTCAGGTGCTGAATTTTGTGTCTTGGATGCAGGATAGATTTTCTTCTACTGACTCTACAATGAAGGTCATATTTTTTTCAGGTGTCACTGCTCAATAGAACAGTTCACCACCACTCCAGAGTCTGTTCCGCATGGTCTTTTGCAGTCAAACTGGGGGTTTTATTTGCCTTTCTATGAAGCAGTTCTTTCAGAAAGTTTTCTTGGTCTTCCAAACCTCAGCTTGACCTCCACCATTCCTGTTAATTGCCATTTTTAAGAACATTATGAACTGATGACACAGCTACTTGAAAATGCTTTGCTTTCTTCTTGTAGCCTTCTCCTGTTTTGTGAGCATCAATTATTTTATTTTTCAGAGTGCTAGGCAGCTGCTTAGATGGGAGACCATTGCTGCTGATTGTTAGGACAAAGTTTGAGGAGTCAGAGAGTTTATGCAGCTTTACAATTTGCAACATCTGGGGTTTCCTAACAATAACTGTGAACAAGCCATAGCCCTTACAAGCTAATTAAGATCTGAGACTTTGATAAAAGCTGTGAGACCTCAAATATCTTGGGGTGCCCAAACCTTTGCATGGCGCTCCTTTCTTTTTTTACCTTACAGTTGTACAGAGCAAAAACAATACACTTATCTTATATAAAAAGCTGAAAAGAAATGTCATCTTTAAGTTTATGCCTTTTGGTGATCAGTTCATCTTACCTCACTTAACTATTCACAGTAACAGATGTTTTAAGCAAAGGTGTCAAAACTTTTGCATGCCACTGTATATATAATGCAACATTGAATTGACTCACTCATGCATCAATAAAAACACTATTTTGAGGACATTTTGATATACAGTCAATCCTCAAAATTCGCACATTCAGCTTTCACGACTTCAAGCATTTGTGCGATTCTTGTTTGTAACCTCTTACTTTTGTGTTGTCAATCTCACACTTTTGAGGGCTTTACAGTAGAGAGAAAAAAAAGAGGCCTACGTTTGGGGAGCGGTAATAACTTTTTCTCTTATTTTTTTTTATTAATTTATTTTTAAGAGAATGGAAATTGGACCTTTTACTGATCCATAGGGAAAGGCGTCCTTTAGTACAGGTATCGGTAACAAACCCTGATTGTGAAATGTCACGTTTGATATTTTTGCCAGGGGTCTGGGGTACTGAATTGGATAAACCTGTCTTGTTCACCTACTGTTGTAGAGTAAAGAGCTCCCTGTGCCTTCATTGCATATTGATTTTTTTTTTTCTAGGGAAAAAAAAAAACTTTTGTATCACAGTTATGTCCCCAAAGCTTAGTCCAAGTCCTTTAGCCTCTGAACCCAATCATGCTTAGTGAGAAACCACAGCAACGGTCTGCTGCAAGTTTGGTGTTAACGAATCTACCAGCTGGCTAGATAAATCAAAGCTGCTGATACTATTATCGATTGCAGCTTCAAGAATAAACATCAACTCGTCACTGCTGTAAGGATCTCAAGCGGCACACACAGCAGATGTCACTGGCTAATTATTTCAAGTGTGTGCTTCCTTCTCCATCGTCATCTGCCAGCCAACTACAGTTGTTGTCTTTTTTTTTTTTTTTTTTTTTTTTTTTGAATTAAGATGTTATCACAAAAAGTGATAAAATTCTAGGCAGTGACTAGAAAGAAAAAATGTTTTTTGCATGTTATCAATTGTATTTTGTTTACTGCATTGTATGGGTTATTTCATGATTACTGTGTTGTGAAAGTGCATATTATCAAAAATAGTGTTAAATTATAAAGAATTCCATGAAGAAAAGTACATTTTGAGAAAGATTAGTTTTTGACGGTCACTGGTACTGAACTCCCTATTTCCTATAGGTTCAATGTATTTGTGTCATCAACTTTCACATTGTTTCCTAGGAATGTAACCCCTATGAAAGTATTAATATTAAGGGGCAAATGCCTTGCAATAGAAAAACTATCTACCCCAGACTCTCAAAAATGTTTTGACAGATTTGATTGAAATTTAGTGATGTTTTAGAAAAAGGAAAAGTGACTGAGCTGTATTTTTTTTTTCCTAAAAGTCTTTATTTGTTTATTTATTAATATAATTTTAACTTACATACTTTGCTCTGCAAGTGTTTTTAATGCACACAATTGACAGGCCAAACACCAGCACTAACCAATAGGGTAGATGAACAACTAAAGAGGAGGCAGTGTCCTGTACAGGGACCCTTCAGGTCATAATACATATGTAAGGTGCATTTAGCACATACACTAGTTCCAGAATGCTCATAAGTTATATTAATGTACCTTAGTTTCACACAAGTAGCAGTAGTTTTCTGTGTAAGAATGTGGGCACTTGCAAAGTTTTTGGCCTCACCTTTTGAGCAGTGTATTCATTTCATCTGACTACAGCCAAAAGCAACCAACAAAGGACTGTGAGGACAAGTGCACACACCTGTCTGTCACTCTCACGTGGCTTCTAAATATTGGCCATCTGTGTCACACGGATGGCTATAGAAAACAGCTGCATTTGTATTACAAGTGATTTTAAATTGACTCGTATTCGTCTAAGCACATATTTTAAATACCAACTGACAAAAATACAGTACCTGTACACTTCAACTGTAGTAATTCTAATCAGCAATAATCAACAGTCATTTTCATTTTAGAAAGTTTTTGTTCCAGTGACTCACCTATTTGTTTTGTTTTTTTTTTTACCACTTTAATGTTTTTGAGGGAGTGCAGCATAACTATTAAAATGTGAGTTTTTAAAATGTGCTTTTATATGGTGGTGTTTTGCAGATTATACTTGCTTATATCAGCATGATTACAAAACCTTTCACCTCCTGCTGTGCTATACGTTTTTCTTTTTACAGGTTTTTCAGGTTTTTGCAGTCTCAAATAATCGTTTTTCATTGATAACTAGAGACTACACTGTTAACTGATATTTAAGTATGATTAGGATTACATTTGTACTATGCATTTGTTAGGAGTATACAGTAATTACATTTTGAACTTTAAGTGCCTTGTACAGTACACTGTTTCAGTTTAAGTGTGTTTGTGTGTTAAGTATATGCCATTAATATTAACATTTTTATTGTATGTATTTTGCTTTTGCTTTTCAACAAGTGCTTGTATATTTAAAGACATTTACTTATTTATTTCTAAAGTGACTTTTTACTTGAATAAATTTACTTTTTTACTTTTACTTAAGTAAATATTTGCCTAAAAATTCTAGTTTTATATTTTTATTTATATATTTATATATATATATATATATATATATATATATAAAATATATATAATATAATATAAATATATATAATATATATAATATAATATAAATTTTAAAAAAAAATTTTTTTTTTTTACTCTTTTCTTCTTTGTTGTGCTTTACTATAAGTATTCCTTCCCATTAGTTAGGGCTGTTATGTATTCAAACTGTGGCAAAACTAGTTTGCTTTATTTGTAACTGAAAACACAGATGTCGCTAGGTGAAACTTAACCAAAATCTTATAAAAAGAAAAATTTGGGGTTTTATATGCTTGTTTGTGTTTACAGAATGGTAATAACTTGAGACACCCCTGTATTTAGTGGCTTTGTTATATCCATTGTCTCCTTTTAATATATGGATATTATTGCTATATCTTCATTTGGAAATTGCAGTTTTTGTGACCATTAGTGAGTCATTACTACATGCAATATGGTTTGCTGAGGTTGCTGTTATAATCTGCCAGTTCTCATTTCATTTTCACCTCTGTTTGCTGTGTTCCTTAGCAGATGTCAACTTAGTGCATTAAGCAAGAAAAACACTCTTGAATTTTATCAATTCAACTCATACAGATAAATGTTATATATCGTTTATAGTTGTTCACGCTTCTTGATGCATGTTTTAAATATCTATTTTTGTTTGTTTTCTGTTAATGAGGAGTCAAGCAAAATGCACCTATAATCAGTTACACCTTGTCTGAAGAAGGGGCCTGAGTTGCCTAGAAAGCTTGCATATTGTAATCTTTTAGTTAGCCAATGATTAGTGTCATTTTGCTTGACTTCTCATTACATCTATAATGGTTAACACGTTACAACACCCTTGTTTTCTTTTATTAAGTAATTCATTTGGTTAATTTACTTTAACTAATTTGAAAACAGAAATTTAAAGTAACGTAAAAACAGAATAAAATTTTAAATTCTAGATATTTCAAAGAATATTGTTTTATAACGTGTAAAACCACTGAATGTTTTACCTTACGTTTTCATGTATAATCCTGTTACAGCAGTAATTGTTTATAATCATTATTAGTTAAGCAGTATTTCACTTGCCAAAACATGTCTCCTAATCCAGTATTTATTTTTTTTTTATGTTCTTGTTTGGGAACATAAATATATAGCTAGGAACATAAATAATATGCTAGGATTAAAACACAATTCTTAATCAGATTATTTCCTCTTTAGTAGATGGAAGCGATCCTGTCCAGAAGAGAGAGAACATTGGAGTGATGAAGACTCTTTGTTTAGTGTTAAGACAAGATCTAGTAAAGGTTCTTGTTTTTATTCTTGCATACTTTGTTTTCATTATATTGATGGCTAAAATTAACTTTTGTTGTCTTAACCTCACCAATCATGCATTTTTACATGCTATAATGTTACTTCATGGGTGAGTTTTGCTTTTTATAATTTATTTGCACCAATGAGTTGTGTTGACAGTACAAAGGATTTCATTGATGATCAGCAAAGTGTGGCATTTTTTCAAATACTTGAACTACATTTAAGCTCTTTTCCATTTGTGAATTTTCTGGAAGAGGATCCTACTAAAATATGTAGGATCCTGTTTGACAAAATTACAAATAATAAGAATAAAAATGTGTATATATACATATTTTTTATTGTTTTTTAATCATGATTTTATTGGGTCAATTACCAATATTTGTTGAATCCAGTTTATAATATTAACTGTTACAAATGCACTTTAAATACGGAATGCACTGATGCCATTTGTTGACCGCTAATATAAAGTACTGAATAGGTTCTTTAATAAAAAAAACAAGTGATGTTAATAATGTCACATTTTCAACCATAAATATATAAGAGCAAATTTTTTTTTTTTACATTTTTTGTGTCTCTGTGCCATCTGTCAAGTATAAGCTTATGACTCATACACTTAATTTAAACATGCATATGAATACTGCAGCTTTAAGAAAGCTGATACTTGAAAGCACAGACCTTTACATAAACAGGAATCTCAGCATGCACATAGTGACTTAATCAAAGAGCAAACACTCTGACATTTTCTCCAACTTAATTGGAATCATCCACTGTTAAAAACTGTTAGATTTACGGTATCTTGACAAAATGACTTATTTGTTGTGAAATTTCATCGATAGTGTTAAACAAGCATATACATTGACAACAAGCAAGTAGGTTCTTCTATAGTCTTTACATGCTTTACAAAAGGGGAAAAAATGAATATACTAGAGGTTGCCTTGTGATTTTAAATACTTCTTCCTCATTACCATAATGAGGATTTAAACAAACCTCTCAAAAATATGAGTATGCTTAATCTAGAAGTGGCAAGTTTTCTGTTGTTTAAATTGAAGCTTGAATTATATTTTGCAGTGATGATTTTTTTTTTATATGAAAAACTTCAAAATGGTGGAAAGGTTTATTTGGTGCTCCAGCATATCTGAAGTGCAGCTGGCAGTTAGTTAAAGGTGGCATAATCATAATTTATATTGGAGTTTACAGCATCAAAGGATGATGTGTACAAAACTCAGGGCAGCAGCAAATCCATGCATATATATTTTATTTCTGAAATGAAAGTACACTCAAAAATTGAAATACTTGTCAGTCGCTCATCAATGGGAATTGGCAGAGTTAAATTTTGTGATTAGGAAAATGTATCCTCATTTTTTTGTCAAAATTTTTTTTTTGTTTTCAATACAACACATAGTGGTCTCTCTGTTATTAGAGGCATCTCAGCATAGAGATTGGCTGTAGCCCAAGCCTGATTAGGCAGATTTGACTGGTACTGAAGGGCCTGACTCGCATAAAGTGTGTCCTCGTTTCTGTAGCAATAAACAATTTTCTCAAGTTTTTCCACTACATACAGATTTCTTTCCATCTTGTACACTGATTAAACAACCAAGCTGAACCTATATAAGATATATACTGTGTCTGCTACTAACAACTCGGTTTTCTCTTGACTTTCAAAGAAGAAAATTTGGGGTTATCCAAGACCTAATGATTTTAAGACCATCAATAAACTTCACTAAATGATCTAGTTTACTGGGTTTTACTAATAATTAAAGTTGTGTATCAACTGTATATCAGTGATAGTTAATGCCATGTAGAATAATAATATTCCTAAGTGGTAAGGTAATATCCTTAAGTGGTAAAGTTTCAAATTTAATGAGCACTTAAGGCACACTTAAGGAGCCTAACTTAAGATATATACTTGAATTTATTATTTGTCTGAAGTAGGCTTCCATATTACAAGTAAAAGTTCCTTTGACAGTTTAGAGGATAGAGGATCTTAATTAAAGGAAGAGGAATAGATGAGTTTAACTAGATCACTGTAAAATGTGTAAGCTGATTTTAGCTAGATAACTGTAAAATATGGAACTAAGTCTTTTACCATTATGCATTTCTGTGGGTTTTTGATGCATAGTTTTTAATGTGATGTTTGTTCTAATATTGGCATGGTTATCCTGAAAGAAACTGAGAAAGGCCTATTATAGAATGTTAATATCAAGGTTACTCTATTGTTTTGAAGAGGTCTCTTATGTCATTCATGTTCATTTTGACAAAGAACTGAATGAATAAGTTGTATGAATCGTTTTTTAGTAGTGCATGCAGGTTAACAGCATATCCTAAAATATACAGAAAATGGGTAAGTCATGGGCAGGGTAAATGTACTCATTAAATTATTAGACAAGGCAGGGTTATGAATGCAAGCAAGAAACTTAGACTTGCATTTTATAAACTGGATGATGATCTATAGTATAATTATAATGGTGAGTATTTTCACTTATGTCCAATATAGCAATAGCTCCTATGAAGCTCTTAGATATTGATGAAAAAGGGTTCTTCTCACCCAGGAAGTGTATATTAAAAATACTGATATATTTTATCAGTATTTACAGCTACATTAGCAAGGAAACAAGCAAAATCTCTAATTATGTGATCTATAAATATCAAAGTGCTACAAGGTTGAGAAGAAAGTAAAGTATCCTTTTTGACACTGAGTGGATTTACTATTTTAATGGTTAAATTTTTAAGATTCATGTTTGGTAAGAAATGCCGAACTTGTCACAAAAGTACCAAAATATAATCAAGTTTTCGGTGTATGAAATATTTTATGTTTTTCATACAACCTCATGGAACTTCAGAAAATAGGATGTGCTCCACTGGGTTTATAGAAAACCACTATAGCTTCATATTGTTCACATTATTAGCAAATACTGATCTCCTTTAACAAGTTATTTAACCTGTGACTAGAGTAAACTTAGTGCTATAACACTTTGAAATATGAGATGATAATGCACTTTCATAGATACAGTACCTGTTGTGAAAATGCTGTTAAATGTTACAACTCTCAAATGTGGTGGCAGAAGTAGTCACTGAAATCCTTTAATATAATTTTCTCAAGTGTAAAAAATGTAAAAGATGCCAGTATCATGCTTGTATTACTGTTGAATTAGTGGTAACCTATGATTATCCACATGAAGTAAATGAGGCATTCCTCCAGAATTAAACAAACCTACTCTTTTTATACTTGACTACAATTTCAAAAAACGTTTTATTAAAATGCTTCAAGTTTGGAAGAATTCGATGAAGCAGAACCATGTCTAAGAAATTAATATTTGTAGTGGGTTTTATTGTGGTCCCATCAGCCTGAACATTAAATCCATTCAAATTACCAGTTACTGAACAAGACTTTGTACAAATTTGCTCCTAGGTGAATTTTATGTAATATTATTTCTTAATTTGGTATTGTATTTTCTGAATCAAGTCTCTGATTATCTACATATGTATTTTTTCTTTTAGCTAACAACCGTTTAGGCTCTGATACAGACAGTATCTATGGTCATGGATCTAGAAAGGTAATACATATTATTCTTTATTTTCTTTTTCAGTGTAAAGACCTTGCAAAGTTCCTAATATTTACAGTTGTATTATGTTTGTACTAAGTAACAAATCATAAACTAACACTATTGTGTTGATTTGCCATCCTTCCTGTGAAGACATATTAGCACTGTATTTTTGCATAATAGTAACCACAGTACAGAAATGCTTTCAAGTCTGTTCTCTATAAAGGAACATACTCCAAGAGGATGCACTGTAGTGCAAATTTCCATCTGTTTATTCTGACCTTCTGAGCAATCTCTTAAGTTAGCCACTGTTTAATAGAGAAATATTTAAGTAGTCCTGTACCTATTTGTAAAACAAACATTTATGGAATGTAATTGCACAGTTTTTAACATTGTGGGTTTCTAGTTGTATTGTGCAATTTAGTTCACTTCAGAAATTAGGTTATTCTGTATCATCATCTCCATGGTAAATATTCATTGTTCTTTTCTTCGTGAGGTTTCACATTGGCAACATGACAGTTATGTTTGATCAGACCAGTTGATCTCAGAAACTTTTGGCTTCTCCTAATGAACTCCCAGGTGTTCCTGGACTACTTAAGAGGTGCAAAATCTCCTGCACTTAGTGGTCCTATCCAGTAGTCTTCTGTTAGTGGTTGATGCCATGTAAACATCCAGTGAGAGGTTATGAGAATCATTCTACATTCATGTTCAAATGTTCGTAACTAGCTCCTGTTGATCAAGAGAAGCAGTCAACTCATCACAGCAGCTGATCTTAGTAAACACGTGGAGAAACCTCATTTTGGTTGCTTGTACACAAATTCTCATCCTTTTTATCATCACTGAAAGCATTATACCAATGAGGGCTTTGTTCCTACTTCACAGCCATACAATATTTGTAAAACAGATTTTAGTGAACTGATGTCTTGGTCAAACTTGCAATCATATCTACCCTCAAACGTAAAAGGTGGGGGCATCTAACCTCCTTGAAACAGGTACTCAATTGTTGAGTGTAAGAACAAGCTACCCTTATTTTAGGTGGTGCTACTTCTTATTCCAGCCTCATTACAACCAGTTTACAGGCTGTTCAAATATGTGCTAGTAATCACAGACTGATGAGACTAAAAGGGAAACCAATAAAGATGCAACTTTTAAGTTATGTAGCTTGTTACTTGGCCCAATTGAAGAAAAAGGGAGTAAAAATAAGGAAAACAATAACATTAGGAATAATAAATTCCCGAATTCCCAATTTCTTCAAGAAAGTATCCCAAATGAGACAGGATTGAACCAGTTGGTTTTCACTAACATGCTAAGCAACATCTGTCTGCTGGGAAGAAAGAGCACTGATCACTTAATACCTATGAATTAAATACAAAAAGTATTTAATGCCTAAAATTATTTTTGTTTGGATTATCTTTAAATATTGAATCAATAGACTAAATATCATGGGGTGGGGTTAATGATTGTGTCTTTGTACAGACAAGCACCATCTTTTGCACTCTTTATAGTACTGGAACCATACACTTTCTAGGTTTACTAGATACAGGTGTATTAATATGTGTTTTTTGTAAGGTTTCCATTTATATTTTTATTTCACACCACTGCACTTGGGTCCCAATCCAGGTGGTTAGTTGTGTGGTGGGTACAGCAACGCACTATCAGTGTGTGCTCCCAACCTCTCTATATACATATTTGGTTGTATGAGCAGCATGGTAGTAAAATGTTTAGCCATTCCACCTTGTGGATCCAACAACCTGGACTGATATTCCATATCTTGCCGGTGTCTTTGTGTAAAATCTACGGTATATGTTCTCCCTGTGTCTGTGTTGGTCTTTTTCAGATACTCCAGTTCTTCCCCCACACCCCCAATATGCACATGTTAGGTTAAGCAGTGTTTCTAAATTGACACTGCATGATTCTGAGTGTGTGCATGTGGATGACATCATGGTAATACTGGCACTATGTCCAGCTTGATTCCTACTTTGTACCCAGTGATACAGGTGTAGTCTCCAGCCCACATCAACCTTGGATGGAGTTAAATATACTTAAGAGTTTTATCTCTTTTATTCCTCTAAATGCATCTTATCTAATTCATATTTTTCACAAAGTTAAGATGCTTCTTGTTGTGTGCCTTTTCTTTTTCTAATTTTTGTTTGTTTAGCGTGTTCTAAAGCCATTGCTAATTAGTGGCTGGTAGAGAGTTCTTCCATTTAAGCAAAATTAGGTTTCACACTAACAGTGTAATAAAGGCATGCTGGTCTATAAATAACAGTTTCCTATATGGGATAGCTTTAAGCAAGTAAACAAAGTTGTGTTTCTTTTCCAAAGACTTTGGATTGTGGCGTAAAAGTAGACAATGGAATTCAATCTATGGGCTGTCACAAAATAAATTTCCAAAGAACACTGTGGTCCTAAGTTTAAATAGCCCTGCAATATGTACAGTTTTAAATTCTATTAATCTGTGTCAAGTTTAAATCAAGAAGGAATATGTTCCTTTCAGTGCATCTTTCTCTTTATTTTAAAATGTAAACATAGGATCTTCATTCTATCCTGTTTTTTTTTGTTTTTTTTTAGAGTTAGTTGAAATGTACACACTGATTTTAGAATGATGCTTATCGTCCAAGTTTTTATAACATTTTTGTATTCACTACCTAATAAACTGCCATTGTCTGAGTTAGTATGTCACATTCCTTTGAGCTTTTGGCCATTTTCGCATTGGTGATGCGATCGACAAAGGAAGTTCTTGGCAAGACAGACTGAGACATATGAGGAGGCACACTGAGAGTTGCCTTCAAAGGCAGCAAGTATTCACAAGAATACGAATGATGTTTTCGCAGTAGGTAGTGGGGGCCCATGTAACATTAATTGTAGTCAAAAAGCAGAAAGGAAGCAATAAAGGTGCCTGGAAATGACAGTCCAAGAAGCAGGCTTTATAAGATTGCACTTGAGAAAGGGAGAACCATTCAAGACACACAAGCAATACTGAATGTAAATGTATGGCAACAGATATCCAGTATAAGTAAATTTACTCTATTATCTGTGTTCAACAGGTAATGTGGCTAGCAATAGATAAATACACTTGAAAAACATATTTCATTGAACAAACTTTTTGATTTCTTAATGATTTCTGCTATTGTATACATTTTGACAATGAATTAATGCAAAGTCTAATATTAGATTAAAGACACCTGAGTGAACAAATAACACTTTTTTCCTTACTTTTTTATACTGAATGAAAAAACTGCCCCTTACACTTAATAACTGGTTGCACCACATTTAGTTCCAATGACTGCAACCAAAACACTCTCTATAATTCAGTATTTGCATTTCACATAGACAGGATTTCAGCACTTCATTGCAGACCTGCTTTAGTTTGAAAATATTGAGAGGCTTTATAACAAAAGAATATACAAAATTTGACAAACGAGAGGAGACCATTTATTCCATCAAGCTCATTTAGCAAATGGGTCATCCACATACTTCTTAAAGGTTGTCAAGGTCAGTAGTTTATTTCAGATTTCCACAACTCTTTGTGTGAAGAAGTGCTTTCTGGCTTCAGTTCTAAATGCACTTTCCCTTCATTTCCAGTAGTGTCCTCAAGTATTGTATGTGAGTCACCATTTTTGAACATGAAATGCTTGTTTCTAGTCCTGCCTCACCATCTGTATTGGATTTAGTTCTGAACTTTTGTTTCTTGCACACATTGTTATGTGGGTTTGCTGTTGTGTTTTCAGTCATTGCTGTGTGACCCAATTGTGTTTCATCTTTAGCTCACAGACAGCTGTCTGGACATTTTTCCTTAAGAACAGAATGTGTGGTTTCATCAGTTATGGCAAATCATTCAGGTCCTGAGTCATTAAAGTATACTGGCACCAGTACAGTATTTCCACTGTGGCTGACTGCTGGTATGAGGTTCTTACAGTGGAATACTCATCTGAACATTCTTTCAAAAGGATTAAGTATCATCCAAGTGGTTTCTGGGGGGAAAAAAGACTTGAGCATTTGTTTTTCCTGGTTAGAAGAAGTGTCCACCTTCTTACTCCCTGATGTTTATTTAAGATTACTGTTTGATTCTTGATTGGTACAGGAACAGGTTTGTGTCAGGTTTCTTAACTACTTTCTCACTTCATTTTCATTCATAGATTAGTTGACAAGAATAATTTTGGTAATGCAGTTCTCGTATGTATATGGTATGTTAAAATCAAATTAATTTTCTCATCATAATATGATGAACATGGTTTAATTAGCTGGCTTTGAGTATTTTTCGTAAATGAAAGATCATTATCAATTTGTTAGTGTTTTTTTTTTTAAATTAGAGAGAGGATTTTGTACATTTCCTGTGTCATTTTAGGGGTGGCCTTCCAATCTAACAACCCCTTGTATGATAACTTTTAAAACACAATGAGTGACATTACTTGGTTTCTTATGCCTTGTGAGATTCACACAGAAATGCATTTTATATAACAGGAGTACAGTCATGTTCAATTAGTAATTCTTTCTGCAGGGGACACCTTTTCCCATAGTTGATGATGTTGGTATGTATAGATTAAAATACAAAGAGGTTACAGTCTAGGTTCATAACACAAATGAAAGAGTTTGAGTTTAAAATAGCTTTATTATTGTACAGATGAAAGGATATTGTTGTGAATAAACATGTAGTAAATTTTGGGTATGCATTTTATGTAATTGAGAGAGAGAGAGAGAGTAGTATCTTGAGTGTTGAGGATACAACATCCCTACACATTCTTGATATTTTAAAAAGATACATAAGTTATATTGGTAATGAGTAATATGTGACTGAATTAAAAACGCAGTTCACATCACTGGCTAAAATCAATTGTTAGTAGACATTTTAGGAAGAGAAGAAAGATGAGGCTAAACTTGTAGTTGACTCTGTTAAATTTACTAGAATTAGCAGAGTTTCATGTGGTTTAACAGGTATGACTAGTCTAGTAGACTTTGGAATCTGCAGTCCTCTGATGATATGGTGAATCTCAGTGCACAGTCATATCATTTCTGTCCTTTACTCTTAGATACCATATATTTTAGGTAATATAGGAGCATGCTTTCTCATTATTTTAATTGTTCACAGAAAAATGTTGGTGGAACTGGAAGAAAATATTCTGACTCGTCATTTTTCCCAGATTCCCAGTTTGAGCCTATTGTTCTTGACTCTTAGTATAGTAGCAATGCAGGTGGACATTGTGATGTGAGTTATTATCCCCATAATATTGTTATCTCTTTGCCTTTTTTCTGTTTGTATTTACAGTATTCCTGCTGGCTTATTAATTATATTTAGTTTATGTACAATGAAAAACATCCATCCATTATCCAACCCGCTATATCGCAAATACAGGGTCACGGGGGTCTGCTGGAGCCAATCCCAGCCAACACAGGGCGCAAGGCAGGAAACAAACCCCAGGCAGGGCGCCAGCCCACCATGTACAGTATAAACAAAAAACAATGTTGAAATATAAAACAGGAAACCTTGTGTAATATATATACAGGGTGGGCCATTTATATGGATACACCTAAATAAAATGGGAATGGTTGGTGATATTAAGTTCCTGTTTGTGGCACATTAGTATATGTGAGGGGGAAAACTTTTCAAGATGGGTGGTGACCATGGTGGCCATTTTGAAGTCGGCCATTTTGGATCCAACTTTTTGTTTTTTCAATAGGAAAAGGGTCATGTGACACAATAAACTTATTGGGAATTTCACAAGAAAAACAATGGTGTGCTTGGTTTTAACGTAGCTTTATTCTTTCATGAGTTATTTACAAGTTTCTGACCACTTATAAATGGCCCACCCTGTATATCTATACTAATAAACGGCAAAGCCCTCACTGACTGACTGACTGACTGACTCATCACTAATTCTCCAACTTCCTGTGTAGGTAGAAGGCTGAAATTTGGCAGGCTTATTCCTTACAGCTTCCTTACAAAAGTTGGGCAGGTTTCATTTCGAAATTCTACGCGTAATGGTCATAACTGGAAGCTGTTTTTCTCCATTTACTGTAATGGAGATGAGCTTGAAACCCGTGGGGGCGGAGTTTCATGTGACATCATCACGCCTCCCACGTAATCACGCAGTACGTAGAAAACCAGGAAGAGGCCCAAAAAGCGCTGAAGAAAACATGCATTATATAATTGAGAAGGCAGCGAAACAATAAGAAGCGAGCGAGTGACATATACAACCATATTCATGAGTTCTGCTA
>JANRMT010062806.1:38011302-38028787 GCA_026402145.1 Polypterus bichir lapradei | reverse complement strand
TATGTATGTATGTGTGTGTGTGTGTGTGTGTGTGTGTGTGTGTGAGAGTATATATATATATATATGCCAGCAACACTTATGACAATGACAAAACAATTGTATTGTCAATCATGTTACGTTATTATTAAAATGTTTCCTTTTCTTTTTACTTCTCTGCTGCCAAACGCAGGTATTTTGCTATATATATATATATATATATAGATAGAGAGAGAGAGAGAGAGAGAGAGAGGACAACAACACTCATATCAATGACAAAACAATTACATTAACAATCATGTTACGTTATTTTTAAAATATTTCCTTTTCTTTTTCATAACTTCTTTAACACACTACTTCTCCGCTGCGAAGCACTGGTATTCTGCTAGTAATATAATATAATATACACAAGGTTTCCAGAAAGGGGAAGCACAATGTTAGGCCTAGGCTACATCATAAAATTTGTCAATTATTACAACATGTTATTTATATGTAAATTCTGCCCCCCTTTTGTAGAAAATTGTCTTTGACCCAGTCATACCAACTGGGTGTCTTTTCCAGAGACTTGAAAAGTTTCCTCTCAATGGCCAGCAGAGCAAGGTTCCTTAAACCAACCTTTTTTACACCTGCAGATCAGCAAAAATAGGAGAAATATTTTGCGGACCGTCTGACGGCTAAGACAGAAATAAGAACCAATGTAGATAGTATTTTATTTATTAAATCTAATGTTATAAAATTACAGTTTTTAGTTTGTGTGACATCTGCTGCTGCTTCTTTTTTATAAAATATGATATACAGTGGCTTGCAAAAGTATTGAACTTTTCCACATTTTGTCACATGAATCAATTTTATTGGAATTCCATGTGAAAGGCCAATACAAAGTGGTGTACACGTGAGAAGTGGAACGAAAATCATACATGATTCCAAACATTTTTTTACAAATAAATAACTGAAAAGTGGGGTGTGCGTAATTATTCGGCCCCCTGAGTCAATACTTCGTAGAACCACCTTTTGCTGCAATTACAGCTGCCAGTCTTTTAGGGTATGTCTCTACCAGCTTTGCACATCTAGAGACTGAAATCCTTGCCCATTCTTCTTTGCAAAACAGCTCCAGCTCAGTCAGATTAGATGGACAGCGTTTGTGAACAGCAGTTTTCAGATCTTGCCACAGATTCTCGATTGGATTTAGATCTGGACTTTGACTGGGCCATTCTAACACATGGATATGTTTTGTTTTAAACCATTCCATTGTTGCCCTGGCTTTATGTTTAGGGTCGTTGTTCTGCTGGAAGGTGAACCTCCGCCCCAGTCTCAAGTCTTTTGCAGACTCCAAGAGGTTTTCTTCCAAGATTGCCCTGTATTTGGCTCCATCCATCTTCCCATCAACTCTGACCAGCTTCCCTGTCCCTGCTGAAGAGAAGCACTCCCAGAGCATGATGCTGCCACCACCATATTTGACAGTGGGGATGGTGTGTTCAGAGTGATGTGCAGTGTTAGTTTTCTGCCACACATAGCGTTTTGCATTTTGGCCAAAAAGTTCCATTTTGGTCTCATCTGACCAGAGCACCTTCTTCCACATGTTTGCTGTGTCCCCCACATGGCTTGTGGCAAACTGCAAACGGGACTTCTTATGGTTTTCTGTTAACAATGGCTTTCTTCTTGCCACTCTTCCATAAAGGCCAACTTTGTGCAGTGCACGACTAATAGTTGTCCTATGGACAGATTCCCCCACCTGAGCTGTAGATCTCTGCAGCTCGTCCAGAGTCACCATGGGCCTCTTGGCTGCATTTCTGATCAGCGCTCTCCTTGTTCGGCCTGTGAGTTTAGGTGGACGGCCTTGTCTTGGTAGGTTTACAGTTGTGCCATACTCCTTCCATTTCTGAATGATCGCTTGAACAGTGGTCCGTGGGATGTTTAAGGCTTTGGAAATCTTTTTGTAGCCTAAGCCTGCTTTAAATTTCTTAATAACTTTATCCCTGACCTGTCTGGTGTGTTCTTTGGACTTCATGGTGTTGTTGCTCCCAATATTCTCTTAGACAACCTCTGAGGCCGTCGCAGAGCAGCTGTATTTGTACTGACATTAGATTACACACAGGTGCACTCTATTTAGTCATTAGCACTCATCAGGCAATGTCTACGGGCAACTGACTGCACTCAGACCAAATGGGGGCTGAATAATTACGCACACCCCACTTTGCAGTTATTTATTTGTAAAAAATGTTTGGAATCATGTATGATTTTCGTTCCACTTCTCAAGTGTACACCACTTTGTATTGGTCTTTCACGTGGAATTCCAATAAAATTGATTCATGTTTGTGGCTGTAATGTGACAAAATGTGGAAAAGTTCAAGGGGGCCCGAATACTTTTGCAAATCACTGTAGTTGGCTGCAATGTTGTTTCTGAGAGGCGAAGCACTGCATTAACAGCCATTTGATTTCTCCGTTTGGTTTTTATTACTGACAAGGCTGAAAAAGTCTTTTCACACAAATAGGAAATCAAAAAACGACCAACAATTTGATAGATTTATTACTCAACTCTCCTCTGAATGGTGGTGTCCGCGGTATTCCCTCTAGTTTTTTAGTGGCTTGAGGACCCAAAATTTCTCGTACGACATCTAAGATGCATGGCTTTACTAACTCCTCACCAATAGTAAAAGTTTTTGTAGTTTCATCTATTCGAAGAGCAATTAAATAAGACACTTGAAGCAGTGACTTGTCACTAGTCATCATCATTTTAATTTCCATCCATCCATCCTTTATCCACCGCTTATCCAAGGTCGGGTCGCGGGGACAGCAGCCTAAGCAGGGAAGCCCAGACCTCCCTCTCCCCAGCCACCTCCTCCAGCTCCTCTGGGAGGACCCCAAGGCGTTCTCAAGCCAGCCGGAAGATATAACCCTCCAGCGTGTCCTGGGTCTACCCCGTGGCCTTCTCCCAGTGGGGCATGCCCAGACCCCAAAGGAGGCGTCTAGGGGGCATCCTAACCAGATATCTGAACCACCTCAACTAACTCCACTCAATGTGGAGGAGCAGCGACTCTACTCCAAGTCTCTCCCGGATAACTGAACTCCTCACCCTATCTCTAAGGGAAAGTCCAGCCACCCTGCAGAGAAAACTCATTTCCGCTGCTTTTATCCGCGATCTTGCTCTTTCGGTCACTACCCAAAGCTCGTAGCCATAGGTGAGGGTAGGAATGTAGATCGACTGGTAAATCGACAGACTCGCCTTTTGGCTCAGCTCTCTCTTCACCACAACGGACTGTTGCAGAGCCCACATTACTGCGGATGCCGCACCGATCCGTCTGTCAACCTCCCGCTCCATTCTTCCCTCATTCGTGAACAAGACCCCGAGGTGTTTGAACTCCTCCACATGAGGCAGTAATGTGTTCCCAACCCGGAAAGAGCATTCCACCCTTTTCTGGCTGAGAACCATGGCCTCGGATTTAGAGGTGTTGACTCTCATCCCCGCCGCCTCACACTCGGCTGCGAACCACTCCAGTGAGAGCTGGAGGTCACTGTCCGATGAAGCCAACAGAACCACGTCATCCGCAAATAGCAGAGACGAGATTCTGAGGACCCCTGAACCAGACCCCCTCCGCTCCTTGGCTGTGCCTAGATATTCTGTCCATATAACTTATGAACAGAATCGGTGACAAAAGGCAGCCCTGGCAGAGTCCAACCTCAACAGGAAACGAGTCTGACTTATTACCGGCAATGCGGACCAAGCTCCTGCTCCTTCTGTACAGGGACTGAATGGCTCGTAATAACGAGCCTTGTACCCCGTACTCTTGGAGAACAGCCCACAGGATGCTTCGAGGGACATGGTCGAATGCCTTCTCCAAATCCACAAAACACATGTGGACTGGTTGGGCAAACTCCCATGCCCCCTCCAGGATCCTGGCCAGGGTGTAGAGCTGGTCCAGTGTTCCACAGCCGGGACAGAATCCGTATTGTTCCTCTTGAATCTGAGATTCAACCATCGACCAAACTCTCTTCTCCAGCACACCTGAATAGACCTTACCAGGGAGGCTGAGGAGTGTGATTCCCCCTATAGTTGGAGCACATCCTCCGGTCACCCTTCTTAAAAAGGGGGACCACCATCCCGGTTTGCCAATCCAGAGGCACTGCCCCCAATGTCCATGCGATGTTGCATAGACGTGTCAACCAGGACAATCCCACAACATCCAGAGCCCTGAGGGACCCAGGGTGAACCTCATCCACCCCAGGGGCCACGCCACCTTAGAGCTTTTTAACTACCTCGGCGACCTCAGCTCCTGTTATGGACGGCCCCCCCAGAGTCCTCCAGCTCTGCTTCCTCTAAGGAAGACATGCTGGTGGGATTGAGCAGATCCTCGAAGTATTCCTTCCACCGGTCAATACCGTTTGCAGTTGAAGTCAGCAGGGTCCCATCCTCACTGTACACAGTGTTGGTGGAGCACCGCTTTCCCCTCCTGAGGTGCCTGACGGTTTGCCAGAACTTTCTTGGTGTCGACCGAAAGTCATTTTCCATGGCTTCCCCAAACTCCTCCCATGGCCGAGTTTTTGCCTCTGCAACAGCCGATGCCGCCACACACTTGGCCTGCCGGTACCCCTCAGCTGCCTCTGGAGTCCCACTGGTCAACCAGATCCGATAGGACTCTTTCTTCAGCTTGACGGCCTCTCAAACCTCCGGTCCACCAACGGGTTCGTGGATTGCTGCCACAAGAGGCACCGACAACCTTGCGGCCACAGCTCCTTTCTGCTGCTTCGACAATGGAGGCTTGGAACATGGCCCATTCAGACTCAATGTTCTTCGCCTCCCTCAGAATTTGATTGGAGTTCTGCCGGAGGTGGCAGTTAAAGATCTTTTTGACCGGTTCCTCTGCCAGATGTTCCCAGTAGACCCTCATTATATGTTTGGGTCTGCCTGGTCTGTCCGGTAGCCTCTCCCGCCATCTGATCCAACTTACCACCAGGTGGTAATCATTTGACAGCTCAGCCCCTCTCTTCACCCGAGTGTCCAAGATATAAGGTCGCAGATCTGATGACACGATTACAAAGGCAATCATCGAGCTGCGACCTTGGGCATCCTGGCGCCAAGTGCACTTATGGACACCCTTGTGCTCGAACATGGTGTTCGTTATGGACAATCTATGGCCAGCACAGAAGTCCAACAACTGAACACCACTCGAGTTTAGATCAGGGAGGCCGTTCCTCCGAATCACACCTCTCCAGGTTTCACTGTTGCTGCCGACGTGTGCATTTAAGTCTCCCAGCAGGACAATAGACAAATGTTTCCAGTTTGCGGGATAAAATAACAATTTTTGCAATGTGTCGTTGACAGTCGAGCTGACACAATACTGGCATTCGGCAGCCGCGCACTTTGCCTATGTTCATCTCATGCAGTGTTCCGCTCACCCCACAGCAATGTAGCATCCAAATCATGTACGAGCTGCTACATGATTTGGGCAAAACTTTTTGTGGACCGGTTGAAGAACACGGCTTAAATGGTTTTGTTCCATTGAGTTATGGCTATACAACTTGACTCGTGTTGAGCAGGAGAAGCTCATCTCGTCTACTGCTGATGTAGCTCCAGTTGTTGCCACTGAAGATGATGGCATGTATATCTGAGGTATTGCATTGTCCAAGTCCATGTCTTTAAAAAACACCAGGAAATCACACAGCTTACCCCTGTTGCTCTGCAGGTCACAATTTGAATATAGGACTTGGATTTTCGATCTTGGTCTCCCTGAATCAAAGAAAAAAACTTTTCAGGACACTTTTGAATGCCTCCTCATCAAATTTCCCTGGATTGATTAGTTTTAGGAATTACATACTTTCTAAATTTGAAAAATTATGAGAAATCTGTTCCATAAGATTGTCTAGGATGGCTATGTACATATTTCTGTAATGCTTCTGGGGATCCTGCAATTGTGATGGATGTCTGATGTAAGACTTTCCGCTTTTGCTTAAACAGCTTTGAAAGCCTCCTCTGACCTCTTCTGCTTTGCAAAAGCAAGGAGACTGTCGGTTCCTTCTTTGCAGTAAAGAATATCCATAACCCTCGGCTGCACAATGTCAAAAACCACATCAGTTTCTGAGAAGATTTGTTCATATGTGTTGAACATGAAACAAACTCGAAATCCTCCATTGTTCTTAAGAAGCCTTTGGCAGCATTGAGTGTGATCTCATCTTGGGCATTGAGCTGCCCTGCTGTTTAATTCTGGGTCTCTCCTCATAAGGAAGGCTTTGCCATAATCACGTCAACAACATTAGCACTGTCTGTCATTATGCACAGCTAGCCGGCTGGCTAGTTCATCATTCCCATGTAAATAAAACAGTACATAAAAATTTTATTTGTGACATTTTCATTACCTGTTCTTTGTGAAAGTGATTTCTGAATGTTTTTGTGATAAAGTCGATTTGTAATATCACCATGGAATTTCACTTATCTGATTTTATTTTTTATTTTTTTATTTTATTTTTTCTTTTCTTTTCTTACTCAACACATTAGTGATACAAATATTCGTGGAATAAGAATTTATACGTTAGAATTAAATTACTGAAAATACTTAAAGTTTCTGAGTCTAAATTAAACATTTTTAAACTTTTTTTCTTGTATATTTAGTACTAATCCTTTTGTAATATTTGGTAGCATTGTGGCAAGTTATTTTTCGTTTTTATCAAGGTAAGGAGCTCAACAGTCAAACACTCTTTTGAATAAATGATTATTAATGGCGAAACTCACGCAACATAATCTCCATCAATCTTGATAACTGTTGAATAAATCTGTATTGTACTTTAAAATTAAAATATGCTTTCATTAGCAACAAGCCACTTTTCCTTTTTTAACCAGCGTATATTTTTGGTAGCTGCAGAAAAAAAAAATATGTCAACCATTTGTGTGGGTCTGAGTAACCGTTTTAGATATAGGGTTTCCAGTATTGATATTCAATTTATTTATATGTGTCTACCTTTAAATTATATGTGTGTGTGTGATTTGTACTTCTGGATAGAAAGTGGTGCAGTTGTGAATATTCAACATACTGAAACTCATTGTCTCGTTTTAGCACAAATGGACAGTGGAGGAAACTGAATGGATTAAGCAAGGAGTGTCAAAGTTTGGGGAAGGCAATTGGAAGACCATTATGATTAACTTTCCCTTTGAAGGACGGACAGCAGTTTCAATCAAAGATCGTTGGAGAACAATGAAGAAACTTAAAATAGTTGATTAGGATCTAAAACCATCTGCTATGTAATAGTTTGTCATTACATAAATTCAATTTTCAGACAGTATTGTATTTATTATTTTTAGCTTGGCTTATCTTTCTTAATGTTCTGTGTTTCAGGTACTTGTATTTTTTGAAGGTTAATTATTATGTACCATTAAAGGCACAGTTCACTTTTATCATGCATGGTGTTCTTCTTTATTTGATGTTTTGTAAATATCTATTGTGATACAGAAAATATTTCTGAAATGTACATTAATCACAACTGTTCTTTCTACTTTGACTTTTTTAATTTGAATATGTTAAACTAATGCATTGATTTATTTATTGAGAGTTTCTTAGATTAAAACCCCATAGAGTGTGATCACCTCTGTAGCTGAATACATACTTCACAAAGATAAGCCACCCTCATGAAATCTAAAATGTTCCTTTAGGTTTAAAAAAATAAAAATAAAAATAAACACATACAAAACTCTTGGTTGTGAAAACAGAGTGTGATAGACTGGTCTCAACAATAGGTCACTACCAAAAAAATGACATTTTCAAACCTAGTTAATCCAACTGAGGGCTAGTGCGGAATATAGCCAAGGATGGTGGTCTCTATATTGCTCTATACATGGGAGTTGAGGGCACATGACTGGAGCTGAGGAAATCTGAGGACCTCCAGGATAAATCAATGCTAAGTGGAAGTGGGATTTCCTAGCTGGGAACTTCTGGGTCTCTAGTATTAACCCAAGCACAGTCCTAGGTATCTGCCTTTGATGATTTCCTGATTATGAGGGCTTTATTTGGACTGACTGCTTGCTCAGACTGGCTGCCTAAACCACATTTACCTTTGGTGGAGAAATCTGTAAATGGCAATCTCTCTGAGAAGAGGAGTAGATCTGCATTGTCAATATACTTGTTTGATTTCCATATTAAACTTTAAAGATAACTTCATTTATATACTCTTTGTATTCTCCAAAATTTCTATTTCATATTTTCAGACTAAGTGCTCACAAAATTACATGGGACTGAATTATGACCATTAGTTAATTTGCTGAAGCTGCTCTTCTAGCATACAAATGTGCTTGAAAGTTTGTGAACCCTTTAGAATTTTCCATATTTCTGCATAAATATGACCTAAAACATCATCAGATTTTCACTCAAGTCCTAAAAGTAGATAAAGAGAAAACAAACGAGACAAAAATATTATACTTGGTCATTTATTTATTAAGGAAAATGGTCGAATATTGCATATTTGTGAGTGGCAAATGTATGTGAAACTTTAGGATTAGTAGTTAGTTTAAAGGTGAAATTAGAGTCAGGTGTTTTCAATCAATGGGATGACAATCAGGTGTGAGTGGGCACCCTGTGTTATTTAAAGAACAGGGATCTATCAAAGTCTGCTCTTCACAACACATGTCTGTGGAAGTGTATCATGGCATGAACAAAGGAGATTTCTGAGGACCTCAGAAAAAGAGTTGTTGATGCTCATCAGGCTGGAAAAGGTTACAAAGCCATCTCTAAAGAGTCTGGACTCCACCAATCCATAGTTAGACAAATTGTGTACAAATGGAGGAAATTCAAGACCATTGTTACCCTCCCCAAGAGTGGTCGACCAACAAAGATCACTCCAAGAGCCAGGCGTGTAATAGTCGACGAGGTCACAAAGGACCCCAGGGTAACTTCTAAGCAACTGAAGACCTCTCTAACATTGGCTAATGTTCATGTTCATGAGTCCACCATCAGGAGAACACTGAACAACAATGTTGTGCATGGCAGGGTTGCAAGGAGAAAGCCACTGCTCTCCAAAAAAAACATTGCTGCTCGTCTGCAGTTTGCTAAAGATCATGTGGACAAACCAGAAGGCTATTGGAAGAATGTTTTGTGGACGGATGAGACCAAAATAGAACTTTTTGGTTTAAATGAAAAGCATTATGTTTGGAGAAATTAGAACACTGCATTCCAGCATAAGAACCTTATCCCATCTGTAAAACATGGCAGTGGTAGTATCATGGTTTGGGCCTGTTTTACTGAATCTGGGCCAGGATGGCTTGCCTTCATTGATGGAACAATGAATTCGGAATTATATCCGAGAATTCTAAAGGAAAATGTCAGGACATCTGTCCATGAACTGAATCTCAAGAGAAGGTGGGTCATGCAGCAAGACAATGGCCCTAAGCACACAAGTCGTTCTACCAAAGAATGGTTAAAGAAGAATAAAGTTAATGTTTTGGAATGGCCAAGTCAAAGTCCTGACCTTAATCCAATCGAAATGTGGAAGGATCTGAAGCGAGCAGTTAATGTGAGGAAACCCACCAACATCCCAGAGTTGAAGCTGTTCTGTACGGAGGAATGGGCTAAAATTCCTCCAATCTGGTGCGCAGGAATGATCAAAAGTTACCGGAAACATTTAGTTGCAGTTATTGCTGCAAAGGTTCACATACTTTTGCCACTCACAAATATGTAATATTCGATCGTTTTCCTTAATAAATAAATGACCAATTATAATATTTTTGTCTCATTTGTTTAACTGGTTTCTCTTTATCTACTTTTAGGACTTGAGTGAAAATCTGATGATGTTTTAGGTCATATTTAAGCAGAAATATAGAAAATTCTAAAGGGTTCACAAACATTCAAGCACAACTGTAGCGTAAATGAGCCACAATTCATATTTTCCACATTATACAGAATAACTGACCACAGATTGGATACTCTTGTCAGGCTAGTTCATTTAATGCACTTATCTTTAATAAACACAAGGAAATGCATGTGGAAATGTGTAGAACATGCCAATTCCACACATTGACTAGAATGTCTATTGTTTGTTACAGATTTTCTTTTCTTAAATAGATTGTGTCCACTCCACAGTGTTCTTTTTGTTAAATTGCTTTCAGTAATGATTTGTGAAAAGTGGCGAAAAGACTGAAAAAGGTTTGAACACCTATCCCTAAGGCTGGTCATTTTTTTAAATTTTTATTTCTATCTTGTTTAACTCCAAGCTTATTAAAGGATGCAAAGATACTATTAAATATTTTTATTACTATTAAAAAAAAATATTTTTTTTATTGTATAGTGAACAAAACTCCCAGTTGCTTTACCGATGTAACACATATCATACATTGCTATAGTTGAAGAGGTAGCAAGTTTAAGCCCAGTGAGTTATTTGCTAGGTAGATGAACTATCAGCTTTTGGGTCTACTGTCTTCCTACAAGGGCACTCAACTTTCCAAGAGTCAACCTTAATTTTACACATTTTCTCAAAATAATGATCCATGTCTCTCAGCCACTTTACAGATAATATACACCTATTTACAAGTTGCTATAAATGGATAGTGAGCAGGTTGAGATTTGTTCAAGATAGTGAGACAGTGGTAGGAACCTGGACCAGTAACCTTGTGGTTTACTGTCCTAACACCTTAGCTAATAGGCCACACTCCTTATTAAAGAAATTATGTTTATACAATGCCTATAGGGACTGTGTAACCAAAAGCTTTACAGATAAGGTACAGCTATTTATATACTGCTACAGCTGGACTTCTGGCAGTTTAAGAACAAATTCAAGGTCACACACAAAGTGAGTGGTAGGGGTTGTAGTTCAACATCTTTGATTGTAGGCCACATTCTCTTTCAAAGAAACAAACTTTACATATGTTATTGCCTTTGATAGTGAGTACCAGGATGTACTTTATATATACTTTGAAGTATATATAAGCCTGTTGACCTTTTAGAAATTGTATACTTAAATACTCTAATAACATCTACTTGCACTTCATCCTGAATTAAAGTGGTTGTCATTTCAGTAAAACTATTATTCACGATCAATATTTAATTAGCTGATGGCTAATAATCACAGAAGCAGAAATAACTGACCTGTCTGATCTTTCTTAATTGATGCAATTTGATAAAAAAAAATTGTAGCCTACTGTTTCTATAACTTCTCATGTAACTAATCTGCTTTTCCTATTCTAATTTTGCAGTCAGAATGACAATTCAGTGTGAAATCTCTTGTTTTATTATACAGTTTCAAACAGTGGTCAATTTTTCATTTTCATATTATTTTACTTTTTTATAGATCTTGAATTGACAATTAAAAAAGACTGGACACAAACACTAAATGCTAATGAGGAGAAGCTATTTCAATAAGATCATTGGCAGGTAACTATTTGAATAGCAATGGCACTTCAATACAAATAACACTGAAAAACCTCAAGGCCTGGAAAATGTAATTATTTTTTAAATTCATATAAAATGTACATATTGTGTTATTCTATAATGACACGATAAAGGTGTAATGCAGTACATAAGAGCACGCCTAATTGAGACAGGTGTTTCATTTATGACCAGGTTGGAGCAAAAACTGTGCCCACTATAGTAGCTAAGATTAAAGCAAAGTGAGGGAGCCACCCCAGTTTTGGCACATTTCAGCACACATCCTTACATACTCATTTAAACTTGTTAATCTTTGCATTGTCGGGTGTACATTGCAATGCAGGCCCAGGAGTTTGTGCCCACTCCACACACAGCCGTGGTTCAAATCAGTGCATAATTAGATATGGTATGTGTTTGCATATATCTACAAATTTTTTGTGCTTTACATTAAATATTTTATAATGTGGAGTATATAAGATTTTTTTTTTAATTTCCTTGGGAGACTACATTAACAGCCTGGAAAATGTCCTTTGCAGCCTTAATAATAATTAGTGATGAGTGAACAGTTTACTGTGAGTTTCTGAAATCACAGAAATGTTCAGGAACTTTGCCAAACTCCACAAAATGCATTAAACTTAATGTGGAAGGAGGAACTGGACTAGTTTTGAGTATATTACAATGGTGCAGCGGAATGTTTAGTGTCCCTGAGGGCTAGGGAAGCATCTTCCAACTATACTGAACTGATTATTGTGGTCAAAAATGTAATCTGAGCTGGAGGCATCAGTGCTAACCACTGCATCCACAGTACATCAAACAACTCAAGATGCATGCAGAACAATAGCCACAAACAGAATCCAATGAATAGCCACAAACAAGAAAGAAGTAAATAAAATATACATTATTGTGTTCACAGAGTTCATGTCGGGCACATATTAACCATGCCAGGAGGCAGTGGCAGTGGGACTGGCTTGTTCCATTGTTTGATGTTGTGGCTCTAGGAGTAGCTGAATCATTTTTTTTGTTTCGCAATAGTAATAAGTCTTTTGTTGTTATTTCACAGCATCTCCTTTTTTCTGACAAGGGGGCTTCTTTAGTTTTGAGATTGTAGCTGAACACAAGGCTAATTATACATACAAATTAGATGTGTGGCACTATAGGGATCAGTGTGTTATGCCTGGGGTAGTATTGATAATATTCACATTATGGTCAGCTAATGTACACTTCAAATGAAAATACTTTATATAAAAAAAAAGCATATGGGATGAAAATTCAGCTAGAGTACTGATTGAGTCTGATATCACATGTAGCTGAACTCGATCGGCATCTGTCTTAAAATAGGCATACATAAAATTTGTGCACATGGCTGTCACAGCTCTCACATGTCTTGCTGGCCTCACAAAACATCATGGGGTGCTGCGAACAAAAAAGTTCACCTAAGCTGACAGCAAGGCAAACGTTCAGGAAATATTCAATGAACAAGGTTACTGGCAAACACATTATATTCACTGCGAAAACACTGCCAAATTTTGCTGATCAGCATGATGAAAAGATGTAGATTTGCTGGTATTCTCTCAACTGTTAGAGAACACTTTTATGCTTACACCAAAGCACAGCAAACTAAGGGGCATTTTTACATGACTCATACGGTGAGGAATACAATTAATGTGAGAACTTCTTTTGAGCTGGCTTAATTAACATGATTTCATCTGCTTTTTTCTTTTTGCTATTTTCATATTGCCTTGTTGATTTGCACTTGAGATTGAAAGCAGCACTTGTTGGAAAGGGGAGTTCAAACACCAGATAAGTCGCACTTGCTTTTAAATTTCAAAAAGAGGTGAATAAAGGAGATTAGATTTTAAAAGTTAATCATTTTCCAGGGTTTAAGACAGTGTCACTGTTTAGTCTTTGCAACCGTCCAGCTCTGTTAGACGTAGCACACTTTTCACTATGGTGTTGATGAATATTGTATTGTTTTGTGTTCTGCACACTTACAGCACTGGCTGGTGTCAGAAGTCGGAACCCTTGGCTGGTACAGGAGATGAGCCTTTGTTCAGGGGAGCAGATCAGTATGATTTCTCAATTGTACTACAAGCAGCGGGACGTGAGTGTTTTTGGCATTTTGCACATCAAAGTGGCCACTTTTACTTCAGTTATGAGGTAAGAAAGTCTGAGCTATAAGGTTATTTAACTAGGATAATTTTGTTTAATCTTTTTAACCTTACAGTTGTGGGTGGCTTGCTGATGGTGCTGTTTACTGCTACTTGGGTTTAATCCTAGTTAAAGTGTTCTTTGTAAGAGGTTTGTGGTTCTCATCATGTCCCAAACACATACAGAGTAAGTTAAGGGGTACTCTAAAGTGGCATGTGTGAGAAAAGGGGCACTTTGATGAACTGGTGCCCCACACAGGGTTGGCTTCTAAATTGGCTTTGATGGGAATTAGAGGAATCATGTTTAAAAAGAGTCATTGTATTCTATGCGTGTATATTATTTACATTTCTGATATTTGTTAGTAATATCCAATATGTTCAGCATGAGAAAATCACATTAATGCCTATCCTCGTTTTATTTCAATAAGTAAAGGAAACATATCTTTTCAGTATAATCTGTTAATATATTTACACACATTGACACAAGTGCCTTTGTCAAATGCTTTTTTCTAGTTACATTCCTTAGTAGGCTTTACCCTTGAATTAATTTTGTTTTTGTTATATTGCACCTTTCTGTACCTTCTTGAATTGTGAATCTGCTACCATTTCAAGTAAATCATTCTGTGTAAATTAACATTTTCAGGTTTTTTTACGTTTAATTCCACATTAATACTTTATATAATTTTGTTATGTGTGTTGTGCAATTTTGTTGTCTTCTTTTTCTATATTTTAACAGGCCATCTTTAGAATGCAACCTTCAATACTGTAAGAAAGCTAAATAAAGGAAAAGACAAAAGCTGGCCTCTCTCTATTTCAAATTTATGGGAAGTTGGGGACTTAAATCCCATGGTCTCATGTCCAACATATTAGCCAATGCTGGATAGGGTCCCAGTCCATTGCATTGCACATGTCCACCTCCATTAGGCGAATTTTAGATCATTAGAACAATTTTGACAAGAGTAGGTCATTTATTCCAAGAAATTCACTGATCTTATTCACATAATTTTTCCAAAAATAACATCAAGTTGCATTTTGAAGGTATCTAAAGTTCCTCTCTTTATCACACTACTTTTTAATTTATTCTGTGTATTTCTGGTTATCTGTATGAAGAAAAACCATCTAATATTTGTGTGAAATTTACCCTTGACAAGTTTCTATCTGTGTCCCGGTGTTCTTGTTGAAGAATTCATTTTAAACAACTGGGGTTCACCATAATCATTTGCTTCAGTTTTAAACACATCAATCATGTCACCTCTTGATTTCCTTTTGCTGAAACTACAATGTTTTCTACACCTTCAGTCTTTCCTCATAGCTCATACCTCGTAGTCTTGAAATCAGCCTAGCTACTCTTCTCTGGACTTTCCATAGCACTGCAATGTATAGAGTCAAAAGTTAGCGTGGACATCTTTTAGAGAAAACTGGAGTATTTTAAAATGCACATAACTGAGCAGGATATCCAAATCAAAAGTGCAGCAAGGAAAATCATAACAGGACACATGCAAATCAAATTTGTGGGCCGGCAGGATGTGCAGCAATTTTTTTGAAACCTCATCTTCAAATTAATGGTCTAACCTGCTTGGGCTCCAACTATGAAAGTAAATAAGTGAAGAACAGCAATGCAGCCTGATCTTGACAGTTAACTTATGCAAAGGTGCCTGCCAAAAATACAAAAAATAGTTTATAAAATGAAAACATAAAAACATAAGCATGCATCCTTCTTTCGGCTGCTCCCGTTAGGGGTTGCCACAGCAGATCATCTTTTTCCATATCTTTCTGTCCTCTGAATCTTGAATCTTAGGTTTTCTTCTTTTCCTCTTGCCTGGCAGCTCTATCCTTAGCATTCTTTTCCCAATATACCCAGTATCTCTCCTCTGTACATGTCCAAACCAACACAATCTCGCCTCTCTGACTTTGTCTCCAAACCATCCAACCTGAGCTTGACCCTCTAATGTACTCGTTCTTAATCCTATAGATCCTTGTCCCACCCAATGCAAATCTTAGTATCTTTAACTCTGCTATCTCCAGCTGTCCCTCCTGTTTTTTGGTCAATGCCACCATCTCCACCCATATAACATAGCTGGTCTCACTACCATCTTATAGACTTTACCTTTCACTCTTGCTGATACCCGTCTGTCACAAATTACTCCTGACACTCATCTCCACCCATTTTGTCATGCCTACACTCTCTTTTTCACCTCTCTTCCACAGTCCCTGTTACTCTGTACTGTTGATCCCAAGTATTTAAATTCATTCAGTTTTGCCAAGAAACCTCCCTGCATCCTCACCATTCCACTGACCTCCCTGTCATTTACACACATGTATTCTGTCTTGTTCCTACTGACCTTTATCCCTTTCCTCTCTAGAGTATATCTTCACCTCTCCAGGGTCTCCTCAGCCTGCACCCTACTCTTACTACAGATCACAATGTCATTAGCAAACATCATAGTCCCCTGGGACTCCTGTCTAATCTCATCTGTCAACCTGTCCATCATCATTGCAATAAGAAAGGGCTCAGAGCCAGTCCTTGATGTAATCCCACCTCCACGTTGAATGCATCTGTCACTCCTACCGCAGACCTCACTACTCTTACATACTTCTCTGCCATTCCTGACTTCCTCATACAATACCACAACTATTCTCGAGGCACCCAGTCATATGCTTTCTCCAGGTCCACAAGATGCAATGCAACTCCTTCTGGCCTTCTCTATACTTCTCCATCAACACCCTCAGAGCAACCATCGCATCTGTGATGCTTTTTCCTGGTATGAAACCATACTGCTGCTCACTAATCATCACCTCCCTTATTTACCTAGCTTCCACTACTCTTTTCCCATAACTTCATGCTGTGACTCATCAATTTTATCACCCTGTAGTTACTACAGCTCTGCACATCCCCCTTATTCTTAAAAATCTTTACCGGTACACTTTTTCTCCACTCCTCAGGCATCGTCTCACTTTCCAAGATTCTATTAAACAATCTGGTTAAAAACTCCACTGCCATCTCTCCTAAACACCTCCATGCTTCTACATCCTCTTCATAGCTGTCCTTACTTCCTCCTTGCTAATCCATTGCACTTCCTGATTCACTGTCACCACATCATCCAATCTTCCCTCTCTATAATTTTATTCATTCATCAGCCTCTCAAAGTAGTCTTTCCATCTGCTCAACACACTCCCCTCGCTTGTGAGTACATTTCCATCTTTATTCTTTATCTACCTGATCTGCTGCACATCTTTCCCAGTTCAATCCCTCTGTCTAGTCAATCAGTCAGGTCCTTTTCTCCCTCTTTAGTGTCCAGCCTCTCATACAAGTCATCATATGCCTTTTCTTTAACCTTTGCCACCTCTCTCTTCACCGTACACCTTATCTTCTTGCACTCTTGTCTACTTTCTGCATCTCTCTGACTATCCCACTTCTTTTTCGCCAACCTCTTCCTCTGTATACTCTCCTGTACTTCCCCATTCCATCACCAGGTTTCCTCCTTCCTCTGTCCAGATGTCACACCAATCACCCTTCTTGCTGTCACCCTTACTACTTCTGCTGTACTTACCATCACCTCCTCACCTCCTCTGTTTTCTTCACCAACATGTCCATTGAAATCCGCTCTAATCACCACTCTCTGTCCCTTGGGTACACTGTCTATCACTTCATCCAACTCACTGCAGAAACCACCTTTCTCATTCATTGCACACCCAACTTGCGGGGCATATGCACTAACAACATTCATCATCACACCTTTAATTTCCAGCTTCATAATCATTACTCTGTCTGACACCTTTTTCACCTCCAAAACACTCTTGACATACTGTTCCTTCAGAATAACTCTACCCCATTTCTCCTCCCATCCACACCATGATTGAACAATTTGAATCCTCCTCCAATCCACCTGGCCTTGCACCCTTTCCATTTAGTCTCTTGCACATACAATACAGTATATCAACCTTCCTTCTGTCCGTCACATCAGCTAACTCTTTTCCCTTACCAGTCATACTGCCAACATTCAAAGTTCCTACCCTCAGTTC
>JANRMT010062806.1:37972641-38006302 GCA_026402145.1 Polypterus bichir lapradei | reverse complement strand
CAAAGCTATACACACACATATAGACACATACATATATATATATATACACATATATTTATATATACCTGTGTGTATGTTTGTATGTATGTGTATACACACACACACACACACACACACACACACACACATACATACATACACACACACACACACAAATTATATATATGTGTGTGTCTGTGTATGTATGTATGTATATGTGTGTGTATATATGATGTAGATAGGTATGCATATATATATATGTATATGTAGATATGTATATAGATTAACAATTAACAATCAAGTTACGTTATTTTTAAAATTTTTCCTTTTCTTTTTCATAACTTCTTTAACACAGTACTTCTCCGCTGCGAAGTGCGGGTATTTTGCTATATATATATATATATATATATATATATATAGATATAGATATGGGAACAACACTCATATCAATGACAAAACAATTACATTAACAATCATGTTACGTTATTTTTTAAATTTTTCCTTTTCTTTTTCATACCTTCTTTAACACACTACTTCTCCGCTGCGAAGCGCGGGTATTCTGCTAGTAATACAATAAATAAGACAGTACCTGTACAATTTAAGACAGCCTAATAAATGCTGACGTGATTCCTTTACTGGGCAGCAGTAACACCAAGTACAAATTTACACATGCACAAAGAGGCACAGTGACAGAAAAAAATCATAAATAATCATCATTTTTGTTAAAGAAGTAAAATACAATTTTAGAGTGCCAGTTTTCATAGATAATCTAATTTAGATAAAGGCATGCAAGAAAAAAATGAAAATGATCTATTTGGGTGAACAAATAATGCCAAGAAATCATTAGTAATGTTTAAAATTGGTTAGTAGGCAGTAAACAGGGAATATATCTATACTAATAAAAGGCAAAGCCCTCACTCACTCACTCACTCACTCACTCACTGACTCATCACTAATTCTCCAACTTCCCGTGTAGATAGAAGGCTGAAATTTGGTAGGCTTATTCCTTACAGCTCACTTACAAAAGTTAAGCAGGTTTCATTTCGAAATTCTACACGTAACGGTCATAACGGTCGATAACGGTTGACAACGTCCGCCATGTTGAAATTTCTTATTTATGGCACCATCTTCACGAAATTTGGTAGGCGGCTTCCCTGCGCTAACCAAAACCGATGTATGTACTTATTTCAATGGTATGACGCCACTGTCGGCCGCCATATTGAACTTTCCAACGTCACTAATTTTCCAACTTCCCGTGTAGGTAGAAGGCTGACCCCATCTTCACGAAATTTGGTAGGTGGCTTCCCTGCGCTAACCAAAACCGATGTACGTACTTATTTCGGTGGTATGACGCCACTGTCAGCCGCCATATTGAATTTTCCAAACATCACTAATTCTCCAACTTCCCGTGTAGGTAGAAGGCTAAAATTTGGCAGGGTCATTCCTTACAGCTTACTTACAAAAGTTAAGCAGGTTTCATTTTGAAATTCTACGCGTAACGGTCAACAATGTCCGCCATGTTGAACTTTCTTATTCATGGCCCCATCTTCACGAAATTTGGTAGGTGGCTTCCCTGCGCTAACCGAAACCAATGTACATACTTATTTCGGTGGTATGACGCCACTGTCAGCCGCCATATTGAACTTTCCAATTTCACTAATTCTCCAACTTCCCATCTATGTAGAAGGCTGAAATTTGGCAGGCTCATTCCTTACAGCTTACTTACAAAAGTTAAGCAGGTTTCATTTCGAAATTCTACACGTAACGGTCATAACGGTCGATAACGGTCGACAACGTCCGCCAGGTTGAACTTTCTTATTTATGGCCCCATCTTCACGAAATTTGGTAGGCGGATTCCCTGCGCTAACCGAAACTGACTTATGTACTTATTTCGATGGTATGACGCCACTGTCGGCCGCCATATTGAACTTTCCAACGTCACTAATTTTCACAATGTCCGCCATGTTGAACTTTCTTATTCATGGCCCCATCTTCACAAAATTTGGTAGGCAGCTCCCCTGCGCTAACCGAAACCAATGTACATACTTATTTCGGTGGTATGACGCCACTGTCAGCTGCCATATTGAACTTTCCAACGTCACTAATTCTCCAACTTCCCGTGTAGGTAGAAGGCTGGAATTTGGTACTTATTTCGGTGATATGATGCCACTGTCGGCCGTCATATTGAACTTTTCAATGGTCTTTGTTACTTATGGGCCCATCTTCAAGAAATTTGGTACACGGGTTCCCAACGCTAACTGAATCCTACTTACGTACATATATACGTCCATAGCCTGCAGCTCGGTCACCGTGTGAGGCGGCGTTGGGTCCCCCATCCCAACGCCTCCCACGTTGTTGGCTGCCTGCCTATATAAGGCCGTCTGTCGCTCCAGTCTCTACATTCCCTTCCTTGCTTCGCCACGGTATTCACGTCTCCCTGCTGATAACTACAGCCTTTTTATTTAATCCACGGCTTCTCCGCTGTTTTATTGTTCATTTATTACGATTATAGTTATTGTGTAGGTATTTTAGACTTACTTTACATTGTTCAGGTACCCATTTCCTTTATCATTCCAACCGTACCCCCATTAACATGTCTATCGAGGTGATCACCATCGATCAAAGAACTGTCACTTACCAAGTGGTTTCCATGCCCGGAGATGGCACCTGCCTTTTCCATTCTCTTTGTTACATATTGCACGGCCATATCAGGCTCACTATTGATATCCGGAGGAACATTGTGTCTTATGTATTGAATTACTGGGACAGGTTCAAGGTGTGGACTGATGACGGTACAGGAGATAATTATACTACACAGGAGCACTAGAAGAGTGAAATGCTTAAGTGTACCGAAATGGCCAAATATTTTACACCTTTGGACAACCGCCAATGCCTCTTAAACATCTTAGATTCACAGGTGACGATTTCAGTAGTGGACACTTTGATGTTTAGAAATGATTAAACTCTCAAAAGCTGGATGTGAAGTTATCAGTCAAACTGGTTGTATACTTACAACGCTTGACTGATGCCGAATGTCTCTTCAACACAAGTCCTACAAATACTGTCGTAATTGAAACAAACCATGAAACTCAAACCGATTATGACAGCAGCAATCCAAGCTGTGAGATTTGAAACAAGATTACTGTTCACATGGCCAACTGTACGTTGCATGCTCAAGAGTAAGCTCAGCGCACAGCTACAGCTTGGTCATATTACAACTGGAGGGCCAAACTGACAACGTGGCATACAAAGAGATCCTTAACAAATAATTATTGGTATATTTTCCCTCAGTTTTAAAAAGGTTTAATTGTCTTCTTAATAAAAATTTTAAGGCAGTACTTCGCCGCTGCGAAGCGCGGGTATTTTGCTAGTATATATATAAGAAGAAGGGACAACAAATACTGAAAATGAGATTCTGTCTTGACATAGGCACCATTGATTGGAAGCATTGCATTAATTGCCCATTCCAGTCATAAACTTTGGGGGGCACTGCAAAGTGATGCTACAGAAAAGTTGCTCTGGTAAAAATCCATGCCAGATGCATTTGAAACTATATGTTGCTACAGATAACTTACAAAGATGGCTCTGTGCCTGTATTTATTAAGCATCTCAGAATTGCTCTTAGGCATTGCACTAAAAGTCTGACAAGGGTAAGAAAAATTCTATTTACTGAATCTAGCCAAAGCTATTCCGGTTTCTGCAGTTATATTCATTCTTCTAGTGTTCCCGATCCTCTTCCAGAGTCACGCTCGTGTCTCTTTCCATGATCCCTCATTATCCCCTGCAAGGTCCTATTTATCCAAAACCTTGGGAGTCTCCCAATTCCATCTTGAACCTCCCCAGGATTGTACGGTGTAATACAATTGTTCCAGGGGTTAGTGAAATGCAGTGTTTTGTGTATATGTGTGACAGTTTGCTCTTAATCACTCACTAATACAAATATAGTATGCATCTATGACCATCTGTGAGTTGATACTGTGATATTGCTTAATGTTTACATATGTGTGCTCATCCACACTTGGGGCAATGATCTTTATAAACAATCACACCAACAACTCCTGGAAAATCCATGATTTGCATGAATGCAGCATGTTTAAACGTCACCTCATGTAGAGAGGTAGGAAAATGTATACATTTGTGTATTACGTCAAGTACCAAACTTTGTAAAGACGTTCAAAGTTTGGTGCAAAAAGCGGGAAATGGATGGTTCCTACATACTCAAATCATCACTATTATAAAGCTGCATTTTCTCTTTGGCCGAAAAAATGCAACATTACCAACACTTTAACTTCGTTGGACAGCACATAGATTCTCTGCGTAGATGGAGTGAGATGGAGATGGAGCAAGATTTGTCATGAATATTTTTCAGTCTCTGTCAAATCAATATCTTTTTATGAGTTCATTGTTGTCTAGTGTCTCCAAAACATTAATCTTTCCCTGGATGTATCGATCTCTTCCTGAACACCATCTTCCGACAGATCGTAGCAATATTGGACAGCTCACAAGCTCTCCTAAATCTTGGTAAAGTTAGGAGTTGTTTCCTAAATTAGAAAAACTGATAAAATGCTTTTATTCCTACTCCTATGAGTAGGACCTCATTTGCATCACTGAAAACTTTTGAACCGAATTTAGGACCATCTGCTCTAAAACACAATAAATACAGCCTCTGTAGCTGACCTGTCAACTGGTGACGTTGACAGCAAAATTCTAGTCTTACCAAAGAAGCCCCATTAACCATAAACACATGCATTTAATTTGAGTAAATAAAGTGATTTTATTTAGCTCAATATAATCACAGAATATCAGATTTTTTCAAAGAAGCAGCACACTACAACAAGCAATCAATGATTTCATAGACTGTAATGAACAATGGGATATATTTTAATGCAAGTCTTAACATAATGTGTTTTGACAATGAATGAAATCAGCCTTTAGCAAAGCTACTGATATAGTCATGCTCCGGTGTTGTATAATTCAGTTTTATTTTGCCCTGCTACTCCAGTTGGAGGATGATTATTATATAATTATTGTTAGTATCATCATTGTGGATATTGCTTTGGGTTTTAAAAAAAGTGGACCAATACAAATGGAAATTTCAAGTAAAGAATTTACACCAATCCTGTTGTTATTTCAAATAGTACAAATTGTGACTGTGGTCCCTGCTGCTTGTGGGAGCCTCTTGATCCCGTAACCATCAGTAACATAACCAATTCGAGCCAGGCAAATGAGAATGTAGTCCACAGGTGCACTGCTCAAAAGTTAAATAAATAAGTGAAACCCATGTATTTAAAAATCCATCCTTAAAGTGAGAAATGAAAAACAGGAACAATACAGCCATCAGGTCTTTAGTGTATAGTCAGACAAGCCTGCTCTTTCAACAAGTATTTGAAACCTCTGCTACATTGCATATCAAGCACGTCAGAGTTTTTAATGCTTTGTTTTAATATGTACTTTACTGAGGTCCTCTGCTGCTGAATCTTTCTGCCTCAATGTCCAATCAATAACTCAACAGTAAGTGTGGTAAATGGCAGGCTGCTGAATGCGGCCAAATTGAATTTTTATGACTTACTGTATGTTTTGCTTTATTTATGTTTTGACACCCCCTCTCCGCCCTATTTTTATGGTAGGCCGTAGCCAATAACCTTTTGTCTTCTGTGACACAATACAGCACTAGAAGCCTTGAAAATGTAGGTAGGTGTATACTAATTCAGATTAGCAGAAAAAAATTACAAGTTATGTTTGTCTTTGTTTTCTGCTCAAGGACGTGTGGTTCAATAATTAACTACATGATGAATAGAATGAAACATGAAGACATTTAGTGTCACTAGGGCTGGTTTATTTTTTAATAGTGGGTATCTTTCATATTTTCTTTGTCTTTTTAGTCGAAGAAGACAGTAAAACTCATCAATGAAATGATATAATGGGGGCCATGTGCTTATTGCCCAGTTAACATATCCACATTTTATACTCATAATGGACAGAACTTATTAAACACTGATTGTTTTTATATCACCTAATTTATTCATGTTTACCATTTTTAGGATTCTATCAGATCTGTATAAGCAACTTTCACAATCACTTTGGCTCAATGCAGATTTTCCTTGACTTTGGAGTCATTTATGATGGTTTTGGCTTTGAAGATGTAAAACAGCAGCAAGAGCAGGAAAAGAAAATAGTCAATGACACTCTGGATGCAATTAAGGTAAGTAAACAAGCTGTAAAGAGTTTAAACAAAAGATACAATGGCTTACAGTCTAATAAATGTCGTACTGTATGAAGAAACAACAAAACCAAGATAACGTTTTGGGGATCTACCCTGTATACATGAAAAAAGGCAAAACAAACGTTTCAGAGTAATCTAAGCAGACTGAGTCCACAATAGGACTGAATGAAGTGGGATGATATGGCGACTTAATAGTGGGTTGACAGGAAGGGGTGTGTTTTGAGGGCTATAACTGTTAGTGAGCTCAGGCGGGTTTTCCTTCTGAGGGTCTGTAAAAGAAACCCTCTGGTTTGGCGTATATGTACATTTATTTAAGCCCATTGACTGCCTCACAAGGCAAAGTGACTTGATGTTTCTTGTAAAACAAGCAAATTAGTTAACTGAAAAAATGAATAGAGAATTTCTACTGCTGACATTGTGGATACCACAGCGGTAACAATATGAGAACTTTGAAATGATCTTTCATTTTCACCTAGTAAGTACATTGATGGAGATTTTCTTTAATTTTGTCCACAAGCTTTTAAAGTGTCTGTAACACTAATTAATACAGCTTCAATAGACTGTGTGGAAAAATTATTTTTTTAGGTGTAGCAAACTAAATGGAAAATAATATTGGGGTGGGGATAGCAACATCATGGGATGAGGTACTTGCAATGTGTGGGCAAGCAGCTGATCAATGTGTACAGAAAAGATTGGCACAAATGCAAAAAGAAAGAAGAATGTATACCCACATAAGAGCTTGTCAGGCCTTTACTGTGGTTTGCACTACAGAATGTGAATATGCAAACTGGATTTGCACAATGTATAGAAAAGTGCTCAAGTGAAGTGACCCCCAGGCACTCATGATAACAAGTCCAAGCAGCTTATTGAGCAAAGGGACATCTGTGCTGGTAAACAGGAAATTAGTTTTGTGTCCTCCTCTAGATTGGGAGGGAGAAATTAACAGCTAGGGCATCTGGGTACGGTATGTCCTCAGGTACTAGTCGAGCCCGCATGTGCTGCTCATGTTTATATTAGCTTCATTTTCCTTACATGTGTCTCAGCTAGTTGAAAATGAGACATGACACTGTATTTTGTAGCATCCGCATTGGCTTGACATTACATGACGGCACCCCTACAAGTAATGAATTGCAGTAGTCGAGGTGTTTTGTGATTGGTGACAGGGCAAGACTTTCAGTTGAATACTCTTATTAGATGTGGTCTGATTTTGCGGATGTTACAAGTCAGTCATTATCCAACCCGTTATATTCTAACACAGGGTCACAGGGATGTAACAAGAAGTGAATATGAATTAATTTACCACATATAGATTTGTCAGTACATTGCAGCGATTACTGTGCAACAAAATTATATTTTTCTTCCATTGTCTACTATTGCAGAATTACTCGTTTTTTTTCCTAATTACGCCATTGTGACAGGTAAGATGAGCAGCAATGAAAATAAATCGCAAATAGGGCATGTAAACAGGTTGAATATGACAGAATTGCTAAATAAAACCATTGGTACAATGGATCAAGAACACACTTGCCATCATCACCTACACGCTGAAAATGTTACAAGAAAATTGCAAATAGCAGCTGAAAATTCTTTAAGGTGGGAGCGAGTGGCTGTCCTGATGGAATAAACAAAAACCATCAGGCTGCAGAAGTGGAGCTGATTCCACTTGACTTCAGTGCTGTACATCAGTCATCTCCTAGGATTTGCATACCATACACCTATCATATAACGGATTATAAATGGTAAATAATAATGTCGGAGTACAAATATTTTTGAGCAGATGTAGCCAGGATTGAGCAAACATTTTCCAAGAGTGGAGAAGGCACTCTTTAAACACATCTTTAGTTTTTGCATGGTGTTACATTTGACTTCTACTTTACTCCATAAAGTCTTCCATGGAATATCATGACTTTGTATCATCTCTTACACTGCCAAATTCAGCAAGTCAAAACTCTCAAATAATTCTGTGATGCACGAATGGTCATGAACCACTGCCTTAATTGAACTGGGAACAGTTAAATTTGTCCAGAAAATGACTTTCCTTTTATAAAGCATTACATTTAGCAGTAAAATATTGCATGTTAGCATTTTATAATATGGAAAAATGCTGACAAATCATAATCTTGTTGAGAAGATGTATGACCTTCCCCAAATCTGTTTAGTTGGTGCATAATAAAATATTCTTACTGAAATGTATTTACTATGATGTGGCAAATTTCATTAAAGTTTATTCACTTTTGAGTTGTGATGTCCACAGATTCTGTAACACAAAGACCACGTGTAGCAAGACTGACAGAGAGATTCTGCTGCTGTGTAAGACGCATCATTGCAGTTACGAGCTCCTGTTCGCCACTGTAACCAAAGAGAGATTTCCTTTACTTACAATGGCTGAAAAGGGTGTTCTTGAGTTGAGTCTCACTCCTGCTCTCTCAAAGAAGTGTTGCCCTGACAGAATTCCTCAGCAGGAGAAAAATGGTGCCATTACAAGGATTTGCTCAGGGCAGCAAGTGCAGTGAGGCAGAGAGACGGCAAGAGAGCCCTTTTGCCGCATTAGAGGCCCCCATGCTGTTAAAAGCTTGATAGGTCTCTGGGAAGAGGGAACTTGCCTTTAGTTCCACTGGATGAAAGAGTTGTTCTGGATCCAAAGTCCCCAGGTTTGAGTCCCACTACTGCCAGAGACAAGGAGATGCTGACCCGAGTGAATTCCTCAACAGAGAGAGATTCAAATCTTGACAAATATGTACTTGATTCATTCCAAAACCTGTACATTCGTTGAAAAATGTAACACCATCAAAATACTTCTCAATATTTTCATTATCTATTCTACAGAAAGAAAAACACAAAATCATTATCTCAGTAGAGCAAATTTTCTGGACCAATTTCATTGAAAATGAATAGGCCTAGAGTACTTAATTAACCCTGCTAATAAGCGTGCTAGGTGTCTTTCAGATTGTGTGGTTATTGTCACCTTAGTCTCACATCCTGACACACACACACTGACATGTAACTTCAGAAATTCTCAAAAGCTGCTCAGGGATGCATAATGTGACCAAATCCATTATATGCAGAGAAAGTAATGTATACAGTACAGAATTAGATAATGGAACTATTTCATATCTACGCACAAAACACAAGCCTTCCACTTAATGACTACAGCCATTTTGCCATTTTCACATACTTAAACTTGAAAACATAGAAAAAGAAGAAACCTGTTCTCACGCCCATATCTTAAAAATTCAATCTAAACAGATTTTTCTAAAAAAACAAAATTTTACAAATGTATTATTTTTTTAGTCCTGTAATATTATTATTTACCAGTTTCTTGTACAAGCCAATTTTTATTTATAAGCTGTTAAGCAACATCTATAACAGTTTAACTAATAAAATGGTCTGTTGCAAGGATGGTATCATATTGTTTTTACCTGAATTGATGTTTCTATATTTCAGATTTGTTTACTGTTATACTCATTTACAAATGTACTTGTTCTTTCTTTCCTAGGAAAGTACATTCAAGTTGCATAATTACGTTTTCCACATGTGGCGGTACTACAATTTTGCACGAATGCGGAAAAGTGCCGATTATTACCTTGTGCTCTCCAACTACAACTATGTGAACTGGTGGTCTCTGTGTCAGAGCCTGGTCATTGTCTTAGCTGGCGTGCTGCAGCTTTACTTCCTGAAGCGCCTTTTCCATACAAAAACCGTGACTGACAGCAACAAGCCCAGGTGTTGACAGGACTTTGTCTTCAGAAATTGCTCAGCAGTCAGACTAGATAATCCGTGATATTTAAGTAAATTAGAGCACACTTTAGCTTGATGTGGTCCCTTTCATTTATTTTTCCTTCATAAAACTAAATACATTCATTTTAAGGGATCTCTCCCATATTATGTCTATCTATAGCTCTATATCTATATAATATATACACACACACACACACACTCCAGCTTACCCAGTCTTGCTGCAAGTTTTATTTAATTAGATAAAAATTTTAGTAGGTTCAAGTTTTTAAGTAACAAGAGCAAAAATATGCAATTGATTTCTAAAACTGGCAGGTCAGGTGACTTCTGATTTATGTACTTGGCGATTCATAATTAATTGAAAGTCCAATTAAAAAAAATAAGTGTAATGATAAGCTCATTTTGGAATTTATTTTTCTGCTTCCAGTTTACATGCTTGCCTCTCAATGAACATCTGTTTTTTTTTTTTTCTTTTTTTAAATACACTGGATACTTGTAAATTAACAAAATCAACCAAATTTACTTTAGAAAGCCACTTAAGTATTCCAAATTTTGTCACTGGAGTAACCAGTAATGTATCTTAATTTAGAAAAAAATCTTTTGAGCATATTTTTTAAAAAACATCTGAATTGCACTTAATGTTAGAAAGTGACAAAAACATGTCAACCTTCTCTAAAAAGCAGAGGTTTTGGGAAACTAATACTGGTGAAAATGGTAAAGCAGACAAATGTCAAGCATTTTCAAAACCTGTCTTTACAGCAATATTTCAGAAAGTCCTTCATAATTTACCAATTTCTAACCAAATTATGTTTCAGTCAATTTTTATATGCAGTTTGTTGTAATGAAAAAATAAACTGAGTTAAATGGCTGCCGTTCTTCATGTATTTATCTGCTGGTTGTGTTCCTTACCTCACAGGAGCCACAATGATTTGCACTGGAGGGCCATGGGAGTTTTAAGGTTTTCTTTGTTGGATGTCAACCACAGTTGTTATTCAAACTTATTGTTTAATCAATCTTTGTTCCAGATGTGTTTGTTACCTCAGCAATTAAAGTATATCCTACTTTTCTTTAAAAATCGGGAAGAAAATGTAACTGAGGCTGACATATAAACGATGTTTTAGCCTGGACTGCTGCAGCTGGGAGCAAGTGCCTTCACTAAGTCAGTAAATATTTCCAGTGCACAATTCAGGCCATTTTAAAGAACCTTTGACATTCAAGCATTTCACAACATTTACTGTGGAATACTGTGATATTAATCCTCATTTCAAATAATATAACATTCATTATAAAGGTAGATTTTCATTATTTTAGTTATATACTGAAATGATAAAGTGAGTGCACACATGAGAATTACATCACTTTTAGTTGCAGGGTATGGCAGACTTGCCAAACACAGTTGCTGATCTTGTTGCTATACCACATCCATTTACACGACTGAAAAAAAATCACTGGGCATGTCAAATTTAGTGACTGTTTCATGACTTTCCAGCAGTCATACTTACCCCCTTTTCTGAAAGCCAGTAAAGTGCTGCCTAACCGAGCCAATATTGTACCTAAAGGTTCTCAGGCACATAGAGTTCAGCCGCAATTTTGGCTCCCCCCCCTTTTTTTTTTTTCCTTCTATTCTGTCATGGTACATAAAATGAAAGACATCAGACAGACAAGATTTTCTGTTTGTGAGGTCCAAAACACCCTCATTCCTTGTCACTATATTTTATGCATTGTACTCCCACATACACATCCATCAGTTGTCTACTTTCATGTACACAGAGTCTATATTCCGGCAACTAAAGACAAAAATCAAATCGTTTGATTTTGTTGGAATGAGTCGCCAACTGGATGGACGGAGTTGCCAGGTATGTCGCATTACACAGCTTCATTGAAGCATGCTGCTGACTGCCTCCAACTCACTAAGATTATGTACATGAACGCTACAATTAAAAAAAAAATAAATAAATAAAAATGCTAAAAAAGTAGTCATATAACATGGCCTGATGGGAGCTAAATGGTGATTGATCCTAAGGTTTGCATTTATTTGTAATTTAAACTAAAACAATGAATAAGAAACTACAATTTTTGCTTTTATTAAAAGTAGACTCATTTCATTTTGTGTTAAAGAATGCCACTATACATGCTGCCTCAAAGATAAGTAACCCTGCTGTGCAATTCTGCACAATGGACTAGTGGGAGTGCCCAAAAACTAGAAGAAAGAACACTTCACATAACACAAACTCTAAATATAATGCAATGTCATAATTTTACATCACATATTAACTGGAATTTTTTTTGTTAACAGTATGGTACATTGCTATCAATATATATTTTAATATATCAGTTGTAATAAATGCAATGCATCAAAAAACTGTACATTTTCTGTCAGAAAACTTGACAAACAGCAACAATGATCAATCTGTCCAGTATGAAGTTTAGCCTTGTATGGCACACACTGCATCTCGGCCTCTTACAGAAATGATCCTTCAGCACCAGACATGGTGTTATTTTTTCAGTCTTGTCTTTGAGTTCTGAATATGTTATTAAATAGTAGACTATGTAAGAGTATCTTCACTTCTTAAATACTCTCCAATATCTGCCTGATGAAACACCACCATTGCCATTGGATCTAACTTTCGGCAATCCTGTGTGGACTTTGCTGCAACACCAAACCCCTGCAAAGACATATTTAAGTTATTTAGAAAGAATCTTGAACTAGGAATAAAACTATGCTGCTTAAAAAGATATTAAATTACTGTTAAACCACATGCACATCTAATGAGGAAGTCACTATAGATAAGTATTTAATAATTTAGATAAAATTATAAAGGAGGATGCAAAAAATGTATTTCAATTTGTTTTAACTGAATTATTTAAAAAAAAAATCCACACTATCTAATTAGATTGCACAGAAGAGTACAAAGACTCACCAAAGGGACATCAGCCATAGAATAGACAACAACTCCTTGATACTGGGATGTATTCTCTGTTATCCGTCCCAGCCCAGACTTGAGGACATGATTTCCATACAAAAATGACTGCTCTGCACCAGGCTTTACCCACACTTTATACTACAATAAAAGCAGGCAAAGTTAATGATATTTGTCTGAAAGCACTTCCACAGCTATAATTATAAACAGACTGTTCATTAAATAGTCACTAAAAAAGTATGGGATTCTTATCCTCAAAATGCCTACATTCATATTAAGGCTACCAGATCTGTATAATTTAAACATATTTAAATCTTAAAAAAAAATGACATTCAAATGTTAAAGAACAACTTTTTGCTTTAAATCCATGGAGCATTGCTGTATTTTCAAGATCTCTTTTTGAGCATCACTTGATCTAGCGTGCATGTGTCTATTCTTTTTATTGAATGGTTACCTTTGATTGTCATTAGGTAAACTGACAAGCTTCTGCTTCTTACGTTTACCTCTTTAAAACCTATTTTGGAAGAGAGTTTTCTACTTCATCCACTACACATTGATCTAGTTGTTTTACGAACAGATTTTTACATACTTCTCTGCCACTCTGAAGTATTGTTCTGTTGCCAGTTCAATTCGGATTGACTCCTGAACCTTAGATCCCAGCTCTCTTATGCTAGAAGTGTTAAGCAGTGTTGAGCATTCATTGCAGCAAGCAAAAGTTGATTTGCTTCCTCACTAAACACAATGGACTGTCATTAAAATTGATTTAAAAATCACAATTAAATTGGCCTTTTCAGTGATGTTAACAGAGTTTATACTAGCCATCTCAGTTTTGCATGTAGTCTGAGATTTAGCTGACTGCTGACTTGACACACATTGTCAGAGACGTAATGGGAAAAAAAAACTATTGGGTTACTTTTGTTAACATTTTTAGCTGTACGGTAAAGGGGAAAAAGTGAAACATTTACTTTTATCACATATATTATACCTTAACCGTCAGCTCCTGGCAATGGTACTCATCTGGCATGCTGCACTATTATATATCAAGTTGGGTTCTCCACAACTTATCAATTGTGTACTGGCTGCAGTTAAATAAAAAAAGACTGTCAGGAACAAAGATGATTAATAACTGCTTTTAACATGTTCAAGCAATCACAAGTGATTGTGTTTGGTTTTATCGTATGCAAACTGTACCCCATTCTGCTTCCTCTTTGATTGTGTTACTCTGAATCCTATTTTTGTAAAGGCCTATGTTTTCAAGTGTCACATTCATTTAAAGGCTGCAGTTTTCACCTGTTTCTTTTAAGATTAACTGTAGACAAGTTACAAGCACTTCATGATTTGTAGATGCACTACAAGCAAAAAAGTGAAACTGTATTAGTAGTAATATTGCACATACAACACAAATGTATAAAAGCTCCCAGAATTTTTAACATATATTTGAATATATATATATACTTATTTTTAATATGAGTATTCCTGATTAAATCTTTGGCAAATCTGGCAGCCCTAATTCCTTTAGCCATATATTTTCAATACTTGCTTTATCCTCAAGTGGGTCACAACAGGCTGAGGGCAAACCCAACAATCAATATCTACAAAAGAGCCTTGAACAGGATGCCATCCTAACACAGGGCACACACAGACACATCCAACCCTCACACAGTCCAATTTATATTTACCAGTCAACCTAAATGAAACTGTCACTCTCTCTGGACTTTGAAACAGAACTAGAGTACCTCTTTAGAAAGTAATCATTAGGAATTTCGTAAAACACACAAGTATTCCTCAAACGTTTGGTGGAAGGCAAGAGAAAGAGAATATTATGTTTTCATTGCAGATTATATTTTGTCCAGGCTCTTACTTTTGCATAAGGTGCCAGATAGTCCAAAGCAGTGACATGAAGGCGGAATTTCATTGTTTTTGTGAACTTCCCAAAGCAAGTCCCAACAGAGATAAGTTTATCCCGGGAGATATTTGTAGACAGTTTTAACAGTTTCTCACTGAAATTAAAATAAGGAAAAAAAAATGGAGTACACATTAACAAGATGTATATACAAATATAAAATACCATATAAATTATCATAATATGAGTACAATTTCTAAACAAATTTACCTGATTTAAATTTAAACTTAAATATTAACAAATGAGCTGCTTTAGAGAAACAAGTTCAAGTTAACTATCATGTGTACTCAGTACATAGCACATAGTACAATGAAATTCTTACTGTTTTGAGAAGACATGCAGGATCAACAAAGACATACATGGCATTTTTATAAAAATGTTAATGTAAAGTTTATTTAAATTATCTAGAAAAATGCATATATACAGTGTAGTGTGTGGCCGGGACACCTGAGACGCCTCCACACTGGATGGACCAGGAGAGCAAGCATGGCCACTGCGTTACCTCCCCGGGGACACTAGTTGGCAGCCCCCCTGGGTTGCAACGGTGCCTCGGACTCCCCCAGGGCTTCATGGGAGTTGGGAGTTTGGTGCAGCTCTGTTGGGATCCGCGGGTGCTGCAACAGGATCTGCTTAGCCCTTTTGGGCAATTCTTCCGTCACACTTGGAAGTGCTGCTGGAAACTAGGTCATCAAGCACCTGAAGCACTTCCAGATGCAGTATAAAAGGAGCCAGCAGCCACTACTCGAAGAGCCAGAGTTGGGAAGAGGAAGACGAAGCTTGACCAGAGGAGTGGAGGAGAAGAGAAAGAGACAGAAGAGTACTGTGTTTGTGCTGGGACTATGTTATACTTGTATGAAACGGAGAAAGGCGTTTTCCATGAGGTAAAAAGAGAAAAATAAAACCAGTGTGCGCCTTGAACTTGTATCCCACGCTTGTCTGTGTTGGGTTGAGGTGGCAGTGCCAGCCTGGTGGTCCACAACAGTATACTTAGTAGTATTAGTAATATTAGTCGCCTTCATCGTGTTTTATGTTACAATATTTGTTATTATGATTGGCTGTTCAGTAATTCTATGACCTGCAGATAGAAACTGTCTTTCAATTTACTGGTCAAGTGACAATGGTCCTGTATTGTTTTGCAAAAAGGAGGTGATGAAAAGGACTATACAGAATGGCTGAGATCTTTAATTATAGTGTTTTCCTTTCCAAAGCAGTGAGTGTTGCATATGTCCAGATCAAATGGCAGCTGAATGTTGGGAATATATTCTGTGTGAAATTCACAACTTCCCACAGTGATTAAGGTTAAGACTTGATGTTGGTGGCAAAGCAGAGACAGGCAAGGAGCAAGCTGTCGAATCTGCTTCTCGTATCTTCTAATGGACAGTCCTTCCTGCACTAAAGAGACGAAGATGTTCAAGCTGGTGGAACTGTATGTCATAAGGAAGTGAAGCGTGGCTCTTGAAGGCAGCACTTGTAAAATGGCTAAGTGACAGTTTAGAGAAGGAGCTTACCTCAAGTAGTAAACACGATCCTTGTGCAAACGAAAGCAGTAGACTCCATCTGGGCGATCCACTAAAAGTTTGATGTTTTCTCCGATGCTGAGTAAGGAAAAAGTGAAGAAAACTGCATTAATAATGATACACACACATATTGGTGAATATGTTCTTCAAGAGGGAGATAGTGACAAAGGGGTTTGCTTAATCAAACATAGTTCATACCTGTTTGAAAGGTAAGAACCGTTTAGAGAAAATTATACAATAGACACAAAGCAAGTGAACCACAAGATTCACTAACTCAGTAAAACATGAAGGAAGTAGCAGGTTGTAAAATAATTATGTGCCATTATATATGACTGAAAAAAAGCACAATAGTAATCACAGTAGTAGACTGGTGTCAGCTTCGGAAACCTCAAATGGCCTCAAGAAGGATGTGCAATACCTGCTTCAGTCTTAAGGGCTCATAACACCAAAGCAGCACGTTTCTGCAATTTATCAGTTCACTACCAGGCTTGCTACCAAGAGAGATGATTTAAGACCACAATACCTGCACCCTAAACAGGAACAACAATCGCTGCCAAAAATTAGCATCCACCTCCACTGTATATGTTTGGGTTGCATCAGAATATAAATATCACTAAACTTGTTCCTATATATATATTTATATACAAGAGTAATTGGAATCAGGAAGTTAAAAGCCGCACTGATCAGTTTCACCACAGCATTCTTCTCAAAGCAAACCATCACGATACAAAATGAACTAGACGACATGTCAGGATCGTTGGATGAAACAAAAGACAACTATAATTTAGAAAGTAAACAGAGTTAACATTAAGAGATGACAATTCAGTACAACCAGTAAACAATAACAGTAGAAAGGCAGAACTGTTAAAATGTGACAGATCCATTGAAATAAAGCAACGTAAAGAACGACAACCTAATTTGCCAAGGATCGGAAGTAGCTCAAGCTCGTTTTGAACATGTAAACTCCTCTCAACTCTATGAGAACCAAAATAAATAAATAGGCAGTAACTCTCGCGTACTTACTACTTAGACAATTTTTCAAACAGCGCTTTGGTCTCTTCGTCCGTTAACGGTCGCATCGCTAGGTCAGTTTAAGCTGCTACGTTTGCTGCACCCGATAGAACACACGCTGCGCGCGCACAAACAAGCATGTGGGCCTCAGTAGCCGGAAACGGAAATTCATCGTGGCCACCATCGAGACAACAAGCCGAGACAAGATATGAGGAAAGGCAAAGTTAGAAAGTGTGCGCTGTGTGAACACTGCCATCTACAGCAAAGTGCGCTAGCCGTTACTGAAGTCAGTTAGAGGGTGGACAAAACAGCGGAAACCCCACACAAAAAAGGACTCGAACTTTTAAGTAAGTAAATCACAGCTACAAATATAGTTGTAACGCTGACTAATAAAAAGCTGTCTGCTATAAAACAGGTCTGGCCATCACTCTTCCCTCAGATTGATGTGAGCATATTTTTTTCTTTGTGAGCAAACATTCCACTACCCTGTCAGTGCTACTTAACATTATACAATGTAACAAGGTATCCATATGCAGTAATTCTCATGCATTGCAGAATGGACTTGAAAATGTTTTTATTAAGTGAAATGTTAATTTAAAATATTCAAGTACATACAATTAATTCATTAAAATATTGCGTGGGAAAGTACAGCCAGAAATGTATTCATTTTTGTAACAAGTAACATTTTAAATGTATCCATCCATTCACAATCGAAATCACCCTAAGCCTCAAGAGCCTACCAATGCAGCACGAGGCACAATGCAGAGATCAAATCCAAACATAGAAAAGTTAGTTCTCAAGAAAGACAACAATAGGAAAATGATATAAAAAGAAAAGAATAGTCCCCATTCTGCACCTCCAATGAAAAGCATTTTATCTCCTCTGAAAAAGAGATAGTAATATAAAGTGTGGATAAAAAAAAATGTTAAGACTTACCGGTCATTAGTAAAGCGTCAAGGCTTCTGAGATATCTGATCAACTGTTGCTTCTTGCTAGACATTTAATCAAATCAAGAAAAAGCTGGATTTCTTTGTCATTAAAGACAATGGAACCTAATTTCCATAATTATCCTTTTGTTAATATAACGGCTTTAAAATCTCCATTTTAAGGAGCTCTTTTGGTTTTATTCATTTCAGTCACCGCAGACTCAGCCATCAAACAGTTCTGAACACACTCTCTGTCTTGTGTGGCTGCTGACTTGATACAATATGTAAAACAGTAAGGCATAACAAAAAATAAACATTAAGGCCACCTTTCTCTGCAACTTTAACAGGAGAGGAGAGAACATGAATTTGGTTTATCTCTTCTGATATTCATGGACCATCTGCTCCTGTCCACCTTCAAGATGCTTTCAATAATACAGTGGTAGGAGTTCACCAGTATTTGATTTCCACCCACAAGCTTTTTAGTCCCCTCTGAAAAGAAGATCCTTTTCTGAGCCTTTTTGAGGATGTAGATGGTGTTAACAGACACCAACAACCACAACATTTATTTCTAAAGAACATTTTCATACACAGAATGTAGCTCAAAGTTAGTATATGAGATCTGGAAAAAGTAGTTACAAGCCAAGAAAAACAAAACTTAGATAAGGCCACAAAAGGCAATGAGTGATCTGGACACCCACCTGAAGCTGGAAACTGTCTGGGCAGAGGAGCATTGATGCATCATACTCTCCTTTCTCTTCTTGACATTCAGGGAGAGATTGTTGTCATGGCATCATACAGTCAGGTATTTTACCTCCTTCTTGTTGTCAACCTCAGTGTTGTTGTTGATGATCATGGTTGTGTCGTCTGAAAACTTGATGCTGTGTTGCCCATTTGCTTTTCTGTACAGTCATAGGTGAATAAATCATGTAGTATCTGTAATATCCAGCAAAACTGTACTACTTCAGCCAAAACACACATAACCAAACAAAATAAAGTAAATGTCCATCAAAAATGACTTACTTCCATAAAGGATGTGACTTCAGATTCTTGAACATTAAGTCTGATGTCTAAACAGATCACTACTGTGCCTGTTTGTTTTTTCTTTAGCAAATTTTATCTCATTGACTGATTTTAGAACATTTGAAAAAAATTCAGATGGGAATAGAACAAAACTAGTCAGACCTATGCACTTAGTTCATCCAAAATAACATCAAGTCTAGTTTTGCGGCCCCTAAAGTTTTGTTGTCTACCATACAGCCTGGTGACATATGCCATGTGTCTATGGTTTTCTGTGTGAAGAAATGTTTGTGCAAAATTTACCCTTAACAAGTTTCTACGTCCTTTTGTTTTCATAGACTGATTTTAATGAAACAGTCTTGATCCACTGTACTAATTCCCTTTGTAATTTTAAACACTTAAATCATTTCTCCTCCTAATCTCCTTTTGCTTAAACTGAAAAGACTCAGCTCTTTAAATCTTTCTAAATAACTCATCCTCCACAGTCTTGGAATCATCCTACTTGCTCTTCTCTGGACTTTTTTTAGTGCTGCTATGTCATTTTAGATAGACAGACAGTAATTTTGTATAATGTTAACGTTTACCCCCCAGGTGGAACTGAAGAGTCGCATAGTGTTGGGGGGGGGGAACGATCTACTCAGTCTGTCAGTGGAGCAGGACAGTGACAACAGTCTGTTGCTGAAGCTACTCCTCTGTCTGGAGATGATCCTGTTCAGTGGATGCAGTGGATTCTCCATGATTGACAGGAGCCTGCTCAGTGCCCGTCGCTCTGCCACAGATGTTAAACTGTCCAGCTTCGTGTCTACAATAGGGCCTGCCTTCCTCACAAGTTTGTCCAGGTGTGAGGCATCCCTCTTCTTTATGCTGCCTCCCCAGCACACCACCACGTAGAAGAGGGCACTCGCCACAACCGTCTGATAGAACATCTGCAGCATCTTATTACAGATGTTGAAGGACGCCAGTCTTCTAAGGAAGTATAGTCGGCTCTGACCTTTCTTACACAGAGCATCAGTATTGGCAGTCCAGTCCAATTTGTCATCCAGCTGCACTCCTCGGTATTTATAGGTCTGTACCCTCAGCACACAGTCACCTCTGATGATCACAGGGTCCATGAGGGGCCTGGTCCTCCTAAAATCCATTACCAGCTCCTCTGTTTTGCTGGTTTAGTTGTAGGTGGTTTGAGTCGCACCATTTAACAAGTCCTTGATTAGTTTCCTATACTCCTCCTCCTGCCCACTCCTGATGCAGCCCACAATAGCAGTGTCATCAGCAAACTTTTGCACGTGGCAGGACTCTGAGTTGTATTGGAAGTCCGATGTATGTAGGCTGAACAGGACCGGAGAAAGTACAGTCCCCTGCGGCACTCCTGTGTTGCTGACCACAATGTCAGACCTGCAGTTCCCGAGACGCACATACTGAGGTCTGTCTGCAAGATAGTCCATGATCCATGCTACCAGGTATGAATCTACTTTTTATCTATTTTTGTAGCCTGGAGTCCAAAACTGCACACAGTACTCAAGATGAGGCCATACCAGTGCATCAGTTATTTGGTCATAACAAAAAGCGCTTTGCATGGCGGAAGAAGAACAGCACATTCCAAGAAAAACACCTGCTACCTACTGTCAAATTTGGTGGAGGTTCCATCATGCTGTGGGGCTATGTAGCTAGTTCAGGGACTGGGGCCCTTGTTAAAGTCGAGGGTCGGATGAATTCAACCCAATATCAACAAAAAGTCTTCAGGATAATGTTCAAGCATCAGTCACAAAGTTGAAGTTATGCAGGGGTTGGACATTCCAACAAGACAATAACCCAAAACACAGTTGAAATCTACAAAGGCTTTCATGCAGAGGGAGAAGTACAATGTTCTGGAATGGCCATCACAGTCCCCTGACTTGAATATCATTGAAAATCTATGGGATGATTTGAAGCAGGCTGTCCATGCTCGGCAGCCATCAAATTTAACTGAACTGGAGAAATTTTGTATGGAAGAATGGTCAAAAATACCTCAATCCAGAATAACAGACACTCGTCAAAGGCTATAGGAGGCGTCTAGAGGCTGTTATATTTGCAACAGGAGGCTCAACTAAGTATTGATGTAATATCTCTGTTGGGGTGCACAAATTTATGCACCTGTCTAATTTTGTTATGATGCATATTGCATATTTTCTGTTAATCCAATAAACTTAATGTCATTACTGAAATACTACTGTTTCTATAAGGCATGTCATATATTAAAAGGAAGTTGCTACTTTGAAAGCTCAGCCAATGATAAACAAAAATCCAAAGAATTAAGAGGGGTTCCCAAAATTTTTCATATGACTGTATATTCTTTTCCAACATAGAGGGCATAAATGAGTTGCTTTCAATGGCGCTTGATGTGCTTCTTTACTTGTATCCCCCAGACGTATTCCGCAGCAAAATTAAAAACAAGGCGCTAAATGAAGTGGATGGATGTAGAATACAGGCGAACTCAGAATATTACAGAGAGACAGAAAGTGACAAATGCTGTAAAGGGACAATAGATGCACCCACCTTATTTATTTGAGTTGGTTTTACAGATAACTTTTGGTACAAGATGTACTCTAATTGCTGCGGACTGAACGTAGAACTAAGCACTTTAAGTGTCGCTTTAACATTTTCTTTGTTTTGTTTAATGACAAGACCACCGTCGCCAGTTCTGATGACCCGTTACATTCAACTGCTATAATTAGCGCATTAACGTGACATGGGGGTTCCTTAAAGACCTTATTTCTTTTATTTATTTCTCCATGATGTGAACATGCTGTAAAACTCCTGTCTGCGCGGATAGTTATGAATGCGCATACATATGTCCATACATAAACCACACGGGCATCTGATTTCCACAAGGCTCTTAAGTTATCAATAGAATCAATCCTTTCAAGGAGTTTGCAAACGGTGTGCGCATGCTCAGTGTAGGTGAAGCTCACCGTCACATGCGTTTTCGGGCGTTTTAGTATTGGCAAGGATACTTTTGTAAATGATGCAAAAACGGTGTGTTTGGGACGGAAGCTGTTTTCGTTTGAAAATTCTATTTTGGCATGAAAACGTGTTATTGCGAACGTAGCCTTACTTCCACTGCAATATCTACACGTCATCATATCGGTTTAAATAAAGCTCGTTGAGAACTAAGCACTTTGCCCTTACAAAGATGGCGGCGGTCGATGTGGAAGATGAGAGTATCTTGGCTTCTATTTTTAAGGACAGTTTCGCTGAGAACTGGCGGGAGAATCCTGATTTTGCTGCCTATTTGTCGGAATTAAGTTCATATGGTTTGGAGAAGCTATGCAGGGAGCCGGAGCGGCTGGCCGAAGAGAGGGCACAGATCCTGCAACAGACCAGGGAGTTGGCCTTTTCCAACTACAAGACCTTCATCCGCACTGCGGAATGCACTCAGGAAATCTACCGGGATTTCGGCCAGGTAGAGGACTGTGTGTCCCGTCTTCTGGACAAGCTGCCGGGGTTTGGAGAAAAATGCAGGTGAATGCTTGCTTTTACTTAGGGGTAGTGGGGTACATGACGGGTAGGTGCCGTGCTGTCGCTAAACCGGAATTTCTTTTATTATGTCCTTGTTTATTGGCCCGCCTTGTATTCGGAACTAGAAGCTGATTGGTCAGTGAAGAAGGCTTGTCCGATACAACTGCAGCCTGTAATCCTAGACATGTATAGATAGACTTCTCAGTCAACACGATACGTCAGCGCGTCAACCTTATTGCGAGTGGCAAAAGTGCAATTTAAACTGATACAGGTAGACGTGGAAACCGGGTTTTCTGATGAAACAACAATAACGTTTAAAACAGTATCGTTTACATACGACAGATTTTGGCGAATCGTTTAAATGCAATTATTTATATCTATTTATACACTAATAATGGTGGTTGTTATTATTATTATTATTATTATTATTATTATTATTATTAAATAATAATTCCTCCCATATAAGTAACATTTCTCGGGCTGCCTTCCATCTCCGAAGCATTTCTAAACTTCGTCCTGTTCTTACGCAACATAGTACTGAAGTATTGGTTAATGCCGAGTCACCTCACGTATAGATCACTGTAATGCTATTCTGTCTGGCATCCCATAAAAACGTATCCATCGCTTACAGCTTATTCAAAATTCTGCTGCCAGGATAATAACCTGCTGTTCTAAATCCACTGAACATATTACATCTACTCTCTCTCAGCTTCACCGGCTCCCTGTTAACTACAAAATACAATACAAAATACCGCTCTTAACATTTTAAAGCTTCCTCCTACCTCACTGATCTCCTCCAGACTTACACTGATTGTCACTCACTCAGATCCTGTAATTTGAGAGTATTCAGTCTGGCAATATGGTGCAGCCTTAGTTAGTGGAAGACACACAACTAAAGACATGAGCATAAAATGATGGTTGTCAATTTCAAACTGTGTTTCCTCAATGTGCTCCTTGAGAAAAAAAACATCAAGTTTGAGAAATGTTAACAGCTAACAACAATCTACATAGTTAGTGACTAAATACATTTAGCCAAAACGTTTGGAGGCTCACTTGAGCACATGAATGCATAGCTTTGCTAGCTTAGCCTGGCGTAGCTAAAGTAAAGATTATAAAACAGGATTTTCTAATGGCCAAATATAACCAAAACAATTGTTCAGCCTTACCTATTAAATGTTATCCCCTGGGATCTGGTTTGGAGCGTACAGCCAGGGTTGCCACCCGTCCTTTAAAATACGGAATCGTCCCGTATTTGTGGTCTTGGCCCCCAAGGGATGTGGCCCCCACTGCAGCATGCGTCCCTTATTTTTTTGTATTAAAAGTGGTAACCCTACGTACAGCAGTTTGTAAAATCCCAAGCTGAACATGTGTGAGGCATCTTATTCATTACTTCACTCCACCACAGTGCCACTCGCAATATGGCAGCGACGTTGACGTACAATTCTGCTGGTCATGAGGCGTCTAGTTATTCTACGTCTATGCCTGTAATACCTATGACGTCAGTCACAGACCGCTCACAACGTCGGCTTCAGTTACACCCCTTCTCTGCAATTTACTGGTTTGGTATCCATTGTCATTTGTAGCTGTCAATCCGTGTGAGCTGCTGGCGTAGTAGAGGCCTCGGCCACTTGCTCAAGACCTCCACAAATCCATGCACAAAAATATCTGTTTAATTTTGGGGAAAAAAAGTTTATTTTTTAGGCTAAACGAAATAGTGACGTTATAGGCAAGAGGCGGCCGAACGCAATAAAACTTAAAATCTGCATAAGTTGGCTATGAAAATGCAGAGGATCATCATGATGTGTAAGAAAGAAAATAAATGTCCAAATAAGGCAGTTGGTCGCTGCACCCGGATGGCCACTTTACTAACGGGTGGAAATATTTGTTTTGTAATAAAAGCCTGCTCCCTACAAGCTAATTCTATTGATAACCCCTCAGGACATGGTATATAAGTTCAAAATTCATGATCAAGTGGAAGTATTGTTTGTGTTGATCGTTGAATGTGATAAAGAACTCTGTACCACGCCCACCGGGGGGGGCGGCCCCCAAGACCAGCGACATCTGCTGAGTGTCGGGTGTATCTCGGAAAGTGCTTAACATAGAGCAGTCAAGCAGCAGGCAGACACGAAGGCTCATAGGCACACAAAACAAAATCCAGGATACAGAATACGAGAATGAGCATGAGAGAACGTGCACTACTTGAGAAAGATACATTAGTACTGTGATCAATGGCAAGCTGTATTTTTTTATTTTCATGTGGAAAACAAGTGTGTTGCCAAAAATGGAAACACACTTGTTGTGGTTTTTTAGTTTTAGGACCGTAGGTTCACGTGTTTTCACTGGTTAAAGATTAAAATATCAATGTGTGTCTGACTCGGTAACCATGAGGTGAGTGTAAAATGTACAATAAAATTGCACAATGTGAAAATTCTGTTATTGTCTGCCTGTGTATTTAGAATGAGTTCTCCTTGAAATACAGTAATTGTATGCTTGTATTTATTACATAAATATTACAGTAAGTTTCATGACCCCCTACTCCCCCCCACACACACATTAACATTTAGTGTTCTCTTAGGTGGGCCCATCAAGATTGAGATCAACCTAAAGTATAACACAGAATGGAATGGGACGTGGATGAGCAATGAATGCATGTGCTGCTTTCTTTCTTGACATTTTCTACTATGTGTTTCCATTTTTAGAAACTTTGTAAAAGATGCTGAGGAAATTGGTGCCAATCGGAGAATGAACAGCCTCACGCTAAATCGACACACTGAAATTCTGGAGATTCTGGAGATTCCTCAGCTTATGGATACGTGTGTCAGGAATGGGTATTATGAAGAAGCCCTGGAGCTGGCTGCTTATGTAAAGAGGCTGGAGAAAAAACATTCCTCTATTCCTGTGCTCCAGGTAATCTGTCCTTTTGTACTATTTATTTATTATTTTATTAGCTCTCACTGCTGGGGTATTTTCTATAAATTTTGTCAATACCCATGCTAATCATTTTACATTTTAAGTTGGCAGCATAGTTTTAATGTCTGTCTCTTTCTCCCCAGGGCATTGTGAGCGAAGTACGGCAGTCGGCACAACTCATGCTAAATCAGCTGATTCAACAGCTCTGCAGCAACGTCCAGTTGCCTGCCTGCCTGCGAGTTATCAGCTACCTTCGTCGTATGGATGTCTTTACCGAAGCCGAGCTGCGAATCAAGTTCCTCCAGGCTCGTGGCACTTGGCTGCGTTCAATCCTGTGTGCCATATCCAATGATGACCCTTACTTCCATATAACCAAAACCATTGAAGCCTACCGGGTTCATTTGTTTGATATTATCACCCAGTACCGAGCAATCTTCTCTGATGAAGATCCACTGCTTTCGACCAGTGAACAGCTAGTGAACGAGAGTGCAATTTTTCATGGTTGGGTCGTTCAGAAGGTCTCCGATTTCCTTCAGACTCTTGAAACTGACTTGGAGAAAGGAGTGGGGGCTCGACTAGATTCCTTACTGGGACAGTGCATGTATTTCGGATTGTCTTTCAGTCGGGTTGGAGCAGATTTCCGTGGCCAGCTGGCACCAATGTTCCAAAGAGTTGCATTTCAGACCTTCCAAAAGGCAGTCGAGGATGCACTGAATAAGTTCCAAGATGACATGAATCTTTACACTCTGATCTCTGTGCCTTCTGTGCTGGGTGCAACCATTCCACCTGTGGTCCCCTCTACCCAGCCTGGGAACCTGCAGCCTCCAATGGTGCTTCTGGACTTTGCACCACTGGCTTGTTTTCTCAATAATATTTTAACAGCATTCAACGACTTAAGACTTTGTTGTCCGGTTGCCCTCACTTATGACGTGACGACATGCTTGGAAGCTGCACTTCGTAAAGTATGCATATTCTTCGCAATAGCCATTTCTGTAATAGAATAGGCAAGTGCCACATTAAGACGGGTGTGCATGACGAAACTTACTTTTATGAGGATTTTTAGGTCTGTTAATTGATCATGTAATACTTTGCCCAAAAATCTTATCTATCTCGTATAGGGCTATCTATCTATCTATGTGATTTTTCTCGGAGAACGGATGTGACAAAATTTCTGATAGAACAGATTTGGGCAAATTTGTTGGTACCCCTCCAAAGACAAAAGGTGATCCCACAATTGTTTCTGAAATGACTTAAAACCGATAAAAGTAATTGGCACCCAGCATTGTTTATTTTGTATTTAACAAAAACGGACTTTTGCTTTAGAGTTTTGATTCAACAGAATATTTCAAATGACAACACAAATGAAAATTGCATGGACAAAAAACTGATAGGCTCCTAATGTAATATTTTGTTGCACACCCTTTAAAGGCTGTAGCTCCCCATGAAGGCTTCTGCACCTGCCACCAGGTACTTTCACCCACTCGTCCTGAGCAAACCGTTCCAGCTATGTCAGGTCTGAAGGGGGGTCTTCTCCAGATTGCACGTTTTCAGTTCTTTCCACAGACGTCTGCCAGAATTCGTATACGGGCTCGTAGAAGGCCATTTCAGAATAATCCAATGTTTTGTTCTTAGCTGTTTTTTGGATACTTTTGGGTTATTATCCTGTTGGTGGATCTGTGCCCTTTGACCATGTCGTCTGGTGTAGACTTCTTCATGCCTCGAGAGAAGCTCCCCACCCGTAACACTCTGTGCAGTTTGCACTACTTCACTGGTCCTTGGACTCCATCATGAGATCCTCCCATGGCTGCAGGGTTTTGTTCCAACCCACGTCTGTTTTTGATTGATCTCTTCGCTTCATTAGACAAACTGTTATTCCGCGGAGGTCAATGCAGGAATTACAAAACTAAATTTAGACTTATAGTCTATGTAGGTTATGTGGTGATCATGTAGTGTTGGGTGGTGTTTTTGTGTTCATATGAATCAGTTTTTTTTTTCCACCGCCTATAAAAAAAAAAATCCTAGATATGATGTACTGTTTGAATCTTCTTGATATCAAGTTATGCAGGATGTTGAGCTTTTTGTGGTTCCCACATAGGCACAAAAAAAACAATTTTAGGACATTTTTGGACCAGAAATTGTGCAGGAAATGGCGCCCTTTACACTAAAGAGTAAACCAATGGGTGCCTTCAGCACATTGGCATTTTATGCTTTCTTTTGAGGTTGCTGATAACTTTCTCATATTTGATTTTTTCCCAGTGGTCCCAGCCCTCTGAAGGCCCCTTCAGGAAGGTTAAACATTTTGAGATTATAGTGATACCTTTGTGCCTCATTTCCACCAGTCTTCAACAAAGTGAACACCTAGAAATTTAAACGTACTCTTTCTGGTTAAATGATAAAGAGGGGGTGTGTGTGTGTGCTCTCTGCCACCACCAGGCCTTGATCGACTCGCTCATCCACCTTAATAAAAGGATAAGTGTGTGTGTCCAGTTGCCATGTCTCTGTCATTTCAATAACCGTGCTTTTTCAAATCCCAAACCAAATGGCATATAACAGAGACATGTGCGCTGCAGATGTTCACGCCGAGGTCGTACAGCTAGTTTAGGAGTTACCTGGTGTTGTGCCGCCATCGTAAACGGCATCCTTGTCATTCGAGAGCAGCCCTGTTTTCATTGTATTGTCAGTAAATCTGATCTTAACAGTAGTGTTCTTTATGGCCGCAAGGAGTCCAGTGGAGGGCTCAACATGCAACCCTAGAGAGTATCGTCACTGCCATTAAAAAGGCAAAGATCCCAATGTCTTCAGCTGCAGTTCACAGATAACTTCTCTTCAAATGACAGAAGTCAGCCTGAAGTGCAGTTGAAATGTCCTCATCTGCCACTGTTAAGATTTTAAGGTATTAAGAAAATGTATTTTCTGTCCATATAGAATGGTAAAAGTGACCTTTTTTTTTCCCCTTTTAGGTGACAAAATTAATTCTGGCTTTTCATCGTGCTGAGGAAACCGCATTCAGCAGTCGGGAAAAAGAATTGTTCATCCAGTTTTGCTCTGCATTTGCAGAGGACTTGGTCCCGTTTCTTAACCGCTGTCTCCAAGTTCTCTTTCCACCTGCACAGATCGCACAAATACTTGGTAGATATGTTGTCTTGTGGTTATCACTTGTATATATTAAAAAAAAAAAAAAAAAATCCTACAGATTGTGCATTTGATTAAGTAAATATTTTTTGCTTATAACTAACAATACCAAATGTCAAGTTTTTAACAGTTCTTTGCATTTATTGCAGGTATTCCGCCAACACAAGTCCACAAATACGGATCTCTGGGGTGCATTAATGTGAATTCAGTTTTGGAACCTTTGGAGTTTATTTTGCCTAAAAAAGAATCCATTTCTACTGCTGTTACTCTTAGTACTGATGTAGACGTTACATCCGCCGAACCTCAGAAAGAATTTGTAACTTCAGAACACTCCACGTCCGAGCTTTTGGACAATCGCAGGACTGCCGTCCACCAAGATTCGGATGGGCCAGCCAGCACCGTCAGCCCAAAGCAAGACCCTCAGCAGGCACCGTGAGTCTGAAAAGTGAATTTATATCACCATGAGAATTTGGGGGGTCTTGGCTTCTCTACCTCCAATAAAAAAGTTGCACAATTCTCAAAATTCTTTGAGTTGATTCCTGCCTTGAACCTGATGCTGTTAGGATGAGTTCTGACCGCGCCTGTGAAATTAATGAATCCAAAGAATGAGAAGAATAAAAAAAAATTGTCAAGATTGTTGCTGTTAAAAGTAAATACCAAAATGCTAGAAAAAGACTTTAATCTTGCAAGTGTCTACGGTTTACAAAGAGGAAAAAAATTGGAAATATCACGATCAGTTATGCAAGGGGGACAGTCGCAAAGTGAACGGCCATTGAGCAGATCCTACGATTTAATCGAGCATTACACGTGCTGGCTGTCTGGCTCTGTTCTCTCTCTTTTTATCACTGAAGCCGAAGATCTTGGCTGTAATGTAATGTTTCACTTACCCAATCCCTAAACCTTTTAACCAGTTTATGGGGCTGGTAATTTTGTAGTATGGCTACAGGGAGGTTTAATTTATGATGTTCTGTCACAAGAAAAACCTTCTTGCTGTAAGAAGGGGGGCAAATTGTTCTTTCAGATAAGCAAGTAATGCATCCCAGATTCCAATGTTCACAAATGTATAAACACAATTATTCATATGTGGTATTTAACAAATAGTGGTGGGATTGGACTAAGAGAATGCTAAAGCAAAGATGGTGCAAAAAACATTCTAACAAAAGTATATTTAGAAAACGGCTGCCTAATCTGCGTTGCCCTCACTGTAAGAAGGTGATGTTGGGATGGCAATTTCAGAGTTCTTGGACTTCATTCAGGTACTGCGATCAGAAGGGATACAGAAAGCGCTGTGGGCGCTGGTGCTGAAAGGATGATCATGCAAGACAGAACCTCCTTTCAGCTGAAGAATATGGTGGAAGATCTGTACTGGGGTTTGTATTAATAGCAGGGTGTCATGAGCTCCAGCCAGCAGCAGGACACTTGACAAAAAAAAAAACACCTGGAAACTCGAAATGAAAACATTTTTACAGAAACAACCAGCGTCTCTGAAGCCGACTAGAATTTAACTTCGTGAAGATGGGATTAGATTATCAATTTAATCTCGGCCCCAGTGTTTTGGACCTACTGGTGCGACTAAATGTTGCAGTATTTTTAGAAAACTGCATGTCGTCGTTAATCTCATTGCTATACAGTAATTAAAGTAGAGTGGTTTGCTGTTAAAAATGCATACTGCTTACCCCAACAGAATGCTGCAATGTTTTTCTTTCTTCCCACAATGAAGGCTGAATTGCAACAGTTAACCCCCCGTGCACAATCTGGCAGACTGTTGTCTAATAAATGGGAAAGGTGCTTTGATTTTTTCAAATGACACACATTCTACTTTCTCCATCTCTCTCTCTATAGTATATATTTTTTTTTTTTTTGGTAAAGGCATTTCTGCGTCTTGGAACTTTTGGTGTTATCATTTGGATTTACAGTCCGACTTCTTTACCAGTGACAGATTAGAACAATCTGGATGAGAACCGGCCATTCAGCCCAACAGCGCGCCAGCCACCATCCACTGTGAGATTCAACTGTGGTCTCGTCTGAAACAGGAGCACTGCCAGATTTAAACTTTGTACCTTGATATGTTCTGAAAGAATACAGTTTGTGCTTCAAAATGGGCTGTAGGCCCTGGGTCTTCAATAATGGATGCGTATGCGACTACGGCTACTTGAGGTGTCTGTGTTTTGTTTTAGACTGCTTCAAAACCATTTCTTACATTCACTGCCACTTTTGTGGTGTCTGGAATAGAAATCTGAATACCATTCAAAATGTACTGTTTGGTAAACCACTATGGAATTTTGAAATGTGCACTGTGTAGTCTCCAGGTGTACAAATTCTGAAAAAACAATGTCTGACTGGTATGTTGAGGAGTAGAACGGGAATGTTCAGTGAAGGAGAAGAAAATGGACAAACGTGAGGTGGAGTTTAATTTGAGATTCATATGTAAAGATTCTTCTTATAAAACGTTGACTTCAAATGTGAATTAAAAATATTCATTGCATCAGACACTATGTTTAAAAAATTTCTAATTTTTTTTTTTTTTTTGGTGAAAGGTATAGACACTTCAAAGCAACACTGAATTGGCCAAAGCCATGGCTGAAATCTCACGTGTTCACCTCAGCCACTTTCTCCATTAGTAACCAATTACTACTACTAATGGAGAGAAAAGCCAAGCAAAATGACACCTTTTATTGGCGAACTAAAAAGATTACAATATGCAAGCTTTCGAGGCAACTCGGGGCCCTTCTTCAGGCAAGATGTAATCTAAGGGAGTAAACGATGTCTACTTGATTTAAACCGACTTGTATTTTAATTGTTTCAGTTTTGCTTTAACCAGAAGCCAAAAAACAATGAGATACAACCTGAGCCAATAGCAACCTTGGATCTCATTTGCACCTGTGTCATTAATATATTTGAAAAGAAAAAAGTGAAGGTCTGAGAAATACTTAAGATTTGCTGTGGTCTGCAAATAAAGAAAAATAATATCAGTTTAGAAATGACTGCTGTGGCGGAATAAAGACACTGAAACGACACAGAAGTGAATACCTGGCCATGTTAACAGCTCAATCACATGGTGGTTAGAGTGAAAGTGGTTTTTGAGGACCACCACCCGAGTTAGCCGATCAACTGTTGGCTTGCTTTGCACCTCTTTATTGTTCAGCCACCACTGAAGAAGAAAACAATCAAGCATATCAATTATGAAAGGTGAAAGAACAGGAACCAGTTACTAAAAAGTGGCTGGGAAGAAAACCTGTAGCCACTACGGCCCTCCAGGATCAGCACAGGAGAGCCGTCTTAAATGGTTAATATCCAAAAAATAACACCTCAGTTATCAAGGTGGTTATAAACCAAGTGAGATGCAACTGTGGTCGCGTCTGAAACAGCAGCACTGCCAGATTTAAACTTTGAACTTTGGCGATATTTGGCTTTTACAACATATGACCACTAAGTTTGAAATGTACTTGGATTTCACAGATAAAAGCCAAATCTGTCTCTACAAAGTGATATTCATAAATGGAAATACCAGCATTATATACAATGCGAACTTCAGGATTGTGGAAAGAGATGCTATAATAGTAAAGGGAAAGAAAATGGAAAAATAAATAAATTATGGACAACGTTATCAAAATATTAAGCAATCCATAATTTAGTATCAAGAGTGCCATCATTTAGTCCATACAGAATAACCAAAAATAAATTCTATATGCAATGCTCTCATTTTCTTTTCACATTTTTCTTGCCAGCCATATTTGGGTTGATCCTGCGGCGGCCAGCACCAGACCGCTCATCACGGATGTTAAGGTTGGCAGCTCGACTATAAACGTCATTTTCACAAAAAGGAGACACCCCAGCAATGTAATCGGGGTCTAACACGTTTGTCTTCTTCCGGGCTTTCCTGGACAGCCGCTGCTGGGGGAACCTCTGGTCTTCCACGAGGTGAGGGTTGTGAGCATGCTTACCACCCTGGGGCTTTGGGATAGAATGCTGGGGGGGAAAAAAAAAAAAAAAAAAATCAATCATCGATATGATGTAAACCTGGCATCAATTGATATTTAGTAAAGGTCACAGACTAAATTCTAGCCGAATACACACGTGTATCCTTCACCATATTTGTAGAATAATTAGCAAAAAGGGGCCAAACAATGTGCCATTTCACACTCACCCGCAGGCCTCTGGGATTGAGCACTTTGGGGTTACGTGAAAAATGCATCTGAAAAGTGCCATCTTCCTGAATTGTCACAGAAACCTTCTTTAGAGTTTTATTTCCACAGTTTGGACAAAATACCTTTGTCATGTTGGAAGTTGTCCTGGAGAGAAATTGTGGAACACAAATTAATTCAAAACTGTCCAATAGGACACCTCATAGGGTGTAAAGCAGATGTGCCCACACATTTTGGGCTTACAAGCTACTTTTAAAATAACCAGGTCAAAATGATATATATATATATATATATATATATATATATATACAGTAATCCCTCGCTATATCGCGCTTCGACTTTCGCGGCTTCACTCTATCGCGGATTTTATATGGAAGCATAACTAAATATATAACGCGGATTTTTCGCTGCTTCGCGGGTTCTGCGGACAATGTGTCTTTTTACTTCCTGTATATGCTTCCTCAGTTGGTTTACCCAGTTGATTTCATACAAGGGACGCTATTGGCGGATGGCTGAGAAGCTAACCAATCAGAGCACGCAGTTAAGTTCTCCTGACTGAGAAGCTAACCAATCAGAGCACGCAGTTGAGCTCCTGCGTGCTGAATGCAGTGTTAACCAGGAAGTCTCGTCTCACTCATTCAGCATCAACGTGTTTCGCTGTGTAAAGAGTTGTGCTCTTTAGTGTTTATCTTTGTGCATAGTCAAGCCCTTCATTATGGCTCCAAAACAATCTGCTACTGCTTCAGG
>JANRMT010062806.1:37907788-37972241 GCA_026402145.1 Polypterus bichir lapradei | reverse complement strand
TAAGTGGAATTAGTTCAAAACCACCAGGACTCTTCCTAGAGCTGGCCGGCCATCTAAACTGAGCGATCGGGGGAGAAGGGCCTTAGTCAGGGAGGTGACGAAGTACCTGATGGTCACTCTGTCAGAGCTCCTGAGGTCCTCTGTGGAGAGAGGAGAACCTTCCAGAAGGACAACCATCTCTGCAGCAATCCACCAATCAGGCCTGTATGGTAGAGTGGCCAGATGGAAGCCACTCCTTAGTAAAAGGCACATGGCAGCCCGCCTGGAGTTTGCCAAAAGGCACCTGAAGGACTCTCAGACCATGGAAAATAAAATTCTCTGGTCTGATGAGACAAAGGTTGAACTCTTTGGTGTGAATGCAGGGCGTCACGTTTGGAGGAAACCAGGCACCGCTCATCACCAGGCCAATACCATCCCTACAGTGAAGCATGGTGGTGGCAGCATCATGCTGTGGGGATGTTTTTCAGCGGCAGGAACTGGGAGACTAGTCAGGATAAAGGGAAAGATGACTGCAGCAATGTACAGAGACATCCTGGATAAAAACCTGCTCCAGAGCGCTCTTGACCTCAGACTGGGGCGACGGTTCATCTTTTAGCAGGACGACCCTAAGCACACAGCCAAGATATCAAAGGAGTGGCTTCAGAACAACTCTGTGAATGTCCTTGAGTGTCCCAGCCAGAGCCCAGACTTGAATCTGATTGAACATCTCTGGAGAGATCTTAAAATGGCTGTGCACAGACGCTTCCCATGATGGTTTAAGTTTTCACCAAAATCAATACACTGAAGCAGATTAAAAATAACTCCGATTGCTTTGCTGTGTATTCCTCATTAAAATAATTGTGGAAGAAATACATCAAATGAAACATTAACCATCACATTCTATACATTGCAACTTTTAGTATGAATATATAGAACTTTTTGTTTTAAATTTATATACACACACACACACACATACAGAACATCGCAATGCAGTCAGAAGGAAAGACACACAATCACCAATTCACACACATTTAAGTTCCACCAGACACACGTTAAACTGGGACACTGAAAGTAAAACTCTGAGCCAACAGTGAGAGTGCCAGAGTGCTGGCTGAATCATGTCTCTCGAATGAGAACACCATTAAGACACTTGGACTTGAACCTAGCATATGCAGACTTAAAAAGAAGAATGTCTAAATAAAATAAAAAAAAGACTTTATGACCAACACATTTCAAACCCCACCTTACTAATCCACCCCCTGACCCCCTTACAACCTCACCCACCCTCCACCAGCTATATATTGCCTTTATTTTCTTGAATAACAGTGATGTACTGGTGAGTTTGGGTTTAGAAATCTCCAGGGTCTGATAAGTTATCATCAGTTACAAACTGTGTAATGCCTTTGCAGTGTTAGACATCATCGCTCCTATGTCAAGAGACCTATCCAGGTCTGGATTTATAATACAAAGTCTCCAGCCATTATAATTTTATGAGTGTTCGCATTAGGAATGGATGCAAATATATTTTGCATGAATTCCCTATCATCAACATTGGGTGCATAAATATTTATCAAAACCACTTTACAGTTAAATAAATGAACCATAATGATTGCATATAACCCCCCAGAATAAGATACTACATCTAATACTACAGATGAAATTGTTCTATGTATAAGATTTCCCACACTTCTAGTTTTCTTTGTATAGCTGGAGTGAAACATTTGGCCAGTGAAGTCTTTTTGCAGCTGGAACGGATCCTTGCTTAGTAAATGGGTCTCCTGTCAAAGTACCGTTTTCGCATTTAGACCTGTTAGGTGAGAGAAAACTTTCTTTCCCTTTAATTCGATTGAGTCCGTTACCATTCCGCCTCACAAAGTTAATTGTTTGCTCATGGAGATATTGCTTCTGAACTTTTGTTGAAATTTTGTAGTCTTAATTCAAGATAGCACATTATTACACAAGATCGCTTTGACCTCAATTTCCTATTTTTCCAGGAGTTATTGCTATGAAGCCTATAGTTACATTGGCACTTACAAATGTAAGAATTAAAAGGATAGATTAGAAATAGCTTGCTCTACATTACTACCCCCCCCCCCCGAGTTTTGCCTCCCCATGTGAAGTTAGACAACACTTCATTAAGTCCCACTCCTCTGACATACCTAGAGACAGCGCACATCCAAAACAAAACAAGCCCCTCAGCAGCGGGGTATAATCTATGGACAATACAGTCCCAATTCTAGGCTTCTAGGTTTGGAGGCATTCGATCCATGCATGCGTTAAGCTGCTGCTATCTCAATGTCTGATTTGAAGTCATCTCCAATTATTTTAGAGAATAGTTCAGCTATGAATTTCACTGGGTTTGGACTTTCTTGGTTTTCAGAGAGACCTTCAATTCTGATATTATTCCTTCTGTATTCATCTACCAGTGCAGCTAGTCTGTCCTCAAGCAGTCTGCATGCGGAATTTGCAGCCGTTGCTTTTCCGTCAGCGGTAAATGCCAGTTGTTCAACTATTTCAATACGAGTCGTGAATGTTTGCTTAACGTCTTCAAACTGAGCATCAAGTGCTCTAAATTTATTCTCAAACTTAAGACACATTTTTCTGTATTTTTTCCTCATTTTCTTCTAGCATACCTTTAAAGGTTGCCTCAAAGCAATTACTTAAACATTTCTCCTGGTCTTTAATATCCTGAAGCAGCTTCTCATTGGTCTTGTGTATGTTCTGTATATCTTTCGTTATATCATTTGTAACCTCCTTTATATTATTCTTGAGCTCCTTTACGTCCCCTCACCAAGAGCAGAGATCATTGTGGTAATCATTACCTTCAGCTCGGACAGTTTGTTTTGGTCTTCTCCGAGCTTCCTGGGTGGAGTAGCAAGCCCAATTGGAGTCGGTGTTGCTGGCTCAGGGGGGGTAGTTGACATCGCGAAAGGTAAGGCCATTTTCAGTTTCAATGAACTTTCTGGAATCGGCGAGTAGTCCTGGCCCGACTCGCTTGCTCATTCGCTCTCAGCTGGAGACGATGCAGCAGCGTCAAGTCCCGGGAGATCTGTGATTTCCCCTGTCTTTTCCAGGTCAGTCTCTGGCAGGCTGTATCTTGAGCTTGAACTTGTTTTGGCTTGGATGAAGCATTAGCTGTGTTTTCTGCTTCTTTCTGAACATTTTTTCTGCCACTCATGCTTATGTATACTGTAATTGAAGCCCATTGGGTAAATAAGTAAATATAGGATACCTCAGAAGGATTAAAAAATGGGAAAATAACACCGCTGTGACAATTTAGTTCCCAGAAAACACCTTTAAAAATATACATGTGGAACTGTACACTAGTGGCTACTGTCGCCTTCAAAGTACTGCCCTTGTGCATCTATCACCAACTTAAATGGCTTTCCCATTTCTGGAAACATGCCTGGAACTCATTTTCAATATCAATGTCCGTCACTGTTTTTTTTTCCGGCCACCCACTTCTCACCTATCTTTGAACCTCTTGTGCCACTCAAACGCACTCGACTTTTTCACATCATCTTCGCCATATGCCACTTGCAACAGTTGTAATGTTTGCATTTGCCGATTTTCACACAAAATGTTATGTTAATACTCGTATATTGCTCTAAATTTTGATCACCCAAAACTCGGGTCTACTTTGTATACTAGACCAGACACCTGAAGATGTCTCTTCACCAGAGGCATAACCAGCCATAAAATAAATCTTTTTTTTTATGACATTGGCTTGTGACATTATGCTTCTGATAAAAATAATGGACTTTCTGAAAATATCACTTATTGGACCCAAAAAAAAAAATAAAAACCTCCTTTTCATACTATAATAACTGTAAGACTCACCTGAAGCAGGCATGACAACGCAAAACAAAATTTCTTGCTTGTTTGATGAGCATTCCGTTGATAGAGAGCACATTCAGGCCAATGTGAATCAGTACATTCTGAAAGGATTTACAAGATTGATCAGAGTTTAATTTTTAAATAAGACTAAGATACACCATAAAGAGATCACCCACTACAACAATCTACACTTTGTAATATTAACTAATAATGAACTGCTTTCAGCTTGAAGATAACACTTGTCTAAGGTGTCATTTAAAACTCTTTTACATTTCAAGAACTTTAAGTTTTATATATGTTATCTCATTTTACTAAGCGAAACTACACTCACCTAAAGGATTATTAGGAACACCATACTAATACGGTGTTTGACCCCCTTTCGCCTTCAGAACTGCCTTAATTCTACGTGGCATTGATCCAACAAGGTGCTGAAAGCATTCTTTAGAAATGTTGGCCCATATTGATAGGATAGCATCTTGCAGTTGATGGAGATTTGTGGGATGCACATCCAGGGCACAAAGCTCCCGTTCCACCACATCCCAAAGATGCTCTATTGGGTTGAGATCTGGTGACTGTGGGGGCCATTTTAGTACAGTGAACTCATTGTCATGTTCAAGAAACCAATTTGAAATGATTCGAGCTTTGTGACATGGTGCATTATCCTGCTGGAAGTAGCCATCAGAGGATGGGTACATGGTGGTCATGAAGGGATGGACATGGTCAGAAACAATGCTCAGGTAGCCCGTGGCATTTAAACGATGCCCAATTGGCACTAAGGGGCCTAAAGTGTGCCAAGAAAACATCCCCCACACCATTACACCACCACCACCAGCCTGCACAGTGGTAACAAGGCATGATGGATCCATGTTCTCATTCTGTTTACGCCAAATTCTGACTCTACCATTTGAATGTCTCAACAGAAATCGAGACTCATCAGACCAAGCAACATTCGTGCAAATTGTAGCCTCTTTTTCCTATTTGTAGTGGAGATGAGTGGTACCCGGTGGGGTCTTCTGCTGTTGTAGCCCATCCCCCTCAAGGTTGTGCGTGTTGTGGCTTCACAAATGCTTTGCTGCATACCTCGGTTGTAATGAGTGGTTATTTCAGTCAAAGTTGCTCTTCTAGCAGCTTGAATCAGTCGGCCCATTCTACTCTGACCTCTAGCATCAACAAGGCATTTTCGCCCACAGGACTGCAGCATACTGGATGTTTTTCCCTTTTCACACCATTCTTTGTAAACCCTAGAAATGGTTGTGCGTGAAAATCCCAGTAACTGAGCAGATTGTGAAATACTCAGACCGGCCCGTCTGGCACCAACAACCATGCCACGCTCAAAATTGCTTAAATCACCTTTCTTTCCCATTCTGACATTCAGTTTGGAGTTCAGGAGATTGTCTTGACCAGGACCACACCCCTAAATGCATTGAAGCAACTGCCATGTGATTGGTTGATTAGATAATTGTATTAATGAGAAATTGAACAGGTGTTCCTAATAATCCTTTAGGTGAGTGTAAGTGATAACAATCACTTAACTTTCACATGTAAACTAATACATTACTTTTACCTGAGATTAGATGTATGCCAAACACATCCCAATTTTTTACACAGTAGGCAACTGACCCAGAAGTTATACATTGACATTGCAAGGCACAGCCAACTAATTCGTTCATTGTTGTGATGGAAATAAATTACCTGCATAGCAAAATCTGTAGTCAAACAGCCCACAGTTACTTGTGCAGGAATCTCCGAGTACCCCATTTCCTGCTGGATTTGTTTGATATTACTTGGAGTTATCCAACCGCCACCATCATCGTCCTCATCATCACTATTACCACCAAAGTCTTCTCTCCCTTGATCATCATCTTCACCATCAATTCCCTCATCTTCGTCAGAATATTTCTCTTCAGTATGCTTTGTTTTCTGAGGCTCATTAAATTCCTGAAAGTAAAAATGAAATAAAGGTAAACTTTTGCGTGGTCAAATACTTTTCAATACTTCTGCACCAAGCATAACATGGCTTTCTGATATGTAACAAACAAAAGTTGAGAACATTTCTAAGTTAATAAGAAGCTTTCTTAAAAATTGATTACTTGTATCGTACACAAAGTATAGGTGGTACTGTCATGTTTTATTCTATCCAAATTTACAATTCAGCTCAACAAAAATGTGCTCCAACTTACCAGTAATTCTAGAAGTTCAGCTTCTATATTAGGTAATGGATTCCTCCAAAACTGAAAACTGTTGAATTCTGTGTCCACTGGTGCAGGTGTTTCTAAGTTTGAACAAATGTTAGAAGGCTTCTCTGTTGTATTCTGTAAAGCAAACAATGATATTTTAATTAGTTTACTCTTTGTTATACTTTACCATCCCACAAGAAGTGCACAGGAAAATTAATTTAGACATACAAATATAACCTCCCCAACACAATAACACAATGCTGTGATTTTACCAGTATGGAATATTAAAAAAAAAAAAAAAAAAAAAAAAAAAAAAAATCAGATCTACTGTATTTTAAGTTTTCTGCCTCCACAAAATTTACATATATAAAGAAAGGGTTATTCTTATACATGTTAACATATGCCCAAAAAATAAAATCTACAGCAGTTTTTAATCTGTGAAGATAAGAGACCCTACACCGTTGCTGAAAACTAAGGCTTTCCACAGAAATTGCAGGTTTTTGACCTGCAGTATGCTATGCCAACCAGAAAAGAAATGAATGAATTAAGTTATTGTACTGAGGCTTTATGAAGATTTTCAGCAAAACATTGCCATGTCTCTCAGGTCAGCGGACAGAACAGTCCTAACTTGCAACAGGTAAACATCCAGGGTAGAAGATTCCTACGTGACAATCCCACGTCACTACATTAAAAACGACTGTGTTACAGACAAGTGTGCTGCATGGCAGTCACAGCGGGTGCAACCTCGCTGCTTGTACAGTATGCAGAGCTGCTCAGATGACTGGCTGTTGTTCCAAAAACCTTTCTAGCATTTCCAATAAACGTTGCTTCTCAACGCACCTCACCTAGCCAAGCAAGTGAGCTATTGTTGGAATTTTCAGAGCAGCCTGGAATACCAAAGTGAGCTTACACTCAAAGTAGTCGACGTGACTTATCTTCATAAGCTGCGCCGTACAGATCATATTAGTGGCACTGTCAGTCACAATAGCTGGTTCTTTTTCTTTTATGTTCCATTCATCCAATGCTGCTGTCAACAAGCATTAGCTCTAGATCCCAATTTTAAAATGTTTCCTTTCTATCTGAGGAGGTTGCGTAAAGACACATTTTCAAAAACTGATTAAGCAACTGAAGATGTGTAACTTGTACAATTCTAGAAAGGCACAAGTCTTCCTACTGTAGCTTTAATTTTGACTAATTCAAGATTTTAAATGTCCAATGGGGGAATAAATGTAGCTAACAGTTTAGTTGAAGGGTGTCTACATGAAGATTTATAACACACAAATAGGTTATTGAATAACATACTTCTTATTTAAGAAGCAATATTTGATTAGTTTATAATAATGTAATCCTTAAGGATGATACAGATATTTTATAAAGTAGATGACATTGCACTGTATTAAAACAAGAACTGCCCCCTAGTATGTGTGAATTATGATGTGGCAAATACATATGTTAGTTAAATTATGGTAAATTTTGAATAAGTAGAGTGCTGAGTGTTTTCTCTCAAATAATGTTGGTAACTGTCGATTACTAATCAAATATTTCTCTCTATTAAAAAAGAAAATCTTAGATGAGACTACTGCCAAGAGATTTTTGCAAGTCCCACGAGACAAGACTATTGCCAAAAAATTTTTCAACTCCTGCCCTCCTCTCAACCATTAATGGTTAACAGCCCACACCCACGGTCCTCTCTCCTCTCATTCGTGTAAATGCTTTTGTCAGGCACAGTTCCTGCACTCTTACAAATTTTTAGGTTTTCCTCACTTTAAGTTCCCAATGAAAAAAGACTTATGTAAAAATCTTATTATTCATAATAAAAAAAAATTATCACCAGAATTACTTGTATTATCAGAAGTTATCCATCCCATGAGAAAAATGAACACACTTAATTACCATTCATGTGTATTAGATTTCAAGAATGCTTTTATACTGTAACTTCTAGATTATTACTGATTTGTATAATGAGAAGTAATTTTAAAAAGGTATGGCTGTCATCTGTGTGAAGTTTGCACATTCTATCCTTGAGCTTTCTTCCCACGTTTCCAAAAAAAATAAGCAATTACCATAAGTGGCAACTATAAACTAGTGAGTGTGGATGTCTGTGCCAGCACTGGACTGCTGCACTGCCGCACTGCCTAGAGAGGCTTCCTACCTTGTATCTAGTAACACTAGGATTGGTTTTGCAAGCTTTAAATTTGATTTAGCAAATTTGACAATAAGTGCATATTCTTAAAAAAAATTCTGTTTTCTATATAAGGCACCAATGCTGTTCAATTGCCGCTACATGTTTTTCAAATGCATTATTCTCTGTTACTCTAAACTGGATATGAGGGACAGAAAATTAATGGATATTCTCTGTATATACGTAGTTAAGGTATGCAATATATGCATTATACTTCTGTAACTACAACCTAAAAATTAATGAAAAATGAACAACAAGGCTGCAAATTCAAATACAGTGGAACCTCGGTTCATGAACATCTCGGTACACGTACAACTCGGTTTACGACCAAAAAGTTCGCCAAACTTTTGCCTCGGTTCACGACCACACACTTGGTATACGAACAAGCCAGTTTCCCTTTCAGTTTGTACATGTTCAGTCTCTCCCTGTGCATTCCCTGTGTAGCGAGCAAGAGAGAGAGAGCGAGAGCGCACGACACACGCACACACACACAGGCAGCACGAGAGAGCACGACACATACACACACCAGCGCCTGAGTAAGCGCGACACACACACACACACAGAGAGGCAGCGCCTGAGAGAGCGCGACACACACACAAAGGCAGCACGAGAGAGAGCTGGACGCATTAAGGTAGGAAGGCAGTTAAAGAATGCATTAGTCTTGATTTTGTTTTCACTTCTGTTTCCAGCGATCGGTTCGTAGCGTGCATTGTTGCAATGTTATTTTTCTTGGTGGTTTATTAAATTATGGATTTTTTCAAATGTTCATTTTTTCCCTGTGCTTAAAACTCATTAAAAAAAGTGCTTTTAGCCAGCGGTTGGTAGCGCTATAGCGCGAGCTATTGCAGTGTTAGTTTTCTCTGTTGTTCAAGGTTTTCTCAATGTTATTCAATGTTTTTACATTTAATTAACTATTACGTTGTGCATTCTATGGTTTAATTAACTATATTTATGCTTAAAAACTTAAAAAAAAATAAATATTTACATACAGTTCGTATGGTCTGGAACGGATTAATTGTATTTACATACAATCCTATGGGGGAAATTGCTTCGGTTCACGACCAAATCGGTTTACGACCAGAGTTTTGGAACGAATTATGGTTGTGAACCGAGGTTCTACTGTATATTTAACAGGTGCTTTTTAACTAAAAGAAAAGCTTGTGTGAGGCAACAATCTCTCCCAATGACGCAGACCTAAACCACATTAACAAAAATGCACCGAAAGCAAAGTACTACATCAACTTAATAAAAGTATACTTTAAATCTATATATGCCTTGTTTTTACATAATAGGGAACAAAATAAGCACACTTTTCTTCCTAACTAACATAATCATCACAACTGGAAAGGGGGGCTTGAAATAAGGGTATCTGTTAATGATGTTTAAATACATTCATTTTCTCACCTCAGGTACTCTAAGATTGCCTGTACTTAAGCCTTACCTTAGACGGAAAGTGAAATCCAGCAATACCAAAAGGTGTTTCTGGGTGTCTGTGTGTGCTGTTTACCAAAACCTAAAATCAAATCAATAGGTCATATCAAAATGCTGGCATTTTCCAGATGGGAGTGTTAAAAACAAACACAAATTATTTTCAAAACTCACTTTTACTTCTGGTTCCTTTTTTAAATGGCTGACCCCAACATGCTCAGCTTCCAGCTGGTATGTGAGAGCTAACACTTTAATATCTGTAGCTGATAAACTTGGATAGTCACCAGTCTTTTTTGAAAATTCAGTCACTGAAGGAAAGAGATCAAAGCAATTTAAAAAATTCACAATTTACATTTTTTTTTAACCGACGGAAGATTTTTACAGTTAAACAAACAAGAATTTTCATCAAAAGTGTAACTGTCAATAACTAAATTAATAAGGCAGGAAAAAAAACACATTTTGATTTTTGTTATTTTACAGAATATTATTTTTACGATTTATCTGAAGAAATTTTTATGGTAATAAATATCTGTTCATGGTATAATGTATATACAATTTAAAAAGAGCACATTGTGACGGTAAAAGGAGATCACTTAAAGTATGTTCATGATTTTTCAGTAGAGGAGATGTTAAAAGCAAATGATTGATCGATAAACAAATATGAAGAGTGATCAAATTCAATCAATCAAAACTGGATGGGTTAATGGTACTTACCCAGTTTCACATACTCAGGCAAAGGTTCCTTTAACTCCAGCTTATACGGCAGAAATGCCAGCCTTTTTTTGGTTTCTTTGTCCCTGATTTCACTGACCACTTCTTTCAGTGTATAGAGGTTTTTTCCAAATTCCTGTTGAAAAAATAATAGGACCACTGAAACATGCTGATGAGACAGTTGTAAAACGTCTAAAAAGGATGACCATTCTAAAAAAAATACATGTTAGTCAGCATTTATCAGATATTCTAGTGACAGGACATGCAATAGAGTGGATTTAATTCAGCCAGGTAACTTGCTCTGTGAAAAAGTGACCTAAGCAACTCTGTGCTCCAAATGTAAATATACAGGTAGTCCCCAGGTTACAGACATCCGACCTATGACTTACGAACGGGGCCACTGCTGCAATGCACGCGCCTAAGTAACTGCCGCTCCGTTATCTTCGGCCTGGGGACGCTGCAAGCGGTGGCTGGAGGGGGTGATTTCGCTGCTCATGCAGTGTAGTGTCCCTCGGGTGGCTCCCGGTGGCAAGTGGTGACCCGTGGTCCATAGTGGTCACAGCTATTGCTCGTGTGGAGGGCGGAGACAGGGGTCGTTCGCCACCTGCCCACTACGCCGCCACAGCTACTGCTCCTGACTGGACGCAGGCTGGATGGAGCGGAGGGGGGGGCGTTTCACTGCCTGCTAACCACACACACCTGCCCCGTTCGTTATCGGTAGGCGGACGCTGCAGGCAGCATGCTGTATGCAAGTGGAGGTGACTGTGTGGTGGGAGGGAAGTGAACCGCCCCTCACCGCCTCCACTCATTCTCAATAGCAAGCCCACTTGTACTGCTACATATGCAGCAGGAAGTTGTCCCTCGTCAGCACACCAGGTGCCTTCCCGCCGTGATAGTGTGTACAGTACTGTGCAGAAGAGCTAATCGTAACCTTTTCTTCACCCTTCAAGAATGTCTTTGAAATGCAAATCTGATGAAAGTGCTGGTGATAAAGTAAAGAAGAGAAAAACAATCACCATGGAAAATAAAGTAGAGATAATAAAAAGGTCATAGAGAGGTGAAACTCCATCATTCATTGGCAGAGAACTTGGTTACAGTCGGTCAACAATTGGAACAATTTTAAAAGATAAAGGTAGAATAATGGAGCATGTGAAAGGATTATGAATGAATGAATGAATATCATCCAATGAATGCTACAATAATTACCAAGCAATGCAGTGGTTTAATTATTGAAATAGAAAGCCTGTTGATAATTTGGATTGAAGACCAAAATCAGCATAATATGCCTATCAGTCTTTCTTTAGTGCAAGAAAAGGCTCATATCCTTTTTAATGATTTAAAAGCTGCTCGCACAGCAAGTGAAGGCGATTACAATGGACAATTTGTGGCAAGTAGGGGTTGGTTCAACTGCTTTAAAGAAAGAGCAAATTTGCATAATATTAAAATTCAAGGTGAAGTAGCGAGTGTCGATGTATATGCTGCAAGTGATTTTCCCAAGATACTGGAAGATATTATTGATGAGGGAGGTTATTTGCCAGACCAAATATTTAATGTAGACGAAACTGGTTTGTTCTGGAAAAAAATGCCTGAGAGGACCTACACTTCCAAAGAGGAAAAAAGTGCACCAGGACATACAGTGCATCCGGAAAGTATTCACAGCGCATCAATTTTTCCACATTTTGTTATGTTACAGCCTTATTCCAAAATGAATTAAATTTATTTTGTTCCTCAGAATTCTACACACAACACCCCATAATGACAACGTGAAAAAAGTTTACTTGAGGTTTTTGCAAATTTATTAAAAATAAAAAAATTGAGAAAGCACATGTGCATAAGTATTCACAGCCTTTGCCATGAAGCTCAAAATTGAGCTCAGGTGCATCCGCTGATCATCCTTGAGATGTTTCTGAAGCTTAATTGGAGTCCACCTGTGGTAAATTCAGTTGATTGGACATGATTTGGAAAGGCACACACCTGTCTATATAAGGTCCCACCAGTTGACAGTTCATGTCAGAGCACAAACCATGCATGAAGTCAAAGGAATTGTCTGTAGACCTCCGAGACAGGATTGTCTCGAGGAACAAATCTGGGGAAGGTTACAGAAAAATTTCTGTTGCTTTGAAGGTCCCAATGAGCACAGTGGCCTCCATCTATCTATCTATCTATCATCCGTAAGTGGAAGAAGTTCGAAACCACCAGGACTCTTCCTAGAGCTGGCCGGCCATCTAAACTGAGCAATCGGGGGAGAAGGGCCTTAGTCAGGCAGGTGACCAAGAACACGATGGTCACACTGTCAAAGCTCCAGAGGTCCTCTGTGGAGAGAGGAGAACCTACCAGAAGGACAACCATCTCTGCAGCAATCCACCAATCAGGCCTGTATGGTAGAGAGGCCAGACGGATGCCACTCCTTAGTAAAAGGCACATGGCAGCCAGCCTGGAGTTTGCCAAAAGGCACCTGAAGGACTCTCAGACCATGAGAAGCAAAATTCTCTGGTCTGATGAGACAAAGATTGAACTCTTTGGTGTGAATGCCAGGCGTCATGTTTGGAGGAAACCAGGCACCACTCATCACCAGGCCAATACCATCCCTACAGTGGAGCATGGTGGTGGCAGCATCATGCTGTGGGGATGTTTTTCAGCGGCAGGAACTGGGAGACTAATTAGGACAAAGGGAAAGATGACTGCAGCAACTTTCAGCAGGACAACCACCCTAAGAACACAGCCAAGGTATCAAAGGAGTGGCTTCAGGACAACTCTGTGAATGTCCTTGAGTGGCCCAGCCAGGGCCCAGACTTGAATCCGATTGAACATCTCTGGAGAGATCTTAAAATGGCTGTGCACCGACACTTCCCATCCAACCTGATGGAGCTTGAGAGGTGCTACAAAGAGGAATGGGCGAAACTGGCCAAGGATAGGTGTGCCAAGCTTGTGGAATCATATTTGAAAAGACTTGAGGCTGCAATTGCTGCCAAAGGTGCATTGACAAAGTATTGAGCAAAGGCTGTGAATACTTATGTACATGAGATTTCTCAGTTTTTTTATTTTTAATAAATTTGCAAAAACCTCAAGTAAACTTTTTTCACGTCATTATGGGGTGTTGTGTGTAGAATTCTGAGGAAAAAAATGAATTTAATCCATTTTGGAATAAGGCTGTAACATAATAAAATGTGGAAAAAGTGATGCGCTGTGAATACTTTCCGGATGCACTGTAAGGCATCAAAGGATAGGCTGACTTTATTAGTTGGGGGTAATGCATCTGGGGATTTCAAGCTCAAGCATTTGTTGGTGCATCACTCCCTAAATCCGAGGGCACTACGTAATGTCACTAAGGCATCTCTTCCTGTTATTTGGATGGTAAATAAAAAGGCTTGGGTCACAGTTCCTGTCTTTCAAGAATGGTTTTTAAACCAATTTATCCCTGCTGTTGAACGTTATTGTTTGGGCAAAAACATTCCTTTCAAAATTCTCCTTCTCCTTGACAATGCCCTTGGACATCCAAACACTTTAGATGACATGCACCCCAATGTAAAGGTGGAGTTTCTACCCTCCAACACTACATCACTACTCCAGCCAATGGATCCAGGAGTCATAGCCTCCTTTAAAGCCTATTATTTAAGGAGGACATTCTCACAAGCTGTCAGGGCTACTCAAAATGATGAGATAACCTTAAGGGAGTTCTGGAAGAGTTATAACATTTATGATGCCATTAAAAATATTGCTGACACTTGGGTTAAAGTGAAAGAGACAAATATGAGAGGCGTTTGGAAAAAATTGTGCCCCCAATTCACACAAGAATTTCTGGGGTTTACAGAAGATAAAATCACTGAAAGCAGGCAAGCTGTGGTTGCTATTGGAAATCAGCTGCAGCTGGACATCAGTGAAAATGATATCATTGAATTACTCGACTCCCATGGCAAAGAACTCACCAATGAAGACCTTATGCAACTAGAACAGCAGATGGTAGCATTCAGCGAAGAAAACCAGGACCTAGGGACTCCAACAAAAAAGTTTTCTACAAAAGAGTTAGCTGATGCATTTCGTCTCATCGAAGCAGCAATGGCAAAGTTAGGGGAGCAAGATCCTGATACAGAGATGTTCACCAAAGTTTACCAAACTGTTACCGAAGGCCTGAGATGTTACTAGGCTATTTATGATGAGAAAAAGAAAAGCCACGTGCAAACCTCCCTTGATGCCTACTTTAAGAGACCAGTCCTATCCTCTTCATCAAGTTCTACCAACATTGTTTAAGGCTGTACTGTACTGTATTTGAAAATGTTTAAGCATTTACTGTGCATGTACAGAAAGGTAAAAACAAATAATATGTTGAGACAAACATCTGTCCAAATTACATTTATTAAAATAATGTACCTGTTCCGACTTACATACAAATTCAACTTAAGTACAAACCTACAGTCCCTATCTCGTACGTAACCCGGGGAGTGCCTGTACAAGGTTGCATAGTTCTAAGTAAATTAAAAATTAAATTCAGTTAACAACTTTTTCCCCTGAAGAATTATAACTATATTACCCTACAGGCAAAGGCGATATACTTGAACAAATGGCGGTGCATTCATTCTGATAATCTAAATGTTTACAATACAGCTTTAAGTCAACATTGGCTATGGGACAAGTGCAATATGACATATGTAGAAATTGAAAATTTTAACTTGAGTAATTGTTTTGTTTTTTTTATTTTATTTTTTTCATTGGAAAATTGCACCTACATTTCGTTGTACAATGTCTCATTGCTACAATGACAATAAACATTTTGATTTGATAAATTAACAAAATGCAGATCTGCCCCCAAGTATATACTCCCCTACATTTATCACCAATTCAAAGCCATAAAATTAGACTCAAGTGTTCCAGATTGGGTGCCAATGATTAGGACCACTTTAGGGAGTATGCAGGTGGTACCACTTATTTAAACCACAGATATAGAGGGTCTGCTTTCTCTTTGCTACTGACATGAGGGGTGTCGTCATACCAAGTTGTGGACACCTAGGGAAGCAATCATTTCAAGGTAAGGAAAAAAAAATCATCTGCAAGTGGCACAAATTTTAAGCAACTTCTGATTTGCCCAGGAATGGCCAGCCCAGCAAATTCAGCCCATAGCTGAACTTTTGATACTAAAACCCCAAAAGTTCATTGCAGGATAGGCAGGTAATTCTTGCAAAAGTTGGTGTGAAAGTACATGCATCTACAATCCGAAAGAGGCTGCACAAGTTTGACATGCATGTGAAGTGAGCCAGAATAAAAAGCCTTTGCTCTCTGGGGGAAAAACCAAGACTACAGTTTTCAGTTGAACATCTAGGCAAAGACTAGGCTTTCTGGAACAATGCACTCTGAACAGATGAATTACAGACAGAGTTGTTTGTCCACAGCGACAGTAGCCTTGCTTGTTGAAAACTGAAGACCGCACTTACATCGAAAAGGCAAAATTTCCCTTATGTTGGTATTCAAGGTATATTACTTTAATATGTTTGCATGAAGATCTATTGTTTGTCTGTTGAAATATGTTGGGAAAAAAAACAGTATCAATACATTATCACTTGAAAAACCGTTACTTACTGCCTGTTTGATACTTGCAGTTAATACTTTTTTCCTTTATTACTTTCTCATATACGAAGTATAGGGAAAGTATTGTAATCGTCCAAAGATTCAATGTCGAGATTTTGATGAATTTCGACATTTTAGGCCTCTCAGACTCCGAAAATAACATTTTTGGAATTGTGTCTGTGTGCGTGTATGTAAACATGATAACTTGAGTACACTTTCACTTAGGTCAACCAAATTTTGCATACAAGTATTAGATATAAAACGTATATTTTTATCAACTTTTGGGTTATTTTTTTACCTTTTATTCATGCAGCTGCTAATTCAACCTTTATAATATATTAATTTGTTGTTTGATGGTCCTTTAATGTACATGATATAAAAATATAATCATTGTATTGCGGTTTAATCCTCAATTATCCATCCCCATATCTGAGTATACCAGAAGGTCTAGAGGAGACCACTCCTGATTTTAATTTTAACCACTAAAGTGATAGCAAAAGATCTAAGTGCTGGGTGAACTGAACCTGAAAATACACATTTGGTCAAATTTCAGACCAATCCTTATGACTTTGCAGAACATTTATGCCGTAAATGTTCTAATCAAGCAAGTACTACACAATTTAACAGCCTCAATATAATTCTAACTTTAAAAAGATTCAAAAAACTAGAATTCAGTTCTGAGGAATAATTGGCAATAGTGCATATCTTACAGACTGGTCCTGTTTACTAACAAAGCCAGGTTTTCGTTCGACTTCAACAAGAAACTTACAACTAAAGCAAAAAAAAAAATACTTACTGTTGATTGCCTCGTTAGTCAATACTGTTGCTTTTAAAACCGGTAAGCGTTTATTTATTTTTTGTAAAATTCAGTTGTACAAAGAAATTTACCCCATTAAACAAAATTATCCATCTTTGGAACATGACACATCGGGTTCTGATTATAGGGTCCAAAATCTTCACATCCCCTCCTAATTTATAATGTAACATTTATTTATCTACAAGATTGATCCGTACATAGACTGCACAAAAAAAGCTAAAAGAACAAACTCAAGAGCAAACAAACTAGATGAGAACGTCAGTGGGATATACGAATACCTACTGACATGCGAGTTTCCATTGAAACAACAAATAAAGCTGAGATGCGCATTTTTCTAACATTTAAGACCATATTACATACTGTAATAGTTTATACGTCACCTGTAACTGCGCATTCTTTAAAAACGCTCCCGAATCGGCAACAACATGCTCCACCATGGTAGCAGACATCTTGGAAAATAATCTTGACCAATAAAAAAAGAGAACATATAAAAGGTGACTGAAGATGGATGGTATGATTGGATAAAACTTTTGCTATCAGCGGAAGAAGGAGGAGTTGAGTTCAACGTGTAGCAGCCACGTTCCACGCCGAGTCCGACTGGTGCACAGAGCGAGTTTTGGTACTTTGCTGTTATGCAAATGGTGGGAGGAATTGATATACGAGGCGGTGATGCTAGATTTATTATTATTACCTGTTTCGTTGTTCTTTCTTTTCTTATACACGCCACTTTTGTTTTTTTTTTATATTGATCTTCAATCCATACGTCTTACATATATAATCAATTTTGTTTAGTTTTTATAGTCCTTTATTGCTGGGTGTTATTTTATCGATGTAATCCATCATCCTCCAACTTTATTCCGACATGATGTTTGTTAGTGCTTCTCAGTCTCTCTCTCTTCCTGTGTGTGTCGTTTGATGTTGTGTCGCTATATACCATGATTCCGATTCATCAGGCCACTGAAACACTATTAATGAGACTGAATAGTGACCCCACCATAGAGACAAGAACTAAGCTGTCCACTGAAGACATAATGCACCCAATATCACTTTGCCAAACAACTCACTTTCATTTCAATGGCAAATACTACATTCAAAAAGAAGGCATGCCAATGGGATCGCCGTTATCAGGAAAATGCGGCTCTATCCCAGTTCACACCCAAAATTTGCATACGCTACGTAGACGACACATTCGTCATACTAAAAAATGGCCAGCTGAACGAGTTCCACAACCATATCAGTACAACATTCCTTGCAATCCAGTTCACCATGGAAAAAGAAATGAACCGACACATCAGCTTCCTGCACATCTCCATTGAAAGAAATAATGACGCCACCCTGACCACTAGTGTTTACCGTAAGGAATGCTATGCAGACAAGATATTACACTTCGCCAGCAACCGCCCATTATCTCATAAACGGAGCTGTGTTAACACTTTATTCAGAAGAGTCCACATCCATTGTAATACGAAGGAACAAAAACGAACGAAAGGCGCTATCTTTTCCATGTTTTCACTTCAAACGGATACTCAAAGATATTCATTAAACAATGCCTACACAGAAGACGCCAAAAAACTCAGCAAACAATTGACTCGAACCAGACCTCCATCCCACTTGGCACTCACTCCCTTATCACCACAAGGTGTCTGAAGGTGCAGCACGCTTCCTGGCCAAATCAGGCATCAGAATAGCACACAAGCCTGCAAACAATCTGCGCACTTTTTCTTTTCAATGCTAAAAACAAGAAATCGACAGCAAAAACACGAAACGCAGTTTACAGCAATCCATTCTTTTCTTGCCCGGCGGTATACATAGGACAAACATCAAAAAGAATTGCAACACGTATACGTGAACATCGCAACGCCGTTAGAAGGGAGGACTCACGGTCACTGATCTATACGCATACAAAATCAACAGGACATACATTTAACTGGGACAATGTACAAGTAAGATTTAAGGCCAGTAGTAAAAGTGCCAGAAAACTGGCTTAATCTTGGCTATCAAATAAGAACGCCATCAACAGACATTTGGACATAAACCCAGCATATGCAAACTTAAGAAGAACAAGTTCATTATAAATAAAACGTTACGACCAATAACCCCCCCCCCCCCCCGACCCAGCTCCCCCAACCAAACCCCCTCCCCCCCACCTAATTTTGCTATACAGTATATTGTCTTTGAGTCTTGTATGTCTAAGCATTATCCTCTGATGAAGGCTCCTGGTAGGGGCTAAAAGCTCTGGAATAAAAACTACTTTATGATACATTGATTCATTTATGATACATGTGATTCATTTTTTCTCCCTTTGTGGGAGCTGCTAATATGCAAACCGTATCACAGACGACCTTCGCTTTCATATATATGTATATATATATATACATACAGTATATATATATGTATATGCGTATGTACGTGTATATATGTATATGTGTGTGTATATATATATATATATATATATATATATATATATACATGCATATTGTGGTGGACGGCCAGGTCCCATGCCCGGCTAGGATGCCCCTTCTACTTATGTTCCGGGGGAGCAGCCAGGGGTTCCTCAGTACCTCCCCCAGAACGCTTGGTGGCACCCTCCCTGGCTCATGATGGTGCCTCAGTTTCCCGCAGGGTTTCATGGGAGTTGGAGTGCTTCCCAACCCTGTGGGGATCTGGGGTGGCCACCGGGGGGGGGCTTCAGAGATCCCAGAGCCAACTTGGACACCTCTACAGCCCTGCCCGGAGGTGCAATTAGTGCCAGCTGATTCAGCACCTGGAGCACTTCCAGGAGGACTATAAAAAGGGCCTGCCTCCCTTCAAAGAGAGCCAGAATCGGGAGGAAGAGGATGAGGTTACCTGGGAGGAGTGGTTGTGCCAAGTTGAAGAGGGAAAAAGTATTTTGTTAGTTGGCTAAGTGCTTTGGGACTGTGTTGGGCCTGTGGGGCACGGGGAAGGCGTGTCCCACGGCTGAAGAATATAATAAAAGTCTGTGTTAATTTTACACATGCCTCTGCGTCAGTCTGTGCTGGGTTGGGCGCTATAAAGCACCTTATTACAATATGTGCACATATATATATGTATGTATATGTATGTATGTATTCCTGCCTTGTGCCCTGTGTTGGCTGGGATTGGCTCCAGCAGACCCCCGTGACCCTGTGTTCAGATTCAGCGGGTTGGAAAATGGATGGATGCATGTATGTATACATGTATGCATATATATACATACATACACACACATATATGTATGTACAGTATGTATGTGTTAATTCAGACTGCTGATAGTGAGCATTCCTGCCTATTACCTCCTCCTTTCTGTTAGTTCATATATTGTTCTTACTTTTGCTGTTATACACTCTCCAGCCACTTTATTATGTACATCTGTACAACTGCTTGCTAGCGCAAATAGTTAATCAGCCAATCATGGCAGCAGCTCAAACCATTTTGGCACATAGACATTGTCAGGAGGACCTGCTGAAGTTCAAAGTGAACATCACAATAGGGAAGAAGGTTGATTTAAGTGACTTTGAACGTGGCATGGTTGTTGGTGGTCTGAGTATTTCAGAAACTGCCGACCTATTGGGATTTTCACACAGATCCAGAGACATTACAGAGAATGGTCCGAAGATGGGAAAATATCCAGAGATCAGAAGCTGTCTGGGCGAAAATGCCTTGTTGATACTAGAGGTCAGAGACGAATGGCCAGACAGGTTTGAGCTAATAGGCTACACTAACTCAAATACCCACTCGTTACAACTGAGATATGCAGAAGAGGATCTCTGAATGTACAACATGTCAAACCTTGAAGCAGATGGGCTGCAGCAGCAGGAGTCCACACCAGATGCCACTCCTGCCAGCTAAGAACAGGCAACTGAGGTTACAATTCACACGGGCTCACCAAAATTGGACAATATAAAATTGGAAAAGTGTTGCCTGGTCTGATGAGTCTCGATTTCTGCTGAAATATTCAGATGGTAAGGTCAGAATTTGACGTTAACAAGAAAGCATAGATCCATTCTGCCTTGCATAAACAGTTTAGGCTGCTGCTGGTGGTGGTGGTATAATGGTATGGGGGATATTTTCTTGGCACACTTTGGGCCCCGTAGTACCTACCAATTGAACATAACTTAAATGCCACAGCCTACCTGAGTATTGTTGCTGACCAGGTGCATCCCTTTATGACCACAGCGTACTCTTCATCTGATGGCTACTCCCAGTAGGATAACGTGCCATGTCACAAAGCTCAAATCATCTCAAATTGGTTTCTTGAACGTGACAATGAGTTCACCATACTCAAATGTCCTCCACAGTCACCAGATCTCAATCCATTAGAGCACCTTTGGGATATGGTGGAACGGGAGATTTGCATCATGGATGTGCAGCTGAGAAATCTGTAGTAACTGTGTGATGCTATCATGTCAATGTGGACCATAATCCCAGAGTAATGTTTCCAGCACCTTGTTGAATCTACGTCATGGTGAAATGTGGCAGTTCTGAAGGCAAAAGGGGGTCAACCCGGTACTAGCAAGGTGTACCTGATAAAGTGGCTGGTGAGTGTAGCTTCCTAATAAGCTTTCTGTCCTGCCAATCTACTCATAGGTCTCTTAGTATTCCTAGCAGTTTTATCCAGTTTACTCGGTGAAATGCTTTCTCAGTTCCACAAAATAGACAAACAGTTCTTTATTATATTTTATGGGTCATTCCATGTCAGATCAACCAATTTTACAGATATCCATGCATTTTGGTCTCAGAAATTTCTGAAAAAAATACCAGGTGTAACCATGTTATGTAGGAGACCCTCTGTAAAATTTTTTTGATGTAAGATCAATACTTTTCAAGATACAGCCAGGTTTGTGAGGGTGTCAAATTTGGCATGGCTTTATTTTTTTTCATCAATTTCACAAGACCATATCTCAAGAAGTAAACCACTTAGCAGCCTCAAATTTTGCATACTGATACCTTTATTAGCATATCACGTAGCAAAATCAAAATGTTTGGTCTTGGTAAGAGCAGACCTTCAAAAACGGGGTGGGGAGGGGAATTTTGTGTCTTTGGCTTTGCTGGTTAGGCTTTCAGAAAGCACACTTCTCATACTGCGTGCTGTGACACCCAACGAATATCGCCACCTCTAGGTGGCCAATGGAAAGACTGTGCCAGACAGTATGGAAGCGTGAAACATCAGGATGTCTGACTCTACTTCACCATTGTCATGAATCACACCAATCCAACATTTTTCATAATACATGCACTCAACATAGCATCCAATAGGACACTGGTCTAATGTGAGGGACGCATCTGATCCATCTGGAGTGTGATCATGAGGGCAAGATCTCAGCTGCTGCTTCAGTGGTAAATATTCGAACAGTCACTTGTCTTCACCAGTCACCCAGTTGGCTTGCGTTTGCCATCCTCTGTAGGTGTGTAACAGTGGTATTCTTGAGCGTCAGGTACTCTTTTGACCATGGAGAATTGCATTCTGTCCTCAGCAATATGATAAGACATTGTCATTTGATATGAAAAAAGTCTGACATTTTTGATAACTTACTGATTGAACTTACTGATTGAAAACTCAATGATTACCATTACTGACACGTGGCACGTTCAACCTATGTTAAGGATGAAAAATAAAGGATTTGCATAAGAAAAGTAAGGTTTGTGTTTTGAGAAAGAGACAGTGTAGAATGAGAAATATTTTAAAAATTATCTGCACATTCGCACATGCCGTTAGGGTGCTCTGAAAATGAAATCTAAAATGATTTTTTTGATTTGAAAGGTCTGCTGTTTAAACCCTGATAGTTTCCTGTTTATTGCTTTTTAAGATAGCCTTGTGACGATGTGGGTTCAGCTCCACGCTCCCATCACTATTCGGGAGCCCTTGAACCCAGCACCGTCGATAATGTCACCGAGATGAGCTAGACAGCGAGACAACAAGAAGTGAGCAAGGGGATGGTACAAATGTGCAAAAGTGCTTTTATTTAAAATCAAATCAACAAAAATATTCAAAGTGCAGTGCATTCAAAAATCTTCATTAAATAATCCAATAAAAGAAACGTGGAAGTTAAAAACACTACAAAAAAACAATCCATTTAAAACGAGGTTAAAATGTTCATACGGAAGCAGTCTCTAAAAACAAATGACAAGCTCGGTGCTTCTTTTCGGTTAGCGTCTCACCTGCTTTTCCCGCTTGGGCTTTGCAGCAGGCGAGACTCTCTCTGCAGCTGCCCTTTTCTACTCATAAACACAGGTCTGGAGACCTCCTGATCCTGGCTTTGGTCTGGCACTCATCCCAGGCCTGAGACTTGGACTCCTTGGTTTTTTCAGGATGCTTACAACAAGGACTGCAACTCCAAGCCTCCTGACTCCCGCTGCCTTTCCGGTCTTCTGCGGCCAGTCACCCTTCACTGGTCACTCCCGCTACATGATCGCTCAGCGGGAGCGACTTCTACTTTAACTCCTGGGTGTTGACCTAACACCCAGGCTTCCTCACAGCTGCCCGCGAGCACTCGCTCGTTCGCTCGCCCACACGCTCCGTGTCTCTCACTCTTCCACCGACTTACTCTCTCTCCTCACTGCTTCCTGCGGTTCCTCCTCTTTTCATTTTTTCTGATCTCTCAAAATCTCCTTCTTAACCGACTCACGCTTCTTATATTAAGGGGGGGGGGGGTCATAGCAGCTGCAGCATATTAATCCCAGGAACAATCACTGATGTGGGCAGTCCCTCACCTGTGCACTAGGTGAGAAACGCCCACACCGCAGATCGCCCAAGATCATCCTACAGCCACCACGCCCCCTCACTAAACCGCTGCGAGCGCGGTGATTATTTAAATAAATGGCCTTTGCTGAGCGAGCTGTGGACCCATAACACCACAAGCCTGTATTACTTATCTGAATAAGGAAAAAAAACACAAGGTCTGTGTTTGTTACAGATATGTATTTCTGAAGCCTAACAAAGCTAATCCAAAAACTCATCTGGACCAATTGCTTAATTCCGTCACATATTATACCTATTAGTGTACCAGTGTGCAAAGTCTGAGCCTGTTCAGGTTCTTAACTGTGGCTGTGTGAAATTTGATGAAAAAATGAGGCCAGATAAAATTGACCCCCCCCCCCCCCTTTAACTGGCTGTGTCTTGGACAATATTGATTTTTACATCAAAACATTTTAAAGGGTGACCCCTGACTAATATGTTTCAGTAATGCAAGTTGTTAATAAGATGTGAGATAACAAGGAATTTTTGTTTCCTTTTGTGCAGTCCTGAAGGCCGCTTCAGTGGGCTCACACCTGCTTGTGGCACCAGTAATACCACCCTTCTCCCAGGGCCTTTGGACAGCAGCTGAAAATGAGCTCCAGTTATCTCCTCTTCTGGAATAGTCTGTGTGTGCTGGTGTATCTATCAGATCCCAGCAGCAGAGGTTTGATGAGCTAGGATGGATGTTGTACAGGGCGGTGCAGATCCAGATCGTCTGGATGACTTTGATTTATGCAGGGACGATTCCAGTTTGGCGCGAAGACGATTCTTCATGTCGTCAGTTCACACACTTCTCGATGGTCCGGGATTTTTCGGGTGATTTTCTATGTAATAAACTTAAGTTATAGCGTAATGGAAATTGCATAATTAGATCTGGACCACCCAATATACTGATTGAATGAAGAACTTGATTTGGTTTGGCTCAGTCCTCCAGAGCTCTGACCAAGAGATCTTGTGGCTCATCGCTTGTTCCCAATTGGTCCACATGCCTTACTGATGCATCCCCACCATTTCTACCTAAGCACTCGTCCTCCACTTCCACTTTCTAGTTTAGCTGATGTCTCTCCATGGTTTGGGCTTTATCATTGCATAGTTCTGGAATACTACCAAGCCTGGCTATTCCAGTTAATTGTGCCACAGCCATGCTTGAGCCTGGACAATGGCCTAGTGATATTGCCACTTCCTCCCAGTCCTACGTTTGAAGCACATATATTGTTAATAAAACTAATTTATTGGAAACAGGAAATAGATTCCTGCGATATAATGACTGGCAGTGTAAATGTTTAGTGTTATGTTTTAGTAAAGCTGAGAAAAATAAATTCTTTATAATGTGTGCAGCTCAAGGATATGATGCTGTTTGAAAAGGACAGTAGGAATGGCCCTTTCACTTAAGTTACTTGACTCATGGCACCATATTAAGGAATAAAGTGGTAAAAATAATTGGTCAATTTAATTTATTTACTTTGTCTTAAATAACACTTTTTTAAATAACATTTTTCAAAGAAGGTCAACTGTTAAGACAATTTTCTAAATGAGTTCACAAATAGTTTAACATTTAATTTAACAATTCAATACGCTGTATAAAAAGTTGAATCATAACAGTTAAATTATTACTAACAGACTTGTGTTCATTATTTATATTGTAACGGCGATGACAGTTGCATCAGCCAGGGATGAGTTACCCATAGTACGATGATTCCATCATGCAAATGAGCAGCTTCAGAGTTCGTGAAGGGGGTGCCTGTGGAAAAAGCATCTCTGCAATGTTACAAGCAGAATTTCATCAAGTGCGGCAATGGCAAGCAGTCCTTTTAAGGACAGCGAGCAACCTAAAAAAGCCACATAAAGAGCAAAGTATCCAGATCAGCACATGGTGCTGTTGCTATGCTGTTTTATATGGCTGACAGGATAAATCTTAAAAAATACTGTAATTTGGCAAACAATTGAGTTTGAAATCCTTTATCCTACTGACCAATGTTATGCTGAATTTTTGGCAGCGTCACTCTTCGGCCAGTCTCACTGTTTGATATTTTTCTGGTTCTCTTACAGTTCTGAATGGTACAACAAACACAACCAGTAGACTGAGAATTCCAGAAACACTTCAAAGTAGTGCTACGTACGAGAAGCATGATAAACTTGATGCAAAACTTCTTTGTACCTCTGTTTGAGATTTTAGTTGTAACAGTGAATGTGTGATAAGGCACTGACCAATCTTCCATGGTCGTTGAAACTACATTGAGCATACAACCCTGCCACCAAGATTAAGCTTCTGCACAGGGTAATGTGGGCAAGATATATGAAAACAATTTTTTCTTTGTTTTCAAAGAAATATTCCTGCTGCTAGAGTGGCAGATCCTGTCCTCTTTAACTATTTTATCAATAACCCTGTAGTAATTTGTCCACCAATAGTCGCATGCACACCGTAATCCCCCAGTTTATGCATCTCCAATGAACTGCAGGTGGTGATGGTGTTTGGCTGTTGGACAGCATGTTGGCAGTAGGACATGCTAAATATGGGCATGTGGGACCGGAAAGTGTTACAATACAATCATGCGATCCACCCATCACGAACATGTCTACGACCCACCCATAGTTCAAGAAGCACAGCCAAAAGTCATAAGGTTGTTTAATGCATATAATATGTAATCACTAACTGTAGAGAGGATCAGAGCAAAACAAAGCACTTAATACCAAATCGATAATGTAGTCATGGACCATCTGATGATGCACTGTGGACCACAAGTTGGGAACCACTGCTAGACTTCTTTCACTCAGTACCCTCAGCACTTCAATAGAATATTCAGAAGACTCCCCAGAAAGGCTTCAATGCATTTTGTAACACTGCTAACCCACTGAAGTTTGCAGGAACTCATTGACAAATCCTGAACAACATTGGGGTCAAAGCCACAACCAATTTGGTAGGGATGTCATCCTATTCCAGGGTGTACTCAAAAGTAGCTGTGCCAATTTGAAGTTGGTAGGTACAAGCAGATATGGGCTGGGATTTGAACCCAGCACTGAGAGGTGTAAGACACACACTGACAACTGTGCCATTTTAATGAAGTGCTTATTAGGAAAAAACATACCCAACTGACTTTATAGCCAAAAAGTTATAAAATGCATTTAACACTTTGGCTAAATAACACATCTGTTTTTCTAAAAACACCAAATTCAATACTGGAAATTTAGTCTAAAGTATTTGAGCAATTTCTTTATTTATTTATTTTTAATCCATTAAATAGGGCATTAAAAATCTTCAAATTGGCATAGTAGACTTGAAAGGGAGAACTCTCGGGTCCCGCTGAGGTTACAGAAAAAAATGTTCTTGAGTCTTATACTTTAAGATGTTAAAAAACCTACAAAGTTTCCATTTATTTATTCCTTTTATGGACCCAGCTATTCCATTTAGTGGGTCATGAGAAGCACAAGCTTACTTGGGTCAAAGCAGACATAAGGTAGTAACCAACAACCCTGAATGGAGTTCAAGTCCACCACACACAGAATTGGTCAAAAGTAATTATAAAGGATTACTTTTAGAGATACAGTACCAGTTTATTTTGCAAGCATGTATTTTGGATGTCTGCCACTTGTTTGGCATCACCCCCATCCCTCACTATTTGTCTTGACAGGTGGTGAAATTATTGGAGAGGATTAGTGCACCTTGCCACCCCCTGGTCTGGCATGGAATTATTCCATTGTGAGCCCTTCAGCTGCCTCCCATGCATATGTGTGTGACACAGCACGGCCCAGCCCAGACCCATCGGGTGGCAGGGTGCACTAATTCTACCTCTTTTTCATTGGCAGACCAACCACGGGAAATTTTGCCAGGAATTGAGGACGCCACTTCGCGTTACAGACCCAATGACATCACTTCCCATACCCGGCTTTGAAACCGCCATTTTTGCCTGTTATGATTGTTCTTCTGTTGGACTGAAGTCTGTTTGGACATGTTCTACTGAACCAACCTTTCAATTTTATCAGTCTAATTCAAGTATACAGGCGGCTGCCTCCAAATCTCTTCCTGTGCCTCTCCAATCTTTTCACAACTGACATCCTCTCTGAAATGAAGAGAGGATTTGCAGTGACAGCAGAGTAGTCTGAGCAACAATGTAGTGCATCCATCACAGTTTTGCAATCATTGTATTAATCTATGACAAGTCTGCATCCTCATGTTCATTATATGTTGGATACAAGTCTGGATAGTGCCTGAAAAAAAATTAAACTTTAGCTGCAAATGGTTGGAGTGATGTACCTGTGTTGAGATGCTGGGCTCATTCTCCATACAACTTTGAGAAGCTCAATAATATGGTGGGACCTTATAATTTAACCAATTCTCCTTAAGACTGTAAAGTGGCAGGAGATGTGGGTTTGGCATGTAGTGAAAATTTATATACAATTTCTTACTAAGAGCAGTTTTGCTTAAGGTCATGCCGTGATTTATTATTATTAATTTTTCCAAGTACAGTGTAGGTATAGGCATGTATAATCATAAACATAGAAATATAATTTTGAAACACAGAAAAATATAATGCAACATACACAAAGATGACTGTGGTATTTGTTACAACTGTAATTTCCTTAAGAGATTTTTAAGAAAGCTGGGAATAATATGAGAATACCTTTATTTGAATCTAGTTTACCACATATTATGCAGCCATTCTTGGTAAACTGTGCAGCTCAAATAGTTAAACTTAATTCAGCTGATATGATGACCCCCTCTCCTATACACCATCTATATTTTAATAATATTTATGAGTGATAATAATATTTATGAGGTATGATGGGACAGTACCTAATGCTGCTAAAGTGTCATAGTGCTAGACGTCTGGGTTCAAATCCTGCCTTTATATTGTCTGCATATAGTTTCTGTATTCTTTCTTGAGTCTTCTTCTTCTTTAACTTTTCTAACTTCATTGTGGGATCAATCAGCTTGACCAACATTATCCAAACAACCTTCTCCTGTACCTCCTCAGCAGCCAAGCTCTTTTCCTTCAGATCTTCTTTTACTTTATTCATCCACCTCTGCTTTGGCCTCCCTCATTTTCTCTTTCCCTGTATATCCATCTCCATCCCACTCTTTTGCCAACATATTCATTGTCTCTCCTCATCACATGTCCATACCACTTCAATCTACTTTCTTAAATATCTCTTCCACATTTGTTGTACCTCTGATGGTCTCACTTCTTATTCTGTGTTTTTGTAACTCTGCAGATCCATCTCAACATTTTCATTTCTGCCACATCCTTCACTGCCCATGTATCAGCTCCATACAACATCGCTGGTCTTAAAAACCTCACCTTTAACCTTTGCCTAAACTGTTTAATCACTCCTGACATATTCTTTCAATTGTTGCATCCACACTGCACTCTTTAGGTTATCTCTGCGTCTAGTTTTTCATCTCAGGCTATCACTGATCCTAGATATTTAAACTGATCCTCTCTTTTCAACAGTTCTCCCTACAGGCTAATTTCTGAATCCTGATCATTAAACTTCATATATGCTGTCTTCTTCCTATTTATCATCACCACTCTATCTTCCTAAGCCCTTCTCCATTCTTCCAACTTCCTCTCCACTTCCTCTTTTCTGGTGCCATACAACACAATGTCATCAGCAAAATGGATGCATCTGTGGAGTGGTCTTTCATCCCATGGCTCAAGACATCCAACACCAGATCAAAGAGATAAGGACTCAAAGAAAATCCTATGATGCAAACCTACTGTAACTGGGATCTTGTCTGTTATCCCAACTTTCTTATAAATATCCTAGACAATCCTTACATACTTCCCTGGTAGTCCTTTCTTTCTCGTGCACCTTCAGACTTCTTGGTGAGTTTTCCCCCCATACAGCAAAAGTTGTTCATGTTAGGCTGTATCGTGTCTGTAAATTGTCCCCATACAACTGACTGTGGGTGTGTGCAACAGTGTTCTGTTGCTCCCTTGTGCCGCCTTCTTCTTTCGGCTGCCCCCACTAGGGGTCGCCACAGCAGATCATCTTCTTCCATATCTTTCTGTCCTCTGCATCTTATTCTGTTACACCCATCACCTGCATGTCCTCTCTCACCACATCCATAAATCTTTGCTTAGGCCTTCGTATTTTCCTTTTCCCTGGCAGCTCTATCCTTAGCATCCTTCTCCCAATATACTCGGCATCTCTCATCTGCACCAATGCAATCTTGCCTCTCTGACTTTGTTTCCCAACCGTCCAACTTGAGCTGACCCTCTAATGTACTCATTTCTAATCCTATCCATCCTCGTCACACCCAGTGCAAATCTTAGAATCTTTAACTCTGCCACCTCCAGCTCTGTCTCCTGCTTTCTGGTCAGTGCCTCCGTCTCCAACCCATATAACATAGCTAGTCTCACTACAGTCCTGTAGACCTTCCCTTTCACTCTTGCTGATACCTGTCTGTAACAAATCACTCCTGACACTCTGTTCCACCCTGCCTGCACTCTCTTTTTCACCTCTCTTCCACAATCCCCATTACTCTGTACTGTTGATCCCAAGTATTTAAACTCATCCACCTTCACCAACTCTACTCCCTGCATCCTCACCATTCCACTGACCTCCCTCTCATTCACACACATGCATTCTGTCTTGTTCCTACTGACCTTCATTCCTCTCCTCTCTAGAGCATATCTCCACCTCTTCAGGGTCTCCTCAACCTGCTCCCTACTATCGCTATAGATCACAATGTCATCAGCAAACATCATAGTCCACGGGGACTCCTGTCTAATCTCGTCTATCAACCTGTCCATCACCATTGTAAATAAGAAAGGGCTCAGATCCGATCCCTTATGTAATCCCACCTCCAACTTGCATCCGTCACTCCTACCACAGACCTCACCATTGTCACACTTCCCTCGTACATATCCTGTACAACTCTTACGTACTTCTCTGCCACACCCGACATCCTCATACAATACCACAGCTCCTCTTGAGGCGCCCTGTCATATGCTTTCTCCAGGTCCACAAAGACGCAATGCAACCCTTCTGGCCTTCTCTAAACTTCTCCATCAACATCCTCAAAGCAAAAATTGCATCTGCAGTGCTCTTTCTTGGCATGAAACCATACTGCTGCTCACTAATCATCACTTCACTTCTTAACCTAGCTTCCACTACTCTTTCCCATAACTTCATGCTGTGGCTCATCAATTTTATTCCCCTGTAGTTACTGCAGTCCTACACATCTCCCTTATTCTTAAATATCGGCACCAGTACACTTCTTCTCCACTCCTCAGGCATCCTCTCACTTTCCAAGATTCCATTAAACAATCTGGTTAAAAACTCCACTGCCATCTCTCCTAAACACTTCCATGCTTCCATAGGTACGTCATCTGGACCAACGGCCTTTCCATTTTTCATCCTGTTCATAGCTGTCTGTACTTGCTCCTTGCTAATCCGTTGCACTTCCTGATTCACTATCTCCACATCATCCAACCTCTTCTCTCTCTTGTTCTATTCATTCATCAACCTCTCAAAGTACTCTTTTCATCTGCTCAACCCACTCTCCTTGCTTGTGAGTACGTTTCCATCTTTATCCTTTATCACCCTAACCTGCTGCACATCTTTCCCAGCTCGGTCCCTCTGTCTAGCCAATTGGTGCAGGTCCTTTTCTCCTTCATACAACTCATCATATGTCTTTTCTTTAGCCTTCACCACCTCTATCTTCACCTTGCGCCTTATCATCTTGTACTCTTATCTACTTTCTGCATCTCTCTGATTATCCCACTTCTTCTTTGCCATCCTCTTTCTTTGTATACTCTCCTATATTTCCTCATTCCACCACCAGGTTTCCTTTTCCTCCTTCCAGATGTCACGCCAAGCACCCTTCTTGCTGTCACCCTTTCTAAATCTGCTGTAGTTTCCCAGCTGTCTGGTAACTTTTCACTGCCACCCAGTGCCTGTTTCACCTCCTCCCTAAACTCAACCTTGCAGTTTTCCTTTTTCAACTTCCACCATTTGATACTTGGCTCTGCCTTCACTCTCTTCTTCTTCTTGATCTCCAACGTCATCCTACAGACCACCATCCTATGCTGCTTAACTACACTTTCCCCTGCCACCACTTTGCAGTCTTTAATCTCCATCAGATCAACTCTCCTGCATAGGATGTAATCTACTTGTGTGCATCTTCCTCCACTCTTGTACGTAACCCTATGTTCCTCCCTCTTCTTAAAATACGTATTCACCACAGCCATGTCCTACCTTTTGGCATAATCCACTATCCTCTGACCTTCTTTATGCCTCTCCTTGACACCATACCTACCCATCACCTCCTCGTCTCCACTGTTCCCTTCACCAACATTCCCACTGAAATCCACTCCAATCACCACTTTCTCTCCATTGGGTAGACTGTTCATCACTTCATCCAACTCACTCCAAAAATCTTCTTTCTCACCCACTGCACACCCAACTTCCAGTGCATATGCACTAACAACATTCATCATCACACCTCCAATTTCCAGCTTCATAATCATTACTCTGCCTGACACTCTTTTCACCTCCAAAACACTCTTGACCTACTGTTCCTTCAGAATAACTCCTACCCCATTTCTTCTCCCATCCACACCATGATAGAACAATTTGAATCCACCTCTGATCCACCTGGCCTTACTCCACTTCCATTTAGTCTCTTGCATGCACAATATATTAACCTTCATTCTCTTCATCATATCTGCTAACTCTCTCCCCTTACCAGTCATACTGCCAACATTCAAAGTTCCTACCCTCAGTTCCACTCTCTTTACTTTCCTCCTTCTTCCAGACATGTCTCCCCCCTAATCTTCTCCTTCGGCCAACAGTCGCCCAATTTCCGCCAGCACCCTATTGGCTAACAGTACTGGTGGCGGTCGTTGTTAAACCAGATACGTTATGGAAATTTGCATTGTTGTCCACATATTGATTTGGCAAAATTTTACACCGGATGCCCTTCCTGACGTAACTCTCCCCATTTATCAGGGCTTGGGACCGGCACGAAGAAACACACTGGTTTGTGCATCCCCTGTGGCTGGGTTTTGCTCCCTTGTGCCTAATACTGCTTAAATAGTCTTTTGCTCTATACAACCTCCTAATAAAAAGATCATGTTCAGATAAATGGGAGGATGAGTGTGTCCTAATGCATAAAGACTAATTTACTTTATGGAACAGGTTGTTGGAATCCAGTTGTTATAATAAAAAAAATTAGAATATTTTGTATATCTGTTAAGTTTTACAGTTGTGACTGACACTCATGTTCAAAAGCAGACACCAAACAGTATGGCACAAAATACCATATGAAATTAAATGTATCATATTAACAGAAAGTTTTGATGAAAGTAAGTCAAACATGCTTTTAAAAATTGTAAAACCAAACATTACAATCTCTAATCTTAATGACAACATGAGGCTTTGGATTTAAGATACATAACATAAGAAGCAGTAGAACAATAATCAAATAACTGCTAATTAAGATTACAGATATGGGGCATTTTACCTTTTACCTGGTAAATTTTCTATAACTGCGTAAAATTCTTTTTAAAGTTCTAAAATTTTGCTGCGTATATTTGTAACTTTGCTCAAAGTCTTAAAAATTTTAATATTTTTAATGCACTAAGGGAGAGTCTATATTTAAAAGCTGTTTTGATTAAAGTTATATTAAGCAGATATTACTTTACGAATGAAAAGATATTTACTGTCATTTTTTTTTTCTTTTTTAATTCTTCCCTTCTGATTTGTTTGTGAAATCAACAAGAGAAAGATAACAGGGGAAATGGCGCCTCTCACTGGCCAAAAAATGAAAAAACAGTATTCCTTGGCAATCTTTCATCCAACATCTTTATCTTCTGCATAATCAGGAAGATAGGCCATATATTAAAGGTGCTGTTTCCTGGTTCCTCTTTAGAACATCAGAATTAAAGGTACAACAGACAGACAAAAAAAATCACATTTATAGCAAAAATACAATAAATGAATGAAGGCAAATGTGATAATTGCAATACATATACAAACAAAACTAGAGGAACCTCAGAATTGAAGCTACAGACAGACATAAAATTCATCAATGTAATTTTATAATAACACATTTAAAAAACACAAATACTATAAATTAAAAAAGACAAATGTAATAATTATAAATACACAAAAAAGAATCAGGATGTTTCAGGAATTTTGTCACAATGCTAAACTTTGCAATTCACCATCTGTAGGAATGGAAAATGTGATGCATTTTATCACTACAAGCATATAAAATGTATTGTAACAGATGGTGCACCATGTGTATGTGCACTGCTGCAGAGATTCTTGTACCAAATGTCATACAGCTGAGGCTACAGACAGACAGATATTATCATAATTTAATAAAGGGAAATCAAATAAATAGGTGTGTGTAATCCTCAAAAGTGATACTATATCTTTAAAAGGTAAACCCATTAAAGAAGTGTATGGTCTACCGAAAATGGGTCATGGCCATGCTTTTTATATGTAATACTTATATAAGGCACTTCTCCTTAAACTTGACAGTAAACATTTAATGAGCCAATGTAAATTATCCAGAGTTGTCCTCACAAACCTTTATTATCAGTTGTAAACATTCTTATTCCCACATTACCTGCACGGGTACATGTTCTATCACTGGATTGATTTCTGGCAAAATGGACATTCTAGCAGGAATTTGCCTACATGTCTTAACACTTTTAAACTACTTCATACTTGTCATGCAGTGGATGTCATTGGTTCTTTATACTGATGATACCCAGGAACACATCAAAAGGGAATCAAAACTCATACAGGATTTCCAAACATGACTGGTACCTTTGGTTCCATCCAAGACAATATACAAACATGATTTGGAAATGAATATTGTAACTACTAGTAAATACAAAATATACTTCTCATTTCAAATCAAGACTTCTACAGCCACAGCACTCATAAGCCATTAGACTTCCTTTTTAATAGCTTGTATTCTGCCTTATTATGCTGTTGTCCAGAGCAGTCACTCGTGCCTCCATTTTCAACATCAGGCAAAGCTCCTGTTTGGGGTTTCTAAGACAAAATGTTTGTAGTTAATGAGGAAGTTCACATTTTATGACATACAGTATGGTTTTATTATACCACCTGCTTGAGCCTGTGTCAACATGGCAACCTGTTTTTACAGCTGTTACTAGCAAAAAATGATACTGTACACATTTTAGTAAGTCTAAGTAACTCCTGAGTCCCCACTCTCCACTGACACTATTTAAATGTCAAGACCCATCTTGCATAACTTTTAAAGAAATCACACTCTTTCTTGTGGTTACAAAAATCTTAGTATTACTGAGTGTGGGCATACTTTTTCCTCATTGATTATTTGAATAGTTTTAGGTCATGTTCTCAGGTGTTAATAATTTGAAATGGAGACAAGTAACTAAACACCACTCCACAGTTTTCAAATTAGGTTTGTTTTCAGAAAATTGTAAAGCTGATGCTAAAATATGGTAAATTTCAATGGGAAATGTGTTTTCTTAAAACTATTAACATTTAAAAAATAATAACTATGATTTATTTTTAAATAAGTTAGATATTTTGTTTTTACTGTAAATGCACAAAAATCTAAGCCCCTGATTCATAATAGTCTGGAGTATTGACACCAGGCCTTGTAAGTCTTATAATAAGCCATTGTTAGCTTTTTTTTTAGTTTGTCAACATGGCATGTAACACTCCCAAGTTTTAATCATCCTTTTAGCCTGGTCTCAGAGCACCAGACAACTGAGAATGTTCTTTGTTTTATGTAAGTAGTAATTTGCTTATGGCAGCAGAATTTGGGAAAATTAGCTTATTAATTCTTTAAGATCTTGGTGCAGCATCTGACACCGTCAAACATGACATTCTACTGTCCAGAATGGAGAACATTTTGGATATCTATGGCAGTGCCCTCCAGTGGTTGGAATCTTACCTGACTGAGAGGCAAGAGTTTGTTAGTCTTAACAGCAGTAGGTCTAGCACAACGCTAGCTACACAAGAAGGTCCCCAAAGCTCTGCCATCTGGTGTTCTGTATCTTAATGTCTCCCCATTGCCATATTATTAGTAGCTTTGGACTGAATTATTGTTTTTAAGCAAATGATACTTACATCCCTTTCCCATGCATCAGTAACCTCCTCCATTACAATACTCCTGTTTGCCCACTAAGGTCCACTGATTCTGCCAATAGTATTATGTAACCCAAATGCAAATCAACCTTCAGCTCTATAGCGCCCAGACTTTGGAATGACCTCTTTAAATTAATTAGATCAGCTAACTCGATTTATTCTTTTAAAAAAACAACCTAAAACACATCTGTTCAGGAAGGCATTTAACTTGCCTTGACATACTGACCCTTTTTCAGTTTATCCTCCCTCTCCAGGTGCTCAGGATGATTTGCGTTTGTATCAGAAATTATGCTATTTGTTCAGTGTTTTCCTGTAGTATTTTTTTATCTCTGTTTATCTGTTATTCTAATTCAAAGTGCTGTGTTTTCTGTATTTAACTTTCTTCAGTGTTTCATGTGGATATTATTTGTATTCAATGTTATATGTTCATTTTAAACTTCTGTGAAGAACTTTGAGCATGCGGAAGGTGCTATATAAATTAAAGATATTATTATTATCTCTTTACTTGAACCCTTTTATGTACTTCTCAAAGGACTTTTCTGTAGTCTTCAATGCTGCCTGACCAGCACTCTATATAGCTGGAATCTGTTGCTTGTCTTTTTGTGTATAGTCATTCACTTAGTTGACATCTGTGTAAATAAAGTTTATCCTAACCACAAAGGAATTGACCATTATTGCATCCATCTTTGGATGTTCAAATCAGAAATCTCCTACTCTGTGTTCCTTTCCAGTTACTGTCACAATTTGCCCTACTTTTTTTATTTCACGCCACAATTACAGCTGCATAATGATGCATAACCATAACATTTCTTCAGTTTTATCAGGCTGCTGATAAACATGTGGAGCAACATGCGGCTGCTTGTCTGGAAATAGTCAAGAAAAACTTTTTTGTTGTATGAAACTGATTACCGAAACTTACACCTCTCAATCTATAATCGACATGAATCTGAAATTAGCAAAACAGAAAGGCTTATAGCGCACTAAAACTTCAAATGTATTTTTCTGCGAGTAAAACAGTTTTATTTTTTTATTGAATACTTCAAAGATTTCTGAATTCGCCAAGAAATCACAATACTGTATACTCTACGCTTTCGTTACCTGTCAGTAGTACTAGGGTGTTGTACCGTGTTAGCCATTATGAATGTAGTGAAAAGTCAAGCAAAATGATTTTTTGGCTAACTAACCTGTCAGGAAATAGTTCCCGTCTGAAAGTGAACGACCCAGTAGAAAGCATAGAAATATATAGATAGACGCTGCATTCACTGTGTTGCCTAATTGACACGATACGTCAGCGCACCCGCCACATTGCGAGTGGCAAAAGTGCCATTTAAACTAATACAGGTAGACGTGGAAACTGGGTTTTCTGATGAAAAGACAATAACATTTAAAACATTATCGTTTACATACAACAGATTTTGGTGAGCCATCAAAATGCAATTATTTATATCCGTTTATACACTAATAATGGCAATTATTAAATAATAATAATAATAATTATTATTATTAAATAATTCCTCCCATATAACATTTCTCGTACTGCCTTCTTCCATCTCCGAAACATTTCTAGACTTCGTCCTGTTCTTACGCAACACAGTACTGAAGTATTGGTTAATGCCCTAGTCACCTCATGGATAGATTATTGTAATGCTATTCTATCTGGCATCCCACAAAAACGTATCCATCGCTTACAACTTATTATTACTTAATGTATAAATGGATATAAATAATTGCATTTAGATTTGGGTGACCAGACGTTCTCCAAAAGGAGGACATGTCCTCTTTTTTAACATGGTTTCCTGCGTCCTCCAGGCATTCCAAAAATTCATTAAAATGTCCTCCTTTGACAGAATCACGAACAGAGTTGGCCGTTTTTGACTAATTACATATGATATACACCGAGAATGAGCAGCCTTCAGCCATTCTCCATTCATCCGCGTCACCTTGTGACATTACGTTACGTTATCACGTTATCAATAATTGTAACATCAAGTAGCGGCAACACTGTTTTATATTCTATTTCCGCCTGACGGCGCAACGGACAGCGGTTAGCGGTTGATTGGAGTTGGAAAATATATTTGGTAATTTTTGTCCTCCTTTTTGACTGTCGGTGTCCTCCTTTATAGCCGAACCCATATGGTCACCCTAATTTAGATGGTTCACCAAAATCTGTTGTATGTAAACGATACTGTTTTAAACGTTATTGTTTTTTCATCAGAAAGCCCGGTTTCCACGTCTACCTGCATTAGTTTAAATGGCACTTTTGCCAGTCGCAATGTGGCGGATGCGCTGACGTATCGTGTCGACTGGGTAACACAGTGAATGCGGCGTCTATCTATATATGTCTATGGTAGAAACCGCCGCGCCCCGATTTTTCCGGTCACATGACCATATTCGTCACGTGACTAAACACAGACCACGGAAGTGAAAGTAAACAGGGCGCCAGAGGAAGAGAGTGCGACAGATGTACATTTTTGCTGACATAAGTAAGATTTTTTTGACAGTGTTTAATATTCATGTTAGTTTAGTTGTACTAATTTTCCAGTTCCATTGAAAAGATTACACCAGGACCAACTGGCTTGTCAGCCAAGGATAGTTTTCCAAATGTCTCACAGCTCAAATTATAGCTGAGAGCTATTAGCGACTTTCAATGGTGTGTTTTCAGAAGAATTGTACAGATGTTATCTAAGTAGTAGGCAAACTGCTCACTGGATTAGCGACCAGTCGTCAAGATGCCTGTTGGAGAAGATGGCCAGCGCTTCGGTGTATTTTTGTGATAAGCAACTTGCATAATCTGGACAGGTGTTTCGTTGTCATATAAACCAGTCAGAGCTTCATTTGGTAATGTGTTATTTCCAGATGAACTGTGGAAAGCTTATGAGCAGTGTGTCGGCAAACGCGTTGTATGAGGCTATTGGAATATAGCAAGGGACGGATAAAACATTTAATGACGGTGAATTACATTACCTGACTGCATTTAATTAAAAACTCCACTGTCACTTTACAGTTTATATTGAATTATGCCTCAATGGTTTTGCTTTCAAAAGTTAATAGTAATGGGATAGTTTAAACAATATTTTTTTCCTTTAGTGTAATTTGTGGTGGATAATTTAATAGATCTGTTTAGTGTAACCGACGAGAACTTTATTTTTCATTGGCAGTTCATATAAAACTGACAAGGATTGTGAGTCTGAATTTACCTTTTACATGTTCATATACATGGTCGCGGAAAATGGAATGTAGAAAAAAAAAACGTTTATACGTGCAGTTTTTGTTGCGTTTAAAAGTGTTTTTTGGCATTTTTTTAATATCAGGTGTAGGATTATTCGCAAGTCAAATCGTTTAAAAAACGTGAAGGCTTTAATATATTTATGGCAATACTCGGTTGTTTACTGAAATGCAGGGCTGGATTAAGACCTTTAGAGGCCCTAAGCACTTAAAAGATTATTATTATTATTACTATTTTTATTATTGTATATATATATTTATGTATTTTTTCATATAACGTGGGAGCCCCATTTTGTGGAACCTGGTTCAGCCGCACCATTTGCAGTTTTGCACCATATGGTAAATCCAGCAATAGAAAGCAATGGAATGTAGTGGTCTCCTTCCCTTGATGCTCTAAGCATATGCTTATTTTGTGTAATGGTTAATCCAACTATACTGAAATACTAAACATTTTTTATTTTTTGCTTTATCCTTCCACAAGTTTGACTTTTGATGTTGATTCAAGTGATATAATTAATGTTGCTTCCTTTAGTGGACCATTTTGACACCAATGTGATAAATCAGAAAAAAAGTGACATAAAGGACATGTTTGCATTTTAACCCAATAACTATATCATTGCTCATCTGTGATTGTAGTTATAAATCGGAATCACTTTTATTCACCAGTACTTCATGTACAGGAATTTAACTTAGTAGCTTTGAAGCTGCTTTTAACATAACACATCCCATAAAAATAACATAAATAACAATGTACATTATAAACATTTGTGGAACAGTGAATTTATAAAGGAAATTCACTGTTGTGCTCAATCCAACGTGATACAGTTTGGTTCAGTGAGGCAAGTACTGTGGGAAGGGACAGCAGTCCATTGAAGTCTGAAAAGAATCCTGTCTTATCAGAACACAGGCAAGTAACACAGCAGCATTCCTGGATTTAAAATACTGCAGTTTTTAACACTTTTTTAATTTGACGCTTAAACCATCCATCCATCCATTATCCAACCCGCTATATCCTAGCTACAGGGTCATGGGGGTCTGCTGGAGCCAATCCCAGCCAACATAGGGCACAAGGCAGGAAAGAAACCCCAGGCAGGGCGCCAGCCCACCGCAGATGCTTAAACTATTTTTCAAAATATATAGACATTTCTTACTGGAATATAAAAATAAATATAAACAACTTACATAGTGTTTATAGCATACCAGGCTGTTTTAATATAGAAAAGTGATGAAGAATCTTCATTGAAAGTTCTCACGTTACATTTAAGTCTCTTCAAGAAAAGCTATGCTTCTTCCTCCTACAAACAAATGTAGGATTTTTTATATTATTTATAAAAAAAAGTCTTCACTTTAAAACACAATTTTGTGGTGCAGATTAATATATACCATAATTGCAATTTATATATTTTATCTGGAAAGTAATGATGATGATGATAATAGTAATAAAAGTCCAATCTCTTCATTTTCTTGAAGTTAGGGACAAGAGAGTTGAACACCATTTGACACTGTACTTTAATCCACATGTCCACATGGTGTCTGAAGATCAGTAAGAGAACAATCTTCTTTCAGATATTCCATCCAATCAGTTGGAGGCTTTCTTGGTCTTTGTTTTCCATCAACAACCTTACCAAACACAATTTTTTTGGTAGCCTATAATTATCCATTATTCTGACATGCCCTGCTCACCACAGATGGTACTTCCTAATTATCCTATCCATTGGTAGCATGCCAGTGAACCTGTACAGTTCATGATTGTGAATATCTGTCCACTTTCGCCCAACCAGACTTCTTAGTCATCTTGTGTTGAAAGCATTAGGCTTTGAATACTCATTTTGAGTGCCTGTCCATGTTTCAGCTCCATACAACACTTTTGCAAGCACTGTCGACTTATATATTTTTACTTTGGTTTTTAAGCTTATGCTTTGTTGATCCCAGACAGGTTTCTGTCATTGTTGGAACCTAAAAGCACCTAATCCAATATGACGATTGATTTCTTTTATACACTTTACACCTTCTGTAAGCAGACTTTCCAAATACACAAACTCTGAGACTCTCTCGACCCTTTCACCTCTTATTTTTTGTTCTTTACCCTTTCTTGAGACCATGCTTACATTCTGATAAAGTGTTTTTTTTATTCTTTATGGTTAAGCCCCACTCTTGTGTGGATTCTTCTAATTTCATCATGCATTGGTTCAATGTTTCTTCAATTTCCCAGATCAGTACCAAATCGTTAGCGTACAAAAGTACGAGTAGTCATTCTATACCTTCTACACATATGACCTCTTCCATCAGTCTTTGAGTAAGCAATTTTGACTCCATGATTCACATCTTGTAGCGCTGTTTTAAAAACACAACCGATGTAAATGTCAAACAAAGCTGAAGATAACAAACATCTTTGTAGTAACCGTGTATGAACTTTAAACCATTTTGTTAATGCACCTCTTACTTTAACAGCAGCTGATGTGTTTTCATGAAAATACTAGATGAGGTTGCACAGTTTTGTTGATAGACCATAGCTTATGAGGATTTTCAAGAGCCTAATCCTCCTTACTGTGTAATATGCTGCCTTTAAATCTACAAAGCACATGCGTACTGGCGCCTTTTTTTTTTCTTTGCCTGTTCCATTAGATGTCTCATGTTAAAGATTTGTTCAGCACATCCTCTGGTCTTGCGGAAACCTGCTTTTTTTTCGAACAGTTTACTGTCAACTGTTAAAACCAGTGTGTTTAATATCACATGTGTGAACACTTTATCGACCACATTTAACAAACATGTCCCTGGGTAGTTATCATTTATGCTTCTGTCTCCTTTCTTGATCAATTAAACCAAAATATGTGGAAAAAATGTTGCAAATGTCTCACATTTAACCGATGGCGGTATGAACATCCATTCCACATGATGAGTCAGATGTATATTTTCTGAACCACCGTTTATTATTTTGGAGAAGCAGAACCATGTCTCAATTTGGATGCTGCATTATATTTGTTAAACTTAGCCTTTAGTAGGATTAATTTAGTCTTTTTCTATTTAGTTCAGTGTTACAGCATGCTCTCCTGATTTTCCAAACCACTTATGCTTTCCTTTCATTACTGCTGAAATTTGTGCCATACATAAATTCTTCAGGGAAATACTGTATTGGCCGCAGCCCACAGTATCTCAGTAAAATTATTGACCTTGCTATTTACCTTGCTGGGTACCTTAGAAAAGGTACTGAAGTCAGACTAAATTATACATATAATTTTAGAAAAGTTAGAGGCAGCTGCAACACCTTAATAACAAGTTCCTCTTTAGTTGTAGTAACAAGCATTTATTACATTAAAGAAAAGGGGAAGCTGAAGAAGAGTTAAGACATAGAATAATCGTCACAACAGCAAATGTTGCAACCCTGACGAAGAGGTTTTCTAACAAAATCTGGTTTGAAAACTACAGTATATTATGGCAAAACAGTTTATGTAAATGAAAATATGTTTGTAATCAATGATTCATGTGGCAATTACATAATAATGTTTGCATTTTGTAGCGGTAATTTTTTTCAGTTACTGCAGTGAACATGTGAATACATTTTTTACATGTATGTAAAGGATCCTCCTATGGAGTTCTCATGTCAGTTCTTGGCAAATGATTACCAGGTAGAGGACTGTTGTGCTGTCACTCCTTTGTAAATGTTTTGCTAGAGGACTCCCTGTCTTGTTTAAACTTACGTAGTGAGCACTGGCACACAGCTCAGAGAGAACGTTGATCTACAGGGTGGTCCAGATCTAATTATGCAGATCCAGATTGTCTGGATGACTTTGATTTATGTGGGGACGATTCCAGTTCGGCGCAAACACGATTTTTCATGTCGTCAGTTCGCACACTTCTCGATGGTCTGGGATTGTTCGGGTGATTTTCTATGTAATAAATTTAATAAGTAATAGCGTAATAAAAATTGCATAATTAGATCTGGACCACCTTATACAGTAGACTACTGGCAATTGGTTTGTTTAAAAAATAAAAATGCAGGTTTTTGTTTCCCACCATTTTAACTTTATTTCTGTTGTGATTTGAGAATGCAATTTTTTAATATCATTAGTTTTCATTTTTCGGTTGGCTTTAAATTCTGTTTTTAATTCATTTAACAAAATTAGTTTTTAGATGTTGTAATGATGGTTTTCATTTAGTTGAACTAATATACAAAGTGAACCCACAACAGAAAATAAATTCTGATTAGGTCAATAAATAGTAGAAATCAATGCTAAACAAAATGTTGGCATTAAATACTTGTGGAAACTATTCTATTTTCATGACATGATGTTATGTTTATTTTTACATGGGTTATTATAATTGCTAACAGGCTATGTACAAAAGATTGAAGCTACTACTGTATAGTCATCATCTGATTTGTTTAGCATTTGCTGGTTAGTCCAAAATGGAAAAAATAATTTTCCTGTATTTTACTCTGTTGTGAATACCCTTTGATATACACTCATTCTTCTCACATCATCTGCCACCACATTCAGCCACATCTTCCATCTTGGTGCACCTCTTCTTCACCCAACCATCCTTTGCCTTTCACTCTAAACCACCTCAATCTTTTTTCCTTAGAAAAACACTTTACCAAACCCATCTCTTAACTTGGCATTTATCTTTCTCAAATTCATAAAAATCTGCACATCAACCTGATTATTCCTCATCTCTGTTCTTCCAGCTCTATGTTCCACTTCCCTTCAATGGTGGAGAGCTTCTTTAAAAGACAAAATGGGAGACAACTCTCTGAATGCTTTCAACGCACCCATTATGCTCATTATTACTGCTGTGCCCACACCTCTGTATGTAATCTGTATTTAAAATGATTACGTTCTCCAAAACGACTGCATTGCTGATATCTAAATTTACACTTGTTTCATTACTGTTATGGACCCTCCCACACACTTCCTACAAAGAAAGGTTCCACTCACTGGCTACAGACTACCTTTCACACCCCTATATCTTTTAAGCATTCGATTCTGATGACCTGCATGTTGTACTGAATTTCTCCAAGCAGCTCTACTGCACACACCACATGGCTATGACTTAAGACTTTATACCTTCTATGCTTTTGCCTCTACCCATCACATTAGTCTTTCCTGCATTTACCTTGAGGCCTCTTACCTCAAAGCTGGCCATGGCTCTTTTTACAAAATTTGGAAATTATGCATCAACAGGTAAAGCTACATACAACAGCCAGCAATGGATGGCTTTTATTTCACTTCTCTCCTTTCACTTCCAATACTCAAATTTTAGCAACGTAAGAAGTGTTGTTGAAAAGCAGTACACAACAAAAACATCAAAACTGTAATGGACTATAATGGGTTCACAGATGAATCAGTTAATAATTACCAATGTAACTTTTTTATGCTAGTATGCTAACAGGTTGTGCTAACCTGTTTCTTCATATTAAATTTAGCTCCTCCCATTTCAAAAGATGTCAGCATATTGTAATACAGAATAAACAAAATAAACTAGCTGTAATGTTATAACTGTAATTTACCTATATTTACCTAAGAACCATTTTTTTGCATTGCTTTCAAATATTTTTGTTGTATTTGTTATATGTGAGTTATTAAGTTTATGCTGTAAAATGTGCAGACATTTAACATAAATTAAATTCTGCATATTGTTAGTCAAGAAAAAATAATTTAATCACATTGGGGTTAAAATTGTGTATACCTATCAGGATCAAGTGCTGTTGCATATTGTTGTTCCATTGAGAAGGGATCTGGTCCGTCAGCGTAGACTGCGTTAACTGCGTTAAGACCAGTTTCCATGTTAGTACAACACAAAAGTTACTCCAACTAAAGAGGCACAGCATCAGTCTTCAGGCTGCATGTGAAATCTATGTAATCATTGAATTTGAAGTGCAGGCTACAAATATTAGGTGTTGTCATTACGTATAAAAAATTTTGTCCTTTATGTTGATTATTTGAATCCATTTTCTTCTCTGTGTTTCGTTAGTGGGATAGTTGTGGATACTCGGGTAAAGATGTCTTTGTTTTAGAATTTGAAAAAAGAGAGACACTGCACTATTTTTACATGATTCTGCCATTGTTTATGGAGAGAACAGAGTTTACCCCTCACACAGAAACTCCTGGGGGGGAAATGCAGAACTGTGAAAAGGCATAATTCCACTTTCATTTTCACCATCAATATGAGATCATTGGCATACATGAGTCCACATTGCAATCCTTGTTGAATTTCTTACCTACTCAATCACTATCATAGAAGTGGGAGCTGCTCCACAATTACCTCAAAATTTTCAGTATCCTACATCTTCTGTTGTAAAAACTGTTTGTGCTTCCTTATATCTTAACATTACTATAAACACATCCTTGACAACTGACTTTCTTATTGCTCACCCCACTATTTCTCACAGCAGCCTGTTAAAATCCTTTTGCAGAAGTGTAAATGCATTATGTAGCATCTTTTATATTTACCTGACAAAAAAGAACTCAGACTGTGCTCTAACTTTGACCTGGACAGAGATACTCTTCTCTAGCACTATCTCAATCACTTTCATTACTTATATCAAAATCTTGATTGATCATCCTTTCTTTTTTAGATGGAAATGAGCATTTTTTTTTTCTTTCAGTTTTCAGAAATCCTCCTCTGACACACTCAGTTGTGTTGCAAAGATCTGCCCAAGACGTTCTACTGCCCATTTGGTTCCATTGCTTTAACTGTCTTCCTTGTATCACTTACTGTATGTCTTCCACTTTAGAAAACTCAGAGGTAGTTGCTTCAGTTTTCTCTCAAAAAAAATAATTTTTTCATCATTCAACAGCATCCTAGTTTACTACTTCTAAGTATCATTAACCCCTATTATTGTCTATCAAGATGGCGTCTTCAGCATTTTTAAGCAATTCTGACATACAACATTTTACCTGTCTTTTGCCATCTACTTTGTGATCTTGAACACATTCTTCTTTACTTTTTCATTTTGCAGCTCTTGGCTTCTTGCACTTTGCAACTGCTTTTCTAGCAATTCACTTTGTTACTGTATTGATTGCCATGTTGCCTTCTGCATTTTGTTTCTCCCACTGCTATCTGTATCTCCCCAATTATCTTTTGTATATCTGCATTCCACCACTGAGATTTGTTTTTAACCATAACTTTTTAATTTCTTCCCACTTGCCATCACTCCTGGTGCCTCTAAAGCTTACTCACTCTTGCTAACAATACCTCAACAGATTTAATTTGGACACTTCTATTGCTTCCAGACCTTTAGCCTTGTTACATGCATCCTGTTACTTTTTTTATGCCTTTGTGTTTCATGTCTCTCATCATTGCTCTGTAGATCCTTTAAATTAGCCAAAAATTCAAGTAAGAATATTTGGTTTAAAAATAAGTAAGTAATATAATATTCAAATGCATCTTAAATATTGTGGATGCTACATATACATTTAAATTTTGTATGCTTTTATTTTTTCTGTTATTCATATTCTTAATTTTTTACCCATGGTGTGCCTGCAATGCATGCCACGCTTAATTAAGCCTCAGTTGTTTAAAGTAAGCAGGTGAAAACTACAACCTTGAAATAAATGTGACACTTGAAAACACTGCTTTTACGGAAATTAGATTGTTCTCGGGTACAGAAAAGTGACTCATATCAATAAGAAAACACAATTCACACACAAAATATGCAGACCAAAATCACTCAAGATTGCTCAATGATGTAAAAATAAATAAATAAATAAAAGCTGTACTTCTCACTTAGCTTGTTCAGCGCATTAAATAATGCCACTTGAGGTCTAAAAATGAGCACTTTGAGAATGAAATGGCTCTGGACTCCTTCAGCCTTAAGATATCTTAGACAAGGCTGATGACTGTTCTGCTGGAAAGGAACATTCTAGAATAGCAAAATGTGACGTTATACTGAATGCTGACTCTTAAGTCTGAAACAAAGAGTAATGTTTTATCAGAAGAATGTAGTAAAGAAAGTTTCTTTGCTACAATAGTGAATAACACAGGATTTGTGAGAGTTTAATATTGTGCATTTTATACTAATGTGATAATCTGCTAATTAACATGTCTAGTAGGTTGGCTTTCCAAAATGGAGAAACTTGCCAATGAACATTAAAATTTTAAAGATGAACAAATTAATATATATGTGTGTTCTCAGTCCTGCTTATTTCTATGTTTAGTATGTGGCATGAAATTGTAAAACAGTAAGAAATCAAATATTAAAAACAGCTCAACAGTTAAATGATATATAGAGTGGCACCGAGACAGTTTACTTAAATAAGTTAATTTTTAAATGTGGTGATGACATTAACAAATAATAGGAATTTAAAATAAATAATAATGGTCACTTTGCAGACACTGCTAAAATTACTTGGTAAAAAAACATAGCTTATAGAATTCTAACTTAACTTACAGAATTATTTAATATTTTGTGGCTGCAAAACCATAGTATGTTGATTTTGCCAACTCTTCAGGACATATAAGCTGCTATCCCCTGCAATAAGCTTTTAGTTAGTATCGTTTATACTTTAGAAAAATTATTAAGCTGCTCAGTGCCAGACATACATAGTTGAGTCAGTTATCTTGGATTTATAAAAAATTTCCTTACATGTTTATTAGGTAATTTATTTAAATTAATTATATTCAATTTATTTTTGAATCATTATAGAAAATTCTAAATATACCTTTCTCACATGTATTTCTGCTCTCTTTGGTTAAAAAAAAGATCATGTCTAGCTTAAAATTCCATATATAAAAATATTAAACGTATTATTAATTGATTGTAAACAAGTCAATAGATTAATCATTTAGGAAATAATTTTTAAGGCTGGCTGTAATGATATTGTACATAACCATTCACATCACTTAACTCGAGAATCCTCTCATCTTCAACATTCCTTGTGCTGAGGTTAAAATCTCCATGGATTTCCTAATAAACGTCACCACTGAATACAACATGCCCATTCAGGTTGATATCCTGATGATCTCCTTCCCCAGAGGCATCTCGGACGTCAGCTCCATCCACCTGTCCCAAACTTAATTTTTCTCTTTGTTGATTCAACCTGTTGGGCATATGCTGAGACCCTGGTCATAAGTTGTTTGCCAACAATCGTCCTGGCAACTTCGTCTGCCAGTTTTTCTGACACAAATATGCCAGCCCCAGCAACACTGCTCCTCAAACTTTAAAGTTTGTGTATCTTTTCATTGCTCTCCCTGAGTACAAGGGCAAGCATTGTTCCATCCTGTCTCATGTATGAAGCTCACATGTACTCTCATGCGCTCTATACTTTCACCGCTCCTCCCAATTTTCCCATCATGTTCGCTATATTCCAAGTTGCAATTGTTATATACTGTCTCTCTTGTAGTTCTTGCTTATTGCCTCTCCTTAATCTCCCATGTCGATATCACAATTTAGTTTTTATTTGCAAGGTAAAATGTGGTTAAATTATATATACAATTATATGAGAAACTTTTTAGGTTAATGGGATTTCAAGATAGGTTTTGTAGAGAATTATTTTAACTGTCATCCATCCTTTATCCAACCTGATAAATCCTAACTACAGGGTCACGGGGGTCTGCTGGAGCCAATCCCTGCCAACACAGGGTGCAAGGCAGAAAACAAACCCTGGGCAGGGTGCCAGCCCACCGCAGTTTAACTGTCATAGACTGCCTTATTTATGTTACCATGTGCACATACCAGATTTATGGACCAGCAGTTTCTGTTCATTATCTAACAAATACATACGATTTACAAACAGTACAAAAATCTAAATCTAAACATCTATATATCATAAAAATTGTGTTGGTTACTAACAAGATTTTTCATTATACTGTAATTTCTTTCTTTTCTTCATTTCTTTTACAAACGTCTTTAAAGCTGATTTTCTAACCAAACATTTGGCTTTGTAACAACAAATCAGTTTTGTCAACAAGTCACTTGTTACATTTGCATTTGTGTTGAATCGGTACATGTAAGAAACATAAATTGGATTATAACCCAACTGAAAAGAAACACTTAAAGAAAGTCAAATGGATTGAAAATTTAATGTCACTCTAGTGAAAGCAGAAACTTAAGACCTAGTTAGCAGTATCTCTTAGTTAACAATAACTCCTACAGTATCTTCAATTCTTATAAATGCTGCATGGCAAAACAAAGCGAATACTGAAGTTTTATTGTACCCATATTTTTTTTATCAAATTTGATCTTCTGAGTGTTATCCTATTCACTAACATTACATCAATTTTATCAGTTCTGTTGTTGTAGTTGTTTGCAGCACAATAGATTTCTGCCCAAATTTGCTTTGGTTATCTTGTCAATAATACTGTGATCTAAAGTTAACATTGTGACTGCTAGCTGCCTTTTTAGAATAGGAGACACAAAATATTATATAGTATGAATCATGCCAAAGTGTGATTTTTTTTTTTTTTTTTTTATATATGCGGTAGTAATGTGGGGATGTATTTGTCTGATTTCTTTACTCTTTTTATAGATGCAGTAACATTTATCAGACCTGCGAAAAAGGACAAAAAAGTGTTTCTTTTATTCAATGACAGCATAAGAATAGTGGTATCTTAAGTTTATGTATACTTTGTGTCACTTTTTATTTTAGTACACATACCTAAAAGAAAACAAGTTTCTTCTTTTCCTTCAATACAGCCTGGATTTTTTTAACATGTTGTGAAAAATATAACGAAACTTAGCACAGAAAACTGTACCTAGCTATCCCTCCGGTGACTCCTGTTCTGTTCTTAAAAATGCTTGATTTGACTGAGAACTGGAAATTGACTACATTTATCTTAGTTTATGTTCCTGGAATCATTCCAGGAATGTTCTGTGATTTTTTTTTTTCCTCTCTCTCTATCTTTCTCAGATGGGTATACAGAACAGTGTTCAGCCATCCAGCGGTATTTAAACATTTCCCTACTCATATTCAAGAAGTCAAGCTATACCATCAAGCATGCTTCACATCATTACACTACAATGATCCATGGTGAAGTGTTTTTGCCGTATCCTGGTTCTTCAGTTTGTGTAAATCAAAATTAACCAGTATTTACTGTACGAGACAGGCAATGAGTTTTCAGTCCTCCACTGTTTAGTGTTTTATTTCTTAGCCTATTGCAACTAAGTAGTCTTGTTTTTTGGAAGTTGATTAGATTGGTGTTCTGTTAACCATTATAATTTACTGTACATTTTTGATAAAACTGCTGCCCATCTGTTGTTTTGACTAATTTTTTTACCACCTTTATTTTGGACCAGAAGGCTACATGTAAACTCCAGTAAGATTGTTGTTCTTGATATACACATTAATCAATCCAGAACTATCAAGCATGCCATGTTCAAAGTCACTTACGTTTGTAGTAATCTGTTCTCATTCTGAAACTTGTACACACAGACTGTTGGTATTTTTGATACCTGCCACTCACTGAGCAGACAGTTACGTGAGAAAGACAGGTATACATAAAGAAGAGTAGGGTATTATTTCAGTAATGGTTCCAATATATTATGGTGTTCAGATTTTTAACAACACAACTATTTAATTCTTTATAAATTATCACATTAACTTTGCATATTCTTAATTAATTTTTGTCTGCACTTTTTAGAGTTTGTGATGACATGGCCACTGGCACATCAAGTAGAACAGGCATCAGTCCTGTCCCACCAAAATCACAGTTGAATTTGAAAGGTAAGCAAATAAGTGCTTATGCTAAATAAGTTAATTTTCATTTTATATTTTAAGATGCTTCTCTTTCGTTTGACTAACCACAGTGAAAACTACTAGAAAATCCGTTTAATTTACAAATTTGTTATATTATTGAACCCTTGACAGAGTAAAATGTTTTTGAAAAGGCTATCCGCATTTAAAGAACTGTATTTGTTTATGTTGAATTGGGAAAAAGATATACATGTTTTTTGCAGTTCCGGTTCTTGATAAGACCTTGTCAAGTTAAGTTAATGCCTGCAACCTTAAAAGGCTGTTATTGAGCCTTGTTTGTCAGTACATGTATTGAAAAGGAACACGTTGGAAATTATTGTCAGTGCTTAAAAATAGTATGCTTTGTATTTAGCTTTTTTCCTGATTTTCAAACATCTCTGGGATGCCCTCTAAAATAGTCTAGTCTTGGCCTGTTGAAGTGGTCATCAGGTGGTGCCCTACTTTCATCAGGTGTTTCAACTGCAACCACAACACTCTGCAGTTTGTTCCTCTCCTCTATCCACTGCTTCTCCCAAACTCTGGACTGTTGTTCTTCTGTCCAGGTCAGCAGGCTCCTTGCCAACTGTGTCCCCAGCAGTTCCCCTCCACTGGAAACAACCAGGTTTGTCATTCTTTGCCCTTGCAGTTGTTTTCCAGCTGTTGGTATTTGCTGGTCTTCTGTTATGCAGGTTCCTCACAGCCTTCATTCCATGGTATGGTCAGTTCTACTATAGTGATTTTATTCCTTTATGTTGACCAGATACCCACATCTTGCCCTCAGGGTACTGAACAATACGACCTCCTTCCCTCCCAGGTCAGCTCTTATTTCCCATTCTTTGGGTGACTAAAGCAGAGTGGGTTTAATCAAGTTTAAGGCTGTAGAGTTCCCACCTTCCTTAACAAAGGTAATACTGTGGCATGAGTTTGGTTTGGTTTGGTTTGATTTTTTTTTTTTTTCACTTTTCCTGTACCAAAATATCTGCGTTGATAATACCTAATCATGGTGCCATTTGTACCTCACTTGAAACAGTGCCGTCTTACAGCCCAACGGGATGTGTGTCATGGTTCCTTTCCCATTAGAAAGCTTACTGTGCAAGTTCATTGGTGTTGGAAGGGTGTCAAATACTGTTGGTAACTTGAAAGATATGTAGAATGACTTCAACTTTCACAGTCAGGTTGAAGTAATATTTTTCTTTGGGAGGTCACACCTCGTCCAGGCTCCTTGTGTTCCCAGGTCAACAACTCTTTCCTGCCTTGATCCTCTCGGTTCCTGACTTCTGCTTGGACCATAGTTCTTTGCTTTCTTTAGGCTACCTTAAGTGGGGTGTCCCAAGGCCTTGTATCCCAGTTAAATCTCTCTTTTTGTGAGTGTACATTGCCTGTTGCATTTTAGTATTGGGTGTGAACTTCTGCCCAGCCCTTGTTGTGCTGCTGGCCTTTTTAATATGATCATCCAAGGAGTCCCATTCAGCTATAATAAGTCTGCGCTTAGCTACTTTGATCTCCTCCACCAGAGAAGACAAGGGGTGCTGTAGCTGGCCAGACCTTTTGTATAGGCCAATTGATGTGAAGCATGGAGAGATTTCCAGACAGTTACAGAGGTGCTTATTTATCTTTCTTTCCATTCCCTCCACAGATGTTAGTGGCATGTTTTATACCATCAACAGCTACAGCAATCTTGGCAGCAGGCAGTGTTGATAAAGCCAAGTTTTAAACTTTTCAGAGAAACAATACTTGTTGATCTTCCTTAACCAGTCCTCTGTTTTGTTTTTCGGTGCTGGCAGTGTTGTTTTTGTCTGAGAATGTTCTGTTGTAGCATTTCCCCAAAAACTGTAACACTGAGAAAACCAAGGCTAGACTAAATATGCAAAGAAGAATCTCTGCAACAGTGTTAACATTTATAGTACACCATCTTTGTAGTTTTTATATATGCACTAATAAAGTGCATTTGTTTTGTTCCAACATATAGTGCATTAAAAATGTAATCAATGGTGCATAGACTCACATCTTTGTGCAATATTTGCATATAAATTTCACTTTATTGATAATGCAAGAAATCAATTAGCAGAAAATTTTACAATGTAACACCATACAATGATATAAAATCAAGTACATTAACTTAAATTCATTATGTACACAAATGAAATTTAGAGTAAAATGATCAAGAAATTGAATAAAGTGAACAACTTGAATAATATTTAATTTGAAACTAAACACATTGGATCAAATGAGGTAAACAAGGTGCGTATATAGACAGATTGGTACTAAGGTGGCTTAATGCCTCTGGGCATATTGATCGTTGCAGATCTGGGTGTGTGTGTTTATTTCTGTCAACCAACACATAGAAATTTCTTTTAGTGTGCAATTGTGTGTTCACATGTGCACTTGCACGTGCTTCCATGTGTGAGCACATGTATATTTAAATAAACTATCTCAAAAACTACTCATGCAAAACATTTGCAAATCAATAGGCCTGGTCCTATGACTAAATGGAGCGGACTGCAAAAATCTTGGTTACATTAAGTAATTTCTACAGTAGTTATTTAATGAAACAATACACTTGGAACCTGTAACGAGACAAACACAGTACAACTTGTTTGTCATTTTGCATACTGTAGACTTTCACAAACACCTAGAGAGATACCATGCTAAAATCAAATTTTCTCAATGTTTTCAACAACATAGAATCATAATCTGAACTTGACTTGATAGCGAATTTTTGATCCCCTTGCCAAACTACCATTTATATGGAAGTTACAAAAAAGAAAATCCTAGTCTTCATTGTATTGAGGGTATACTCCAATTTTGCAAAACTAAATTTTACTTTCACAGTGGGTACATTTTTATGATCCAGCCAGTTATGTTGAATTCACCATGCCATAATTGTTTCAAGACTCATGGTTAGAAATGTGAAGGAGGCCTTATCTTGGTTTCTTAAATTAATGACTACTTGTCAGGTAAACACCAGTTTGGCAGTCCACAGAACTTTAAGTCAGACTGTGTGGTCAGCAAATAGGGGCCTCCCAGACAACTGTCTTTTCTTCATTCTTGTTCATCCTATATGCTTTGGACTTCAGATAAATTTCTGAGACATACCATCTGCAGAAGTTGTCAGAAATGTCTGCAATGATGAAGTGTATAAATGGTCAGAAGGAGGAGGAAAACAGGCACCTGGGGCCTTATGTATAAATTGTGTGTACGCACAGAAATATTGCGTAAGAATGTTTCCAAGTTCAAATCGCTATGTATAAAACCTACACTTGGCGTAAAGCCACACACATTTCCACGGTACCTCATACCCTGTGGTACGCAAGTTCTCCACTCGGTTTTGCAGACTGGCGGCACCCAGCGTCAAAGCAGTGCTACTGTTCCTGTGTGGTTATCCTTTCTTTTTCCTGACGCGGCTTTATAAATACACTGAAATGAATCGCATATTGTTTATTAGTATAATGCATCTGATTGTAACAATATAATGGTCCAGGGAATAGCCATAGTATTCCAAATACAATAACTGCTTTAGCATTGTTACGCTCACACTCACTGCACCACCTTTTTCTTCTTCTTTCAGCTGCTCCTGTTAGGAGTTGCCACAGCGGATCATCTTTTTCCATATTACTCTCATTGCACCACTCAGAGTATTTATATCACTGTATCTGAGTGGGGAATCACAGCAGCCATGGCAAAACATTTCAAAGCCTTTCCTGTACGGACCTCGTGGTTCAGAAACTGTTTTATCCCAAGAACTATAAACGCACCCAATCAATTGCTCCTTGTAAAACTGTTTGTACTTATAAGTACAATTACCTCACTGTAAACTTGCACTACAGTTATAATATTGCACAACCTGCGGCACTTTATGAAGCGTGTATTTACATATGATGACGATATCATTTTTAAGATGAAATGCAGCACAATATGTTGATTATATTATACAGGTAAAACTTTAACTTCATTTAAATAATCTGTATTGTTAATAATTAAACATATGAGGACACGGTGCCGCAGTGCTAGCAAGTTCACGTATTGTTCCTGCCTCACGCTGTATATTTACTGAGACTGGCGCGACACTGGAAGGATAGACGGATAGAATAATTAAACACGTACTATGAAGATATTTCAATGTTCCTTAAAAGTTTTGAAGAATCGTCATTGTAAGCTTACAGATGGCTTAATGTCTATTACAGAGCTGATTGTGTGGCGATTGGGTATTTGGGAAAGAAAAGTAAGGACAGGAATTGGAGGGTTAGTACGTTTGAAAGAGACGGTACTGCAACAATAAATTATTTTTTAATCGAAGGTCGCGCATGGCGCAGGAGCATCTTGTGTGGGACATGAACAATCACTGCGCCATTGTGTTCCTATGTTTAATAACATGCTTTCATTCCAGTCATCATGAAAATTATATCACGTATACATCTCAGTATCTTAATTGTTCAGAGAGCTGTAATATCACGAATGTAATGGATTCTGTGTCCTGTCGGAGAAAGAGAAAGAACGGAAGCACGTAGTGATTTACACACATAGAGCACATACAAGAACACATACAAAACAAAGCATTTAACGTGCTACTTTACTTACGATGTGATTTGAGAAACTAGTTAATTAAACTATTTTAAGATGAAGTTTATGATGTTCTACTTTAATGACAAAATAAAATACGTGATTAAAGTGGACATTTCGAGATTGAGGTTGACATTTCGTGCTTTTTCCCCACTGTGTGCCTTTTTTTTCTCTGTGCCCTAATATGCTTTCATATGACACTCAGATGGTGGGCTACGACTCGCCTTTTCACGACGACTTTGTTATCTGACAACTTCTTTTTTATTTAGGGCACTGTGCAACTTTATGAACTTGAGCTTTCGAGTTTCTCCGACACGCTATTTCAGTCGATCAACTTCCTTTTGTTGTTTATACCACTGTTTAAACCAACAAATAGCACGTTTTTTCTTGCCTCCACTTGGTATTCGCTGAAATTCTTCCATTTTCCCTCTTGCTTTTGTCATTGTCTTTTCACAGAATGCTGAGCTTAAGGGCTATTTATATTGATTTGCATATTCAAAGAGGCATAATTCTGGGAGGAGTTGGGATGGGACAGCACGCGCATGCACAAGTGTTACTTTTCAGCTGACTGGGATTTATGTAGCGGAAGAACGCGTAAGTTGGCGAACGCACAGATTCCTGCATCTGGATTTTTCTGTGTGTAAGCACACTTCGGCTTTTGTGCTTACATCATGTTATAGTGTGAGTTCTATGCACGGCATTATGCATGAGGTCCCTGGTGATTAAATTTATTGACTGGTGCATCTGTAGCTTAGTGTTAGCAAAACTAAGTTAAAGATGTTGATTTCAGGAAGAAAAAGGCTCTTCCTCCATTAATCATCTAGGAAGCAGAAATTAAGGTAGCTCAGGTATACAAGTACCTGAGAGCGTAGATGGATAGAAATCTTTATTTGGCTCCTGACACATAAGCAATATACAGATTTGACTGGATTTTTTTAGCTGGCTCAGGTACTTCAGCATAGGATGAACTTTTCTTAATATGGTATGAGCCCCCTTGTTACATAAATTCCCACTACATTACCTGTACATCAGTGCATCGTCAGGTCTACTTGTACTCTGTAAATTTGCTTCTGTGAGGGACAGATTGGCATCCCAGTCGGGATTCACCCTACTCACTTGCCTGGCCAGGATGCCTTGATTACGGAAGGTCATTGCGGGAGCTGTGATCCTCCTTTTCCTTGCCAGGACATGGTTACAGAAGGATGCAGCAGCAGCTACACCAGGGCTGGCTTCCCTACAGCCATGGAAGGACACACTGGACAGGCTAGGGAGCCTGGAAGGACAGGACAGTGGGTCACTGCCTACTATGGGCAGACCATCCCCCGATACTTTGGATGGCAGCATCCTATCTAGCAAGCCCCAGTATGGATGCCTGCATGGCACCGTGGGAGTTCCGGTTCTCTGAGGCTGCCCTTTTGGGTTTTTTGGAGGCTGTCAGGTGTAGCTGTTGAATATTAATGGCACACGTACCATTGTGATCCAGTCTGACCAGGAAGCGTTTCCTGAGGGCAATGCATTGTGCACCAGAAGCACTGTCTTGTTAGGCTTAAAAAGAGAGTCCTCCATTTGACCTGGGGAACTGGAGTTGGGAGAAGAGCTAGAAAATATTCACCTGGGAAGAGTGGAGGAGAAAAGCAAAGGATTGGAAAGAATCAAATTGTGTAATATTGAGTTACTGTTTGCCAATATAAATAACCAATGGTTGAATCCTGTCCTTGTGTGTTTGTGCCAGGGGTTTGGGGTGTTGGTGTGCCTCCCAATGGCCACTTCTCCAGTTAAAGTTCATTTGACTCACAGTTAAAGACTATACCTTTTACTCCCCTTGTTACCACACTTAATCCATATGTGTTATATTTTTATTTTCCAGCTTCTCATTGGTTGTATTATGGAAGCCAACATTATTTCAAACTCTTCTACGGATCATACTGTAAACTCCGGCTGTGTAAGCTCAGCCTTCCATTGTTCTCTTCACATGCCCTTTGTTGGTGTTTCAATAATTTTCTACATACAATACAATACAATTTATTTTTGTATAGCCCAAAATCACATAAGAAGTGCCGCAATGGGCTTTAACAGGCCCTGCATCCTGACAGCCCCCCAGCCTTGAGTCTCTATGAAGACAAGGAAAAACTCCCAAAAATAACCCTTGTAGGGAAAAAATGGAAGAAACCTTGGGAAAGGCAGTTCAAAAAGAGAATTCCTTTTTAGGTAGGTTGGGCGTGCAATGGGTATCAAGAAAAGGGGGTCAATACAATACACAGATCAGAACAAATCCTCAATACAGTATAAAAGTACGGACCAGAATTTAACAGTAGATGATATCACATAATATAATTTGGATTTGTGTAGAGTCCTGGGGACCTCAGCCATCAAGCTGCCTCCCCCATTTGGCCATTCCACAGCTGAAACATTGCTTGGCCAGCCAATCCGATCAAAGTATTGTTTTGGCCAAACACTTGTTCCTCATCTGAATTAGTTAATTTCTAATAATTGGGGCACAGTAGAGGAGGGGTTGCACAGGGGTAGCCCTGCTGCCACACAGTAAAGAGACATGGTTTTGTGTCTTAGATCCTCCCTATGTGGAGCCGGCATGGTCTACCCATGTCTGGATGTGTTTCCTCTGGGTGTACCGGTTTCTTCCAATTGTCCAAAGACATACAGGCTAGGTGTATTACCAATGCTAAATTGGCCATAGTGTATGTTTGATGTTTGGGTCTGTTCACCCTGCGATTGACATGTGCTCTGTCCAAGGTTTGTTCCTGCTTTGCTCCCTATGCTAGCAGGGATTGTCTACAGTACCTCTCCCTGTGACCGTGATCTGGACTAAGAGGGTTAGAAAATGACATGACACACAGTAGTGGATCCTACATTTACCTGGCTTGCCATCAAGAGTGCAATTTTTCCATTTAAATTGCAAACAATTTTGCATGTTTAAAACAATGAAAAATTGAGTCATTAAACTTGAGTCACATCTTTTTAAAATTATGTTCTCTCATATTATAGGTCTTAATTATGAACCCTTAATTACCTAAATTAGGTTGGACTTGGATTTCAAATTTCAAATATCAGAAATAAATCTGGCTCCTTACTAATAAACACTTCTTTTGGATTTCTCCAGTTTCACTGGCTAACTGAAAAAGGGTTTTGGAGTTTGTGGGGAAAAGGTAAATTAAATGATAATGATGAGATTTCTGCAGAGGTCTTTTCTGCTTTTTGGAAGACGTTACTAAGTCCTCCTTTCTCTTTTTTTGTTAAATTCAGCTATTTTCTGCTCCAATATGAATGTATCTATCAATACAGCTTTAATACCCTAATGCCAAAACAGGAGAAGAATTCCTATAAATGCTCCGTTTACTGTCAGAAACATTTGGTGAATGTTGAGGCCAAGCTACTAACCAAACTGTTTCCATGTCAACTGCAGGTGGTTGTGCATGGATTAATTTATCCACATCTGACTGGTTTAATTTTAATGACATTTGCAGCAGATAATATTTGTTGTCATTTTTTGTTATTGACACTGCTCCACCCACTTTGCTCTTTCTTCTTCTTCTTCTTTTGGCTGCTCCAATTTGGGGTTGCCACAGCGGATTATCTTCTTCCATATTGTCCTGTGTTCTGCATCTTGGTCTGTTACACCCATCACCTTCATGTCCTCTCTCACCACATCCATAAACCTCCTCCTAGGCCTTCCTCTTTTCCCCTTCCCTGGCAGCTCTATCGTTAACATCCTTTTCCCAATATACCCAGCATCTCTCCTCTGCACATGTCCAAACCAATACAATCTTGTCTCTCTGACTTTGTCTCCCAACTGCCCAGCTTGAGCTGACCCTCTAATCATTTCTAATCCTGTCCATCCACGTCACACCCAATGCAAATCTTAACATCTTTAACTCTTCCACCTCCAGTTCCGTCTCCTGCTTTCTGGTCTGCGCCACCGTCTCCAACCCATATAACATAGCTGGTCTCACTACTGTCCTGTAAACCTTCCCTTTCACTCTGCTGATACCCATCTGACACAAATCAGTCCTGACACTCTTCTCCACCCATCCCACCCTGCCTGCACTCTCTTTTTCACCTCTCTTCCAAAATCTGTTACTCTGAATTGTTAATCCCAAGTATTTAAATTCATCCACCTTCACCAACTCTGCTCCCTGCATCCTCACCATTCCTCTGACCTCCCTCTCATTCACACACATGTATTCTGTCTTGGTTTTACTGACCTTCATTCCTCTCCTCCCCAGAGCATATCTCCACCTCTCCAGGGTCTCCTCAACCTGCTCCCTACTCTCGCTACAGATCACAATGTCATCAGCAAACATCATAGTCAACGGGGACTCCTGTCTAATCTCATCTGTCAACTTGCTCATCACCATTACAAATATGTAATCCCACCTCCACCTTGAATGCATCCGTCACTGCTACTGCAGTTCTCACCACTGTCACACTTCCCTCATACATATCCTGTACCACTCTTACATACTTCTCTGCCACTCCCGACTTCCTCATACAATACCACAACTCCTCTCGAGGCACCCTGTCATATGCTTTCTCCAGGTCCAAAAAGATGCAATGCAACTCCTTCTGGACTTCTAGTTTACCACATATTATGCAGCCTTTCTTGGTAAACTGTGCAGCTCAAATAGTTAAACTTAATTCAGCTGATCTGATGACCCCCTCTCCTATACACCAATTATATTTTAATAATATTTATGAGTGGTATGGTATGATGGGACAGTACCTAGTGCTGCTAAAGTGTCATAGTGCTAGACGTCTGGGTTCAAATCTTGCCTTTTTATTGTCTGCATATAGTTTCTGTATTCTTTCTTGAGTCGTCTTCTTCTTTAACTTTTCCAACTTCATTGTGGGATCAATCAGCTTCACCAACATTCTCCAAACAACCTTCTCCTGTACCTCCTCAGCAGCCAAGCTGTTTTCTTTCAGATCTTCTTTTACTTTATTCATCCACCTCTGCTTTTTCCTCCCTCATTTTCTGTTTCCCTGTATTTCCATCCCCATCCCACTCTTTTGCCAACATATTCATTGTCTCTCCTCATCACGTGTCCATACCACTTCAATCTACTTTCTTAAATATCTCTCCCACATTTGTTGTACCTCTGATTTTCTCACTTCTTATTCTGTGTTTTTCTGTAACTCTGCAGATCCATCTCAACATTTTCATTTCTGCCACATCCAACTTCCTCTCCTGTGCTCCCTTCACTGCCCATGTATCAGCTCCATACAACATTGCTGGTCTTAAAAACCTTACCTTTTAACCTTTGCCTAAACTGTTTAATCACTCCTGATACATTCTTTCAATTGTTCCATCCACACTGCACTCTTTAGGTTATCTCTGCATCTAGTTTTTCATCTCAGGCTATCACTGATCCTAGATATTCAAATTGATCCTTTCTTTTCAACAGTTCTCCCTACAGGCTAACTTCTGAATCCTGATCATTAAACTTCATATATGCTGTCTTCTTCCTATTTATCATCACCACTTTATCTTCCAAAGCCCTTCTCCATTCTTCCAACTTCCTCTCCACTTCCTCTTTTCTGGTGCCAGACAACACAATGTCATCAGCAAAATGGATGCATCTGTGGAGTGGTCTTTCATCCCATGGCTCAAGACATCCAACACCAGATCAAAGAGATAAGGACTCAAAGAAAATCCTATGATGCAAACCTACTGTAACTGGGATCTTGTCTGTTATCCCAACTTTCTTATAAATATCCTAGACAATCCTTACATACTTCCCTGGTAGTCCTTTCTTTCTAGTGCACCTTCAGACTTCTTGGTGAGTTTTCCCCCCATACAGCAAAAGTTGTTTATGTTAGGCTGTATCGTGTCTGTAAATTGTCCCCATACAACTGACTGTGTTCTGTTGCTCCCTTGTGCTGCCTTCTTCTTTCGGCTGCTACCGTTAGGGGTCACCATAGCGGATCATCTTCCATATCTTTCTGTCCTCTGCATCTTGTTCTGTTACACCCATGACCTGCATGTCCTCTATCACCACATCTATAAACCTTCACTTAGGCCTTCCTATTTTCCTCTTTCCTGGCAGCTCTATCCTTAGCATCCTTCTCCCAATATACTCAACATCTCTCCTCTGCACCAATGCAATCTTGCCTCTCTGACTTTGTTTCCCAACTGTCCAACTTGAGCTGACCCTCTAATGTACTCATTTCTTATCCTATCCATCCTCGTCACACCCAGTGCAAATCTTAGAATCTTTAACTCTGCCACCTCCAGCTCTGTCTTCTGCTTTCTGGTCAGTGCCACCGTCTCCAACCCATATAACATAACTGGTCTCACTACTGTCCTGTAGACATTCCCTTTCACTCTTGCTGATACCTGTCTGTCACAAAACACTCCTGACACTCTGTTCCACCCTGCCTGCACTCTCTTTTTCACCTCTCTTCCACAATCCCCATTACTCTGTACTGTTGATCCCAAGTATTTAAAGTCATCCACCTTCACCAACTTTACTCCCTGCATCCTCACCATTCCACTGACCTCCCTCTCATTCACACACATACATTCTGTCTTGTTCCTACTGACCTTCATTCCTCTCCTCTCTAGAGCATATCTCCACCTCTCCAGGGTCTCCTCAACCTATAGATCACAATGTCATCAGCAAACATCATAGTACATGGGGACTCCTGTCTAATCTCGTCTGTCAACCTGTCCATCACCATTGCAAATAAGAAAGGGCTCAGATCCGATCCCTTATGTAATCCCACCTCCAACTTGAATGCATCCATCACTCCTACCACAGACCTCACCACTGTCACACTTCCCTCATACATATCCTGTACAACTCTTACATACTTCTCTGCCACTCCCGACTTCCTTATACAATACCACAGCTCCTCTCGAGGCACCCTGTCATATGCTTTCTCCAGGTCCACAAAGACGCAATGCAACTCCTTCTGGCTTTCTCTAAACTTCTCCATCAACATCCTCAGAGCAAACATTGCATCTGTAGTGCTCTTTCTTGGCATGAAACCATACTGCTGCTCACCATAACTTCATGCTGTGACTCATCAATTTTATCCTCCTGTAGTTACTACAGCCCTGCAAATCCCCATTATTCTTAAAAATTGGTACCAGTACAATTCTTCTCCACTCCTCAGGCATCCTCTCACTTTCCAATATTCCATTAAACAATCTGGTTAAAAACTCCACTGCCATCTCTCCTAAAACACCTCCATGCTTCCACAGGTATATCATCTGGACCAATGTTTTTTCCTTTTTTTTTTTTTTTTTTTTATCTTTTTATCTTTTTCATAGCTTTTCCTACTTCCTCCTTGCTAGTCTGCTGCACTTTCTGATTTACTATCTCCACATCATCCAACCTTCTCTCTCTCTCATTCTCTTCATTCATCAGCCTCTCAAAGCACTCTTTCCATCTGCTCAACACACCCTTCTTGCTTGTGAGTACATTTCCATCTTTATCCTTTATCACCCTAACCTGCTGCACATCTTTACCAGCTTGGTCCCTTTCTCCCTCCTTAGTGTCTAGCCTCTCATATAACTCATCATATGCCTTTTCTTTAGCCTTCACCACCTTTCTCTTCACCTTGTGCCTTATCTCCTTGTACTCTTGTCTACTTTCTGCATCTCTCTGACTATCCCACTTCTTCGCCATCCTCTTCCTCTGTATACTCTCCTGTACTTCCCCATTCCACGACCAGGTTTCCTTGTCCTCCTTCCTCTGTCCAGATGTCGCGCCAAGTACCCTTCTTGTTGTCACTATTACTACTTCTGCAGTTGCCCAGCTGTCTGGCAACTCTTCACTGCCACCCAGTGCCTGTCTTACCTCCTCCCTAAACTCAACCTTGAAGTCTTTCTTTTTCAACTTCCACCATTTGATCCTTGGCTCTGCCTGCACTCTCTTCCTCTTCTTGATCCCCAACATCATCCTACTGACCACCATCTTATGCTGCCTAACTACACTTTCCCCTTCCAGCACTTTGCAGTCTTTAATCTCCTTCAGATTGACTCTTCTGCATAGGATATAATCTACCTGTGTGCATCTTCCTCCATTCTTGTACGTCATCCTACGTTCCTCCCTCTTCTTAAAATACGTATTCACTACAGCCATGCTCATCGTTTTTGCAAAATCCACTATCCTCTGACCTTCTTCATTCATCTCCTTGACACCATACTACCCATCACCTCCTCATCTCATCTGTTCCCTTCACCAACATGTCCATTGAAATCCACTCCAATCACCACTTTCTGCCCCTTGGTTATACTGTCCATCACCTCATCCAACTCACTCCAGAAATCTTCTTTCTCATCCATCGAGCACCCAACTTGTGAGGCATATGCACTAACAACATTCATCATCACACCTTCAGTTTCCATCTTCATAATCATTACTTTGTCTGACACTCTTTTCACCTCCAAAACACTCTTGACATACTTCTCCTTTAGAATAATCCCTACCCCATTTCTCCTCCCATCCACACCATGATAGAACAATTTGAATCCACCTCCATTCCACCTGGCCTTACTCCCCTTCCAGTTAGTCTTTTGTACACGCAATATATCTGCCTTCCTTCTCTCCATCATATCAGTGAACTCTCTTCCCTTACCAGTCATACTTCCAGCATTCAAAGTTTCTACCCTTAGTTCCACTTTCTTTACCTTTCTTCTGTCCTTCTGCCTCCGGACACGTCTCCCCCCATTCTTCGGCCAACAGTAGCCCAGTTTCCGCCTGCACCCTGTTGGCTAACAGTACTGGTGGTGGTCGTTTTTAACCCGGGCCTCGACCAATCTGGTATGGTTAAAGCTACTCTCTCCTGTTTCCGTCATCATAAAATTTTGTATATCTTACGCCTTTAGGATACATAGAGGTACCAGACATGGCTTCCCAATGTGCCCTCTTTTATTTGATCTCTGTCTTGATCTATACGTATATATCTAGCTATATAGTTTACACTGAATTTGACTAAGATCTAATTGTGCATCCATTAAAAATATCTAGTGACTGCTTTAAGCCAGTGGTTCTCCAATTAAATTCTAAGGCACAACTGCAATCACATGTTTTCTTTCCAGTCAGTTCCAGCTCGATACATGTAATGAATAAATAACACTATTTAGCTTTTTGCCTCTCATTAGAACCGCAATCAGTGAAGACAGCTTGAAGTTGTACTCTAAAGAACTAACAGCAGAACACCAACCAATCCTAGCATGATTGATACTGATACTGAAGCAATATTGGCTTGTTACAACAAAACCTTTCAAAATAGAGTTTTTTTTCTAAAATAACAGAAAATCACTAGAGCTGTAGTAAATTAGATTTGCATCCATACTTTTTTATTTGGATGTAATGCCAAAATATACAGGTAGATGGCATTAAATGCTTTTACTGCATTATTTTCGAGGTTTCATGGAATATAGGCTAAGAATGATTATATATTTAAAGAAACCAGTAAAGATGTAATTACTGATTGTCTGAAATGTGT
>JANRMT010062806.1:37843997-37877788 GCA_026402145.1 Polypterus bichir lapradei | reverse complement strand
GAGGTGGGTAGTAACGAGTTACATTTACTTGAGTAATTTTTTTAAAAAATTGTACTTCTAAGAATAATTTTACTGCACCATACTTTTTACTTTTATTTGAATACATTTGTGAAGAAGAAACGCTACCCTTTCTCTGCTACATTGGGCAACACTCGAATCGTTAGTTTTTTTCCATTAGATAAAGTCTGACAGACAATTTTCAATTTACTTTGTGTAGCGTATGCTGTCAAGTTGTGCACATGCCTTCCATTGCATCTTCAGCTCTGATGCGAGGTTTTGGATGTTCCCCAAATCAAGGCGCTGCAGCTTTGAGGACAGATGTTGCATTTTTTGTTTGAAAGTATTTACTGTGCTAATCATATTGACCATGGATTTCTCTTTTCCTTGCCGCTGTAAATTAAGCTCAGTCAACATGTTGGTCAGATCGGACAAAAAATGCCAAGTCTAGCGGCCATTGATCGTTATTAAGTTGCTTGTATTCTGCATGTTTAATGACACGGAGAAAGTCCTTTTTCTCTGGCCAGGGGCCTTGAAATCTCAGCAGGAATTTCTCCCTAGCCATCTGCCTCAACGAAGGCATCTTTTATCATCTCTCCATCTTGTAAGGACTTCTTATGCTTAATGATCGAGTGACTCACCCGGAACGATACTTCGGTGTGTCTGCCTTTGCTTTTGAATTCAGCCGATAGAAAAATGACGGCTGTCCGATTTAACTGCAATTTTAGTTCCCTCTCCTTTCTCTTTCTCAGATCGCTTTTCGGAACGAAGTCAGTTTTGTAGTTTTTATGAACAGTTCCAAAGTGTCTTTAAACATTTTTCTTTTTTGGAATAGCAATGATAGTTTGACAGATCAGACAAACGCACTTCGATTGTGACATTGTGAGAAAAAAAATCCTCTTCCAATTCCACACTCAGCCCATAAACAACAATTTTTTTTTAAATCCCTTCTTTAGTCGATATAAATTGGAAGGCTAACTGGATCACTTAGATAGTCGGAGTTCTGCAGTAGCTTGCGCGTTTGATCGTGCTTGCGGGATGACTAGTGTGTTAGAAGAAAAGAGATCTCAGACTGTCCGCCCTGTATGTCAATCAAGTGGCAAATGCCATAGGGAGGATATATGATAGACTAACATTTAAAAAAAATTTTTTTGAATGCAACGCGATCTACCTGCACTCCCTTTCCGATCTACTGGTCTATCGCGATCGACGCATTGGGCACCCCGGTATACAGCATCAAGCACACGCTGCATCAGCCATGCTGTCTATTGAGCTGCTCTCATATGGCAAACGCTTCAGAGCCTTTCCTTGCGGTTCAGAAATAGTTTCATCCCAAGAACTATAAACACACTCAATCAGTCCATCAAGTGCTCCTTGTAGAACTGTTTGTACTTATAAGTGCAATTACCTCACTGTAAATTTGTGATACAGTTATAATATTGCACAACCTGAGCCACTTTATAAAGCGCATATTTACATTTGATGACAGTATCATTTTAAAATATGTTTATTATATTATACAGATAAAACTTTAACTTAAAATATGTTTATTATATTATACAGATAAAACTTTAACTTAATTTAAATAATCTATATTGTTAATAAATAAACATGTGAGGACACAGTGTCATGGCGCTCCATTCACGGATTGTTCCTGCCTCGCGCTGTATTCTTGCTGGGACTGGCGTGACACTGGATGGATAGAATAATTTAACATGTACTACGAAGATATTTCAATGTTCCTTAAAAGTTTTGAAGAATCGCCGTTCTAACCTTACCAATGGCTTAATATCTATTACAGTGCTGATTGTGTGGTGATTGGGTATTTGGAGAAAGAAAAGTAAGGACAGGAATTGAGGGATAGTACGTTTGAAAGAGCTGTACTGCTGCAATAAATTATTTCATCGAAGGATGCGCATGGTGCAGCAAGCATCTTGCGTGAGGCATGAACAATCATTGTGCCACCGTGTTCCCATGTTTAATAACATGCTTTAACTCATCATCATGACAATGATATCAAGTATACATCTCAGTGTTTTAATACTGTAATATCACGAATGTAATGGATTCTGTGTCCTGTCGGAGGAAGAGAAAGCCAGTTCAAGAAGCACGTAGTGATTCACATACATAGAGCACATAGAAGATCAAATACAAAACAAAGCATTTAACTTGCTACTTTAGTTATGATGGGATTTGAGAAACTAGTAAATTTAAACAATTTTAAGATGAAGTTTATGATGTTCTACTTTAATGATAAAATAAACTATGTGATTAAAGTGGAAATTTAGAGATTAAAGTTGACATTTCGTGCTTTTTTCCCCACTGTGTGCCTATTTATTTCTGTCTGCACCCTAATAAGCTTTCATATGACACTCAGACGGTGGGCTACGACTCGCTTTTTCCCGGCGATTTTGATATCTGACAACTTCTTTTTTATTTCGGGCACTGTGCAACTTTGTGAACTTGAGCTTTCGATTTTCTCCGACACTCTGTGTCACTCGATCGACTTCCTTTTGTTGTTTATGCCACTGTTTAAACCAACAAATAGAATTTATATAATGTTCATGGATGTTACAAGCTTAAATTTTTCTACAAGTCAAATTTGACTAATTTTTGTTTTGCACATGAATAGCCATAGACAGGACATAAATGAAAGCTAAACTTTGGGAGGTTAAAGATAGAGAGCATGAGAACAAAGGCTCTTGTTTGTCTTATAAATATAAAGTTTTCCAGTACTCATTACACTAAGCAAAAGTAATTTTGGATCCCTATAGCATACCAATAACATTTTAAATACATTAAAAATGGCAATTAAGATATAGAGCACAGTTACTTGTTTCAGTTATAGATTAGTTGATTTGTGCAATCTTTAAAATTACATACTATTTTTTTTTTACCACTTCTCAATGTAATTTGATACTTTGCTCACTTCATGTAACTCTTTTCTTTGCTTGTTGTTACTACTTGCAAAGTCAATGGACATTTGCAATGTCGGATAGACTGATTCAAATTAGTAAAAATGTGATTGGTGATGATGGTGGTTCATATCTGTCACAGTTTGGTGGCCCTGATGATTAAAAATGCATCATCTTCATAATATTAATAGGGAAGGTGAGAGTCTGTAAAAAAATTGATTGTATTATTCTTTTTTATAGTAGTAATGTTGCCATGTACAATTTGGCAGCATTAGCTCTGTGTGGGTAGTTTTTAAAGAGAAAATTTATTTATTCTATAAAATTTTTACAATTCTGTTGTATTTTATTTGTCAACATTACATGACCATATTATAATTAGGCTTACTTTAGTAAAAGCTTAAACGTATTGTAAAAAAATATATCTGCTTCCTAAGTGCCAGATCCGTATGACTTTAAATAAGTGACTCAAAATGAGGAAATCTCATGTACAAATTAAAAATGTCTGATTGACTTTAATGCAATTTAGTTTTCTTTTATATTGTCCAATTGTTTTTACTGAAAAATAATATAGCTGTCTGGCATTTTGTCCTTAAAACTTAAACATTTGGAATACTTAGCACTGCAGTTATAGAACATATACTTGTAAGTCTTTTGCTTCTTATAATACCCTCTGTTGTAGACTGCAAATGCTTTTATTTATTTTGTTGTGTCACTCTGAATTCCTCATAAAATCATTACAAAGGGAAAAAAGAACAACTGTATTATAAAACAGAGAAGCAAATGCAAATTGTATAATATTTAGTGAATAGTAATTTGCCTTTTTTTTTTTTTTTTTTTTTAAACAGTAGAGAATGTGAAGCTAAACCTAAATCTGCAGACTGAGAACAAAGGCTCCCTTGTGTCAGGCGGAGAGTTGACCGTGTGCCTGGATGGATTGGCTGTTGATCTAGGAAGTTTGCCTAACGGCAATGCAGTAACAGACAGTAAGTACTGGACTATGTGCTCTCATGCTGATATACGCTCTGTGTGAGGACTATCAGTTTTCACTTATGCACAGTATCAAAACCTGATTAGCTGTTGTTACAGTGGCAATTTTTTTTTAATTGATGAGAAACAGTACTTAGTTTGGCAGAAATCTGAAATCTATTCAGTGACTTGTGTATAGTATAGTATCAAATACAATAACATTTACATGCCATTTTTTTTATAATTTTATAGTACATCTGTTGCAGAAAGGAGCATAGATGTTTCAAAGTGTTTGCCTGCCAAAACTAACTCGAGGGATAATTATAAGTAAGACGTAGTACTAGGGTGTTGTACCGTGTTAACCATTATGAATGTAGTGAAAAGTCAAGCAAAATGACACCTTTTATCTGGCCTGAAGAAGGGGCCTGAGTTGCCTCGACAGCTTGCATATTGTAACCTTTTTAGTTAGCCAATAAAAGGTGTCATTTTGCTTGACTTTTCACTAAGCAAGACTTTGAAATTTTATTTAAGTTTAGGCCTAGTATTGAATTCATAATAATACATATTTAAAATCTTTTGCCAATTTTGTAAATTATTTTTGGTGACTCTAAATTGATCTTTTGAGTGGGTATGAGAATCCTGTGATGGACTGGCACCCCATGCAAGATTAGTTTCCTCCTTGCACCTACGCAAACCATTCCCCACTGAACTGGATAGGCAATAGGAAAATGGATGCATGGGTGGATATATACATATTTTTAAATAATTTAACATATTAAGTTGAAGCAATATATTAATTCCTTACACTTATAATGAAAAAAGTTGATATTGTTAGTTATTTCTGTTCAACACCAGTCAGGATCTCCTTACAATTAAATTTTAGGTAAAATTTGGTCCTGACAAAAATTGTTTTGGGCATTTCTGATTGCTTTTTGGATGGTCTCTATTATCTTATGTGAGATTGTTTATTTCTCTTGCTTCCTGTTTTGTTTTTTACGTTATATTTTATAGATTTGCTCTCCATCTCTCTTGCTTTCTCTCTATCCTTCAGGATATTATTCCCTTCTTGGGGTCAGTCATAAGGATTCATCTTCACTAGAACTTTGTATTATTTGTAGTCTCTAGTTGTTGTCCTGGTATGTTCAAGTCATTATAAATCTGTTTCTTTCATGTTCTTTTCATGGTGTTCTTCTGATATGTTAAGAATTTAACATCCTCTTTGTTGCATACAGTTTTCATCTGTTTTGCACACCTCATCTGTTCATTCTGACTTTATAAATTTTATATTCTACTCCTGCCTCTTTTTAATGTCTTTATTTTGTTCGCTGTATTTCAGACTTGTGTTACTCATCCATCTTAGCATTCTCACCTCTGCTTTTTCCACCAGCTGTTTATGCCTTTTCATTGTCTGTGCTTCATATCTGTACAGCATCACAGGACAGTTTATCATTTTTATCCTTTGGACTTTTATTTTAATAGCAATTTCTTGTCACACATTACATATGACAGTTCCTTTCAATTAAAAAAAAAAAAAGCTTCAGTCCTTAATATGTCATCCTCTATTTGTGTCTCATTGACACAAGCACTGAAGCAAAAAAAAGAGTACTGACAAAAGATTGTGGTGGCAAAAAATATGCACAGTCTGTGGAATTTAATTTAACGGATGCTTCCAAAAATGAAGGAAAGGTTTGTCTGAACTTAAAAATGTGTGCCTACTGTAACAGTTAATACCAGCATATTGATGGGTGCTGCATTTAGACTTGTTCCAAGTGATTTTACATAATGTGGTGCTACAAATTTCACAGTACAGTTATTCTTTTATTTACATTCTTTTGTGTTTTCTCTGCATTTATTGTTTTTCTTTGTGTTGCATGTTATTCTTTGCCATATTTTCTTTTTATATTTATATATAATGTTGATAAAGAAAATTAATTTCTTTCCGTGGTAAAATCACAATTCATGAGAAGTTTGTATATCTTAATCAATATTCTGTTTATATGCTTACTGCATATGAAGGGTTGTGAATTCTTCCAACACTCCTGCTGTAGAACGCTTAAAATAAAACTCCAGCTGAAACTTCAGCATTATTGTATTTTCAAACCACCACTTTTATAGGAGGCATTTTTATTCTGATTGTTTTATAATTATTACCGCGTATATTCACGTTTAAGTTCTCCCATGGATAAGTTGGGACTTGATTTTGCAGTATAATTTCTGGTATTTTTATAGTTTCGGTCGTATAAGTCGAATGCGGAAAACTCATGCTATTGGTCCAAGAGATTTTGATATGCTAGCGCCCACCTGAGAGAGTAACCACAGAGCACACTGCCATTTTTACTATGTATTGTGCCTACGTCACCACACGGTAATACCCAAACTATTCCGAAGTGACGTTTGCACTCTTTTGTGTTTGTTGTATCTCACACCCTCATACAACTTTATCGTTAAGAGCATTCCTTATCTCGGATGGAGCATTCGATTAAGAGAAAAAATAAGGCTGATTTTAAATTAAAAGTAGTATAAGTGGTGAAAGAAATTGGTAACTGCGCTGCTACAACAAAATTCGATGTATCTGAGAAACTGGTGCAAGACTGGAGAAAGATGTTTAAAAAAATGTGTCGTATTTTTGAATGGGCGTATAAGTCGGGGTCTGATTTTATGATTGATTTTTTTCGGATTTCAAGACCCGACTTATACAGTAAATATATAGTAATGCAAATCATGACACACTCCCTTGTGTCACTTGGTATGCAGTGAATGAGGATGCTAGCAAATAAAGCTTTGTGTTAGAGGTGTGGGATCCCACAGGGCTCATTGTAAAAGTTGTAAGTGTGGGGCTGTTCCTCACATGAGAATGAAACAATTGGATGTTAGCTTTGAGAGGTATAAGGTAACAAATTGGCAATAACATGCAATAAAACTCAATCAAAAATTTAAGTCTTTAAAAATGAACAAAATTACTTTAAAAAGTATTGTTTTACATGTTAAGATCCATTCACAATGCCATTTTATATATTATCTTATTTCTGCTGCATCATGAGCAGTGCTTACATGGCTAATGTCTTTCTTGTATTTCCACTTTTTTCAGTTACTTTACCTTTTTGCCGTGCTGAAGCTTCATGCAACCAAATTCACCAGGCATATCGTGGTGGTTCAGCCATAAACTGCCATATCCATCAGTATTACTATCTTCACATTGTCATCACTATGGCTTGATTCAACTTATAGTTCAGCTTGAGTTTGTTCTAAGACTGGCTTTACATTTTTTTGTGTCCACTATGTTGTGTGTTGAAGGCTCTGCCCCACTCATGAATATTGATGAGTTACCATATAATGGCAAAATGCATGGAAATATTCTTGATTTTTTTCCAGTATGATGTTAGTTTATCCACTAGATGGCAGCAGAATACTGTCCCTAGTTATTTTTGGGCTTCACACTGTATAGCTTAATCTGAGAGATACTCAGACTTAACCATATTTACATAGAATTCTAAGCCTGAGAGAAAAGCTTAAGTTCAGCACCAGGCATGTTAAAGAATGAAAAATAACAAATTATGTTGAGCTTGTTTGTACAAACATTTGTCTGCTAATTTTGTAGCTGCTAAAGGCTTTGCGCAGACTGCTTAATACTTAACTAACATGACTGAGAAATATGGCAGATTTGATATTGGCAAATGAATAATACTTCTAAATTTTATGCATGCCAAAAAATGTATATTTCATTCCCCGAAACTCCAGATGTAGATGTTTCTGTATAAGGCACACTGTAATACGTCTTTGATGCTTTTGTGTTCATCCAGAACACTGCCTTACATTATATGATAAAACATCCAATATTTCACCAACAAAGCACCCATATCTCACATTAATATCTCATTTAATGTACTCGCTCAGTAATATCACCTTGCATTATGTTCTGTGTGTGAGTATATGCGCAAACTGGTATTGATATTTAGTAGCCGTTAGCATACCGAATGAATTGTTAGAGGTGAGTTAGCATTAATTGATAAATAGCAAGTTAAATTACATTGTATACATTAGACGTGTCACTGTGATTTTCATTCCTGGGTATGATGTTAAACTGCATCTGCCCTGCAAATGGTCCTCCAGCTTGCAGGGAAAACTTGGGGGTTAGTGACGGTGTTGGCAGTCAGCCAGAGTAAAAGAATTCACACAGCTCCAAAATGAAGGACATGACTCCTTTCTGCTCTCTGTAGTAGTAGCTCTGTTGAAGTTACCCATAGGAAAGCTGCTAGCATTATGAAGGGGATGGGGAAAGCCCTTGGGAACCTCATCTCCGGAAGAGTCTAAACTGCTGGAAAGCCAATGGGGTCAGACCTGTTGGGGATCAGAACTGGTGTGGCGCTGAGACATCGCCCACTGCACAGCACCACTCGGGTCCCAATTTGAGGTTGCCCCAGAATGAGGCACATTACCTGCATGAGTGAGCATCAGTTACGGCACTATGGCCATGTGGCATGTTTCCCTGAGGGTGGTCTAGCTCGTAAGATCCTCATTGTTGGGGACCCGAGTGGCTGGACCAGGCCAAGGGGTTGCCCACATAACACCTGGCTGTGGCAGATGGAGGGTCATTTCCAGAGGGTGGGACTGGACCGCGTGTCTGCCTGGGGGATTGCCAACTGGGATCCCGAGTTGTTTCGTCGTATGGTGGGTGTGGCAACGCACTGTGACAGTGCATGCTCCCCAACTTGACTTGACGTGATTCGGGTAGGCTTGTGGAACCTCTTCCTCTTCTGTCAGAGGAGCTTCGTAAACTCCTTATTCCAGTGGTGGCACTCTCTGAGGCGTGCAGACCTGGGACTGGCCAAATCTCTGTAGGTGGGTACACCTTTTATTGGTCTGGTTGCTCTGATGGCTCTGGGAGTAGCTGTTGCTGTGGCAGATCAGCTCCTTCCAATGGTGTCCAATTTCACTCCTTTCAATGAGTGTATTATGAGACTCAGATTAAGGCACTCACTGGGTGGTTTGTCTGTTGACTCAGTGTATGCTGCAACTGTGGTGAGTGATGTCTCTGTAAGGGAGTCCTTTTATTTTGCAGCTTCGCTTGATGGTTGATGGGTGCCCACGAGGTGACACTCCTCTGGTCATGGCTAATTTGAATGTGACCACTGGCACTGATAGGGCTGGCTATGAGGATTGTGTCGATCCCCATGGGCTAGGCGACCGTGGTGAAAGTGGCTCCATGTTCCTTTACTTTGCAAAACGTCAGGGGCTGTGGATTGCTGGATTCCAGCACCCTGAGCCACATCATTGGACTGTTGGTGCAGTGAAAGAGATTAATCACATCCTCCTGGCCAGACACCGGAGGCTCTTACAAAACTTCAGGGTCTACAGAAGTGCCCAGTTTGTGAATTCTGACTACTTGTTATTGCTACTCTGAAAATCCAGCTTAGGTCTAGTAGTCTACCACCTACTAGGAGAATGAGGCTGGACCTGGCCAGACTCCAAGATCAGGCTGTTTCTAATGGGTTTGGCTTCAGTTTGTGTTAGGAACTTACAGACTTGGGTGTGACTGCTGATTTTAATTTGATGTGGGAGACCTTCCGTGACAAGTCCCTGAAGGTTGCTGAGGGTTGTGTTTGTGTTACCAGTGTGCACAGAAGGAGGTATTTCACCTCATAGGAAATCATCCAGATGAGATGAAGTGCATGGCTTGATGATAACTCCGGTTTGTACAGGAAACTCAGAAGGACAGCTGCGATGGCTGTAAAGGCTTTTGTTAGAGGAATTTGTGAGCAGGCGACACACCATCTATGGTCTAGTGACTCATGTCCTGCTTGCAGAGGTATCAAAGCATTACATATATCCAAATCTATTCCTCTGAGAGTCGTAGTTGGCAGGTGATTGAATGGTCCTTACGGACAACACTGCATTTGTGACCTGCTGGTCTGACTATATTGAGCAGCTGTTTAAAGATGATCCTCCGGCTAGGACATTGGACATCGCTGGGTCCATAATTCTTAAGGATGATCCTCTAATTAGCTGTGAACCACCCAGTCTCATTGAGATTGCACAGGTGGTGAACCAGCTAAAGGCAGGGACCGCTGCAAGGATCTGTGGTATCCAAAGTGAACTTTTCCAGGCTGGATGTAAGACTGTCACCCTTGCATTGCAAGCAATCTTGCGGAGTCAGTGGAGGCTGTGATTGGGGCTCTTGATAGACTGAGTATGAGTGTCTGAGCTTGCGAGTGTCCTGGATAAAAAACAAGATCCAGGCCTTTAATGACCTCTTGGGCACAGCCATCAGCAGTGTTTCTGTCTGCTGAGATGTTGTCAACCTTGTTGAGAGGTTTACTTACCTCGGCAGTGACATTCATGTCTCTGGTGACTCTCCCTATGAAGTGAATAGATGAACTGGGAGAGCATGTGGGGTCATGAGTTCGCAAGGAAGGTGTGTGTGGTGCTACCGATATCTTTGCAAAATTATGAAGGTCAAAGTCTTTAGATTCTTGGTGCGTCCTGTTTTGCTATATGGTTGCGAGACATGAACACTATCCAGTCACCTGAGGTGAAGACGAAACTCCTTCAGTACTGTGTCTCATTGGGGAATCCTTGGGTACTGTTGGTTTGACTTTGTGTTGAGCAAGCGGTTGCTCATGGAGTCCAGAATGAGGTATATTTCCTGCATTGTGAGAGAGCGTCAGTTACATTATGGCTATGTGGCACGATTCCCTGGAGGTAATCCAGCTCACAGGATCCTCATTGCTGAGGACCTGAGCAGTTAGACCAGACAAAGGGGACACCAATGTAATGCCTGTGGCAGATAGATGGTCATTGCCAGGTAGTGGGACTGGACCGCATGTCTACCTCGGGTGTTGCCAGCCAAGAACCTGACCCATGTCATCATGTGGTAGGTGCGGCAACGTGCTGTACCAGTGCATGCTTCCCGATTTGAGTTAAAATGTGTTGTTTTTAGCTTCATGTAATTTTGCTATAGATATTCAGAACTGGAGTGTAAAATAGTCTTGCATTCTTGTGCAGGTTGGTACTGGAAAAATCTTTAAAAGTCCTGGGGCCTCATGTATAAATGGTGCATATGCACAAAAATGTTACGTACAAACGTTTCCACGCTCAAATCGTGATGTATAAAACTAAACTTGACATAAAGCCACGCACATTTCCACTGTAGCTCATACCCCCTAAGTTCTCCGCTCGGTTTTGCAGACTAGCGGCACCCAGCGTCAAAGCAGTGCTACTGTTCCTGTGTGGTTTCCCTTTCTTTTTTAAATCCACATCCCTGACTCAGCTTTATCAATACACTGAAATTAACCGCATATTGTTTATTAGTTTAATGCATCTGATTGTAATTAATCTGTAACAATATAATAGTCCACAGAATGGTCAAACTATTCTAAATACAATAGCTGCTTTGGTGTTGTTACTCTCACTGCACCGTCTTTTTCTTCTTTCAGCTGCTCCCGTTAAGGGTTGCCACAGCAGATCATCTTTTTCCATATTACTCTCACTGCATCACTCGGAGTATTTATATCACTGTATCTGAGTGGGGAATCACAGCTGTACAGCAGCTGACTGGAAAGAGAATTATCGGTATACAGCATCAAGCACACGCTGCATCAGCCATGCTGTCTATTGAACTGCTTTCATACGGCAAATGCTTCAGAACCTTTCCTCGCGGTTCAGAAACAGTTTCATCCCAAGAACTATAAACGCATTCAATCAGTCCATCAAGTGCTCCTTGTAGAACTGTTTGTACTTACAAGTACAATTACCTCACTGTAAACTTGCGATACAGTTATAATATTGCACAACCTGAGCCACTTTATAAAGCGCGTATTTACGTATGATGACGATATCATTTTTAAGATGGAATGCAGCAAAATAAACTTAATTTAAATAATCTATATTGTTAATAAACATGGGAGGACACAGTGTTGCAGCGCTAGCAAGGAGCTGGCGCTCTGTTCACGGATTGTTCCTGCCTCGCGCGTATTCTTGCTGGGACTGGCGCGACACTGGATGGATAGAATAATTTAACATGTACTTCGAAGATATTTCATTGTTCCTTAAAAGTTTTGAAGAATCTGAGTTCTAAGCTTACAGATTGCTTAATGTCTATTACAGAGCTTGATTGTGTGACGATTTGGTATTTGGAGAAAGAAAAGTAGGGACAGGAATTGGGGTTTAGTATGTTTGAAAGAGACAGTACTGCTGCAATTAATTATTTCATCAAAGATAGCACACGGCACAGCAAGCATCTTGCGTGAGGCATGAACAATCACTACGCCACCGTGTTCCCATGTTTAATAACATGCTTTAACGCCTATCATCATGAAAATGATATCAAGTGTACATCTCAGTATTTTAATCATTCAGAGAGCTGTAATATCACGAATGTAATGAATCCTGTGTCCAGTCGGAGGAAGAGAAAGCCAGTTTAAGAAGCACGTGGTGATTCTAACACATAGAGCACATAGAAGATCAAATATAAAACAAAGCATTTAACATGCTATTTTAGTTACGATGGGATTTGAGAAACTAATAAATTAAACAATTTTAAGATAAAGTTTATGATGTTCTACTTTAATGACAAAATAAACTACGTGATTAAAGTGGACATTTCGAGATTAAAGTTGACATTTCATGCTTTTTTCCCACTGTGTGCCTATTTTGTTTTGTCTGTACCCTAATAAGCTTTCATTTGACACTCAGACGGTGGGCTATAACTCGCCTTTTCACGGTGACTTCGATATCTGACAACTTCTTTTTTATTTCGGGCACTTTGCAACTTTGTGAACTTGAGCTTTCGAGTTTCTCCGACACTCTGTCACTCGTTCAACTTCCTTTTGTTGTTTATATCACTGTTTAAACCAACAAATAGTGCGTTTTTCCATGCCTCAATTTCGGCTTTTGTGCTTACGCCATCTTATAGTGCAAATTCTATGCACTGTGTTATGCATGAGGCCCCTGGAGTGCAGACAATGTTGTGCTGAGAAGAAACCAATGAAGGTAGTTTGAAAACAAGTCGAGAAAAGCAGTGGGTGACTGGGTGAAGAGGTACACCAGGCCATAGGTAGAGGGGAATGGGCCTAAGAAAAGATGGTTGGATGTGGTGTCAGATGATATGAAAAGAATGTATAAGACTGTGGAGAGTAGAGGGAAACATTTGAGGGCATCTGGCAAATCTGGGTAAGTACGGAAGATGATGATGATGATGACGGTGGTACTGCTTTAAAAAAAAGGTTAAACTTTTCATTCATTCATTCATTATCCAAACAACTTTTCACACATTTAAAATTTTTGTCAGATCCAATTTCTGAAATAATTACTGTACTATAATTGCTTTTTGTTAAAGAAGAACATTAGATCTTAATGAAAGTAACTGATCAGTTACATTTATGTTTTGTGTCACTTTCGGAACAGGAAAGCAAAAATACAGTTGATATTTTTGTGAAAAACTGGTATTTGACCAGTAGCATTTCCATAATATTGTTGTGTTCTTGAATACTAATATTAGATTTTTTTTCTTAAAGCCTCACACAAAAATAGAAACTATGATAGTAGCCCGTCTGAAGACCAAGTTTCTTTGGCCAGCACAACAGGAGTGAGTGAGAGGTAAGACTGTTATATTATATTTTGATCATTAAGCAAAACAGTTATGACAATTGCATTTTTCACATTTGTAACTTTTTGATATCTAAGCAATTGCTATAGTATATAATCAATATGGCATAATGTATGAGGAAAATTAATCTAACACAGAAGATACTGATTCAGTTATATACAGCAGTCGTCAAGCCTGTTCTAAGCTCATCTATTACGGTATGGTTTGGATCAGTAATTATACATAACAAAAACTGGACACAACGAATAGTCAGGTCTACTGAAAAGATCACTAGCAACAGTTATGAAGTGAGCAGAGAAAATCATCACCAGCCTCCTCAAAACCAGGCCACAATCTCTCTGAACTTCTCCCATCTGCCAGGCAATATAGACGTTCTTTACCAAAACAAGCAGATATAAGAGCAGTTTCTTTCCCCAGACTGTCAAGCTCAGAAACGATTATTACAATTGTCCTTGTTCAGTCTGGGCTCCTCCTGTCTCAGTATCTTACAATATTATTACATATAGTGCATGCTTAATTCAGTATTTATTACGGTATTTCTTGTAGTGCCTTGTATTTATTTTAGGTGTGTCTGTCATGTAACTCTACTTGGGCGGGATTAAAATTCCTTATATATCATTCTAATAAATATGATTCAGATTCTGAAAATGCCAAAGGAACATCTTTGCCTTTAATAGCATCCAGTATATTCTACCACAGTTATTTATCCTGTAAAGATTTGTCATATATAATGATTATTATCATAATGAAGTTTGTTAAAATATTCTTTACATTTTTATATCTTAGTGTAGTCTGATTTTTTTATAGTAGAACTTGCTCAGATAAAAAACCTCTCATTGTCATTTCAAAACATTGACGATATGTGATATGTTGTACTCGCTGAAATACATCACCCTCAGTTGTTCTGTTTCTGCCATCTTCTGAACAAAAAAGGGATTTGACATGTCTCATATAAGAAATTGTACTTCATTGTGTTTCATCATGGCTTGGCCATAGCATATATTTCACATTTTCTTATCATATGTGCAGATGACATGTCACAGGAACTGCGTAACATGGAGCATTGGTTGGTATTTTGAATGTGCAGCGTACAATGTACTGTATATGCAGGTGGACAATGGCAATGGCTTTTCAAAAAATGTAAGGCAGTGCTTTGACTTAAAAAATATATGGTGTAATTGGTTTATTTCAGATGTGTTATCTTTTGTACACAGTACAATGACATTCCTATTGGCTTGTAAGACCAATCACAGCAGCAGCACAGAGCTACAAATATAGTGGAGGAAATAATTATTTGACCCCTCACTGATTTTGTAAGTTTGTCCAATGACAAAGAAATGAAAAGTCTCAGAACAGTATCATTTCAATGGTAGGTTTATTTCAACAGTGGCAGATTGCACATCAAAAGGAAAATCGAAAAAATAACTTTAAATAAAAGATAGAAATTGATTTGCATTTCATTGAGGGAAATAAGTTTTTGAACCCCTACCAACCATTAAGAGTTCTGGCTCCCACAGAGTGGTTAGACACTTCTACTCAATTAGTCACCCTCATTAAGGACACCTGTCTTAACTAGTCACCTGTATAAAAGACACCTGTCCACAGAATCAATCAATCAAGCAGACTCCACACTCTACAACATGGGAAAGACCAAAGAGCTGTCCAAGGATGTCAGAGACAAAATTGTAGACCTGCACAAGGCTGGAATGGGCTACAAAACCATTAGCAAGAAGCTGGGAGAGAAGGTGACAACTGTTGGTGCGATTGTTCGAAAATGGAAGGAGCACAAAATGACCATCAATCGACCTCGCTCTGGGGCTCCACGCAAGATCTCACCTCGTGGGGTGTCAATGGTTCTGAGAAAGGTGAAAAAGAATCCTAGAACTACACGGGAGGAGTTAGTTAATGACCTCAAATTAGCAGGGACCACAGTCACCAAGAAAACCATTGGAAACACATTACACCGCAATGGATTAAAATCCTGCAGGGCTCGCAAGGTCCCCCTGCTCAAGAAGGCACATGTGCAGGCCCGTCTGAAGTTTGCCAATGAACACCTGAATGATTCAGAGAGTGACTGGGAGAAGGTGCTGTGGTCTGATGAGACCAAAATAGAGCTCTTTGGCATTAACTCAACTCGCTGTGTTTGGAGGAAGAAAAATGCTGCCTATGACCCCCAAAACACCGTCCCCACCGTCAAGCATGGGGGTGGAAACATTTTGCTTTGGGGGTGTTTTTCTGCTAAGGGCACAGGACAACTTAATCGCATTAACGGGTAAATGGACGGAGCCATGTATCGTGAAATCCTGAGCGACAATCTCCTTCCCTCTGCCAGGAAACTGAAAATGGGTCGTGGATGGGTGTTCCAGCACGACAATGACCCAAAACATACAGCAAAGGCAACAAAGGAGTGGCTCAAGAAGAAGCACATTAAGGTCATGGAGTGGCCTAGTGAGTCTCCGGACCTTAATCCAATAGAAAACCTATGGAGGGAGCACAAGCTCAGAGTAGCACAGAGACAGCCTCGAAACCTTAGGGATTTAGAGATGATCTGCAAAGAGGAGTGGACCAACATTCCTCCTAAAATGTGCGCAAACTTGGTCATCAATTACAATAAACGTTTGACCTCTGTGCTTGCAAACAAGGGTTTTTCCACTAAGTATTAAGTCTTTTTTTGTTAGAGGGTTCAAAAACTTATTTCCCTCAATGAAATGCAAATCAATTTCTATCTTTTATTTAAAGTTATTTTTTCGATTTTCCTTTTGATGTGCAATCTGCCACTGTTGAAATAAACCTACCATTGAAATGATACTGTTCTGAGACTTTTCATTTCTTTGTCATTGGACAAACTTACAAAATCAGTGAGGGGTCAAATAATTATTTCCTCCACTGTATGTATGAGTTCTTCCAATCCCAACTATATGCGTGACAAGCTAATGAGGATGCCTTCCCTCAGTTCACAGCCACGGCACACTCCTGCTAAACTAACATATGACATGCCTCCTGCTACAAATATAGGTGCCTTACAACTTTCTTTAGAGGTAAGCAAGATTTAAAAAAAAAAAAAAAAAAAAAAAGCTGTTTATCATATACAGTATAATATATAATATACAATCACTAAAATCGGAGGGAGGTGTGCTTCAGCTCACAGCTTATCTTGCTGCCGGTCAACCTCTCAGCCCCAGGGATATGATTTTTATATACAGTAGCCCTCAGCTGTAGCATATACGGTAGTTTAACCATGAAAACTCTTTTATTGCTACTATTATAATTGACATTATTGAATGTGTGTGCCCAGGGGTTAATTGCTGTCTCTGTTCTATAAACATCTCCAGACAATTAGACAGTAAGCATTGCATGAAGTAGCACTGATCAAAACAATCCTTAAAGGGCCTTTCAAGAGTCAGAAAACACATCAGACATTGTGAATTAGTAGTAAATAATAATAATAACAACAAACAATTTATTACTGTTTACAAGGCATTTCTATCTTGTTGATGGAAGATAAAAGTGTGAACCATCTGTACAGATCAAAAACAAAAAAGACATGCCAACTGCATAGCATCTTCAAAAAAATGCTGCATTTCATTGCCAGTCAGTGCCAGAAAGACTGGAACACTTCAAGTGCATTTTTTTTTCCTTCTTAACTTTTTGATAATTTTTCGCCATTTGTTGGTTGCAGCTGAGAGACTGCTATCTCTGCAGCTCCACCACTGCTTATCTCACTGCTTCTATTCAGAGTGAATCAATTTATGGCTGACATCACTGCCACAGGTATGTGATAAACAAAAGGCATACGGCTTTTGTGGCCTGTAGCAGCTGGTTCTGGCAATTCTAGAAATTATTTCCCTACTGTTTTCCTGTGATCCTTGACTGTAAGTTACGAATGCCCTTAAGTTGGATGGCTGTAAATTGGTGCATGACTGTATTAAATGTAAAAAAATCTAACATGAATTGTCTTGATTCCAGTATATATAAAAAAAGCTGAAATTTCAATACAATCATATAAACTTTTGATATCCACTGTGCATTTATTATATGATATACTTAAAATAAAATGCTAGGTAACATTAAGTAAAAACATAGCTGAACCCATACAATGTACTGCATTTAATTTTGTGAGACCAAGAGATGAACATCTTTCTAATATAATGTAACTGTGTTAATGGCAGGCAAAGAATGGCCAGGAGCTGATATATAAGCCATCACAGATAAAAAAATAGGGACAAAAAAATACCAGAGGAATAAAGAAATTGAGCAATCAGGTTCAAGGGACAAAACAATGTTGTAAAACATAGAAACAGTCAAAGAAACAAACATAGCACTAGGGTTTACTTAGAAGCAACTAACACGGAAGAAGATAAAAAGTGTTTTTGTATCCACAGGAATAATTCACTATGTGAGTGCAGGCCTATTTATAGAAACTTCCCGTGCTGTCACAAGCACTGTAACCAGAGTCACATGATCATAGCAGACAGAGCCACATAAATTCTGGAAAATACAATGGTAATAAAAATTATTTTTTTATTGCACAGAAATATATAAAACAGCCCAACAGATTCAGAATTTGGAAACATCATAGCTCCAGATAAATAAAAATATACTGGAATACTGCCAACCCATCATCACAGGTTTTACTGGTACTGTAAGCGTGTTATTGTTTGTTATAGTTTTGAAGGAAATGAAAGACTGAATGTTGTGTGAATGTAGATTCTTTTGTTCTGACAAACCTCATATAATCAGCAAGTCCAAGGCCAATTTTTATAGTGGTACAGAGGTATATATTGCTTATTTTAAAATAAAGCTGTTCCTTTGTTTGCTTCTTTAACATTGTTTCTAGATTATGGCACAATGAAATCAGGGGGCATCAAAAAAGGCTGAGTTTACCTAGAAGCCATTGCACATTTTCTGTTGTACTGAACTGTCATAATGCTGAAAATAGTATCAGTCGGCTACAGCCCTATGAGCGTTAAACTTCTTAATAATATTTGTAGCTATTGTTACATGAACATCAAGCTACTTGGAGATGGTCTATAATTTTCTTACTGATCTCCTCATACAACTCTCTCCTTTTCTTTCTCTGGTCCTTGTTCAGTGTGGGACACACAATGATACCAAACAGCAGAGTGACTACTTTTCTCCATTTAAATAAACTGAATAACTGATTGTATGATTGGAGATGTGTTATACTAAGGAAAGAAAACAGCTAGTTTGAAAAATCTTTGTAATCCAATTATTTGTGATCTTTTTATGGGCACCAACAGAAGTGCCCAAGCCATTTTAAAATAGCTTTGTAGAATAAGCAATACTTGATCTCTTTTCATACTTGCTTTACTTTACTTGATGACATATCAAAGGCAGGCAGGTATACACGGGAAAAAGTACTTTTCATTTAATCACTTTTTATGAGGCATGCAGCAATTTTTCAATGAGCTGTAAGGGTACCAACAAATTTGTCCACACCCACTGACTCACACTCATTCCTTCCATGTATGCTAAATGTAAATGATGAGTTTCAAATGATCTTGTGGTTTGAGTATATTATTTTGTAATAATTCTTGGATTAATTGCTATCTATAATCCTTATAACCATTTTGGCATCTTTCTTTCACTGCTTACACTTAACTCTGCTGTTCCCCTTGTTTTAAACTTACATTTTTCGGTTTCATCAGTTTGATTCACCCTGTAGGACATAATATTTGAATGTGATCTCTAGAAAATTTAACCATCATATGACTGTACCTAAATAAATAAATAATTTGTATTGTGCTGCAGGGAGCACGTCAGCATATTGGTTAGCACTGCTGCTTCATGAATCTTGCATCCTGGTTTTGAGTCCTATGCCTGATCATTTTCACATAGAGTTTGCATGTTTTTTTGTGTTTAAGCCAGTTTTCCTCTGGATACTCCCCTCATCTTCCCAAATCACCAAAGATTTGTAGACCAGGTTAACTGAAAAATTCTTGTTAGTGAATGTGTGTGTGAGTGGGCTTTGTGATAGACTGGTGCTTTGTCCAGGGCTTTGTCCTGACTTCTGCTTAGTTCCACTGGTATGCGCTTTGGTCACTAAAACCATGAATTGAATTAAAGGTTTTTGAGAATATTATGTTTTGCTTGTGTATTCTGGTATTCTGAAATCAATACAATTGAATGCAAAATAATAAGATGATGCTTCATTTTATTATTGTGTTTAAAAAAAAAAATAAAAACACTGTGCCTTTTAAAGTTAAAATTTGTCAGTGCTTTTGAGTGATTTACATTTTAGGTGAATGATACGTACATAGGCTTTTGTTTCATTCATGTATACTGTTGTGATATTTTCTAATATATAAAATTACCCAGTTCTTACGGGTTGCTTAGAATTAGGACAGATTTTCAGTTACATTCAGTTAACAGTTTAAGCAAATGGAAATTACCACTCAAATATGTAGACTAAATCAAATCAAGAAGCAGTTATATCATGTCTGTCATTTTGGGAGAGAAGAAAAATCTTAATGAACTTAATGGATTTTAATGAAGACATTGGAGATTTAAATTATTTTGTTTTTCCCCATATGATTTGAAAATAATGATACCCATACTTAAATTCTACTTGAATTTTGCTACACCATACAAGGATATAAATTTTTAAAAAAATGCACGTATGTTTAAAAAATGAGTAGAGGAAGTGAAATTTTATTTCAGGTCCCCCTTGCATATGAATTTTTTGGACAGCCTATCATTCATTTGATATAGCAATTGTTTAATTCCCATTTTTGTATCATTTTTGAAAAGGTGCAAAAATTAAATTAAGTTAGTACTCATTACTACATATCTTCTTCATCATCTATTACTTCAGTGGGAAAGTGGGAAATGCCAGACTAATGTTTTTTTTCCCTGATTAAGTTATTTAGAAGTGAATAACTGTTTTTCCAAAGTTTTGAAAAATATATTTTATGTATTATTTTTAACTTTTGATTCTTTGTTGGACAACTGCTAGTTTGGTATAACTCTGTAGATGCATTGGGAAGTATGTGCTAGTCAGAGTTGTTCTGGGTTCCTATACTTTTATCTTTAGAGTCTTCATGGTCCATGGTTTGTGTTTAAAGCCATTTGCCTTGTGTCATGTGATACATGGTTCCTTTTGTTTTTTTTTGTTTGTTTAGAAAGGTTTTTTTTTGTCTAAAGGTAACTATTTATGCACACACATATACACATACACAAACTAAAGGCTCTAAATTGTCTATGGCTTTCTTTAAAATTTTAAATGTCAAAATTAGCTATTCTTTGAGTGTTTAAAATTTTTACTTTTTTGTATTTCTGCTCACGGTTTTTTATATTTTAACTGTATCTTATATATTTATTTTGAATGCAGTATTCTGCAATGTAATTATTTTTAATACACTGTTCATAGTATTTTTGACAAATTAGCTGTTTTGCAGAAATTTGGGACACTATATAAAATTTAAATAAAAATTAAATTTGATAATTTGCAAATCATTTAAAGTTTGATTTCAATAAAAATAGAACAAAGACACCATATCAAATGCCCTTTTTATACCCAGTTGTGTTACTGACCTGTTGACAATTAACCTTATTACTTGTGACATGTTCCACCAGGTGTTTTTTTTATTTTTTTTAAGCATTATACAATGTTTCTATTCCTTTATTGCCCCCTCACAACTTTTTTGAAATGTGTTGTTGGCATTAAATACAAAATGAACATATATATTTTGAAGAAACAATAGAATTTGTCAGTTTCAAAATCGAATATTGTCTTTGTACAATTCTATCAATCTATCTATCTTCAATTAAATATAGAATTTACAAGATTTGCAAAGTAGTGCTTTCTGTTTTTATTTATATTTTACACAGTATCCCAGCTTTTTTGGAAACAGGGTTGTAGTATTTTACAGTGTATTACTTGAGAGTAGCTGCCTGAAATAGTCTTTTATGTTGGGTAGTTTCTGCCTAAATGCATCGTGTTACTTTATTTTTCTTTATTATGTTTATACCCACTAAAAACAACTTAACTAACGAGTTGTGATAGTGCTTATCAGTGTAGAATTACATTAACTTATTACCTAGAGTTTTCCTCCACCTCTCATTGCTTAACTATAAAGTAAAGAATCTAACTGACTCATTGCCTCTGTGCCCTGTTAGAAAGGCTGAATCAGGAACTGGAAATAATGATGTTTTGTTTTTTGTCTCAGACTGCAAAAAGTAAAAAAAATAAACCTATTTTTAGTTGCCGATTGGTTTTACTGTGTAGAAGTTAGCTCTTGACAAATGACATAGCATAGCTCCGAAGAGAAATAGCACAAAGAAATCTCTATTATGCATTCTGTGGAGTGGGTAATAAATTTCACAGTCATCTGTAAAATGATTTTGAACATTGACTTTAACGTCTTGGTGTGATTATGCACAGTAGATTAGCTTTTAGCCCTAACATAGTGTTTGAAAATAAATAGAACAACAAAGAGCAAAAACAGATATTGTATCTGAAGTTTTTTCTGAATCAATATGTCACAAACAACATCCCCTCAGAATACTTACAATACAATATAATAGTACAATGTAATTATAAATGTATAAGTTATAACCTCTCAATGATACAAACTTACACCTGTTTCCAAAACATTACAAAAATATATATATTTTCTGATCAACCACTATTTGCAGATATTAGACAAAGCACATAAGACAAAGGAGCTGTGTTATTTTACGTCCAGCTTGTATTGAAAATTCTTTCCTTTTCTATAACAGATGAGTAAAACTTTTTTTGGAATGTCAAAATTGTGGTGTATTAAAGGTGTTGGTTTTAAATTATATTTTCTAGCTACAGGTGGGTTTGTTTGATAAGTACAGTAATATATATTAATTCTTCTGTCAACATGTAAATTATAAACAATAATATTTATTTTCTTAGTTTGTTTTTTGTGTTTTCCACTTTTAAAATATAAAAAATAGTAGTCTGTCACTAGCAGCTTCACATGACCAATGGTAATAAATACCCTGCTTACACTGAGTTTCCTTTAAATATTTTTTAGACCAAGGCTCTCAAACAGCATCTTGGATTTGTCTTTTATTACAACCAGTTTATTAAACTGTGATTATTTATTTTCTTATTAGGTCCTCTGTTTATTAGCTTTCTTGTTTCTTTTCTTATCTTGACAAGTCAGAAATCTATCTCGGCATGTGAATGAGTTTTATAAGGCATTTAGAAAAATTGATATTGTTGCAAGAGCTTTTGGGATAGTAGTCTAATAACAACATTTATTAATTTTAGCTTTCATTGAATTAATTTGCCTTAATATTTGAAATTTGTATCCCTGATTGTTTCTAAGTAATTTACTTTAAATGTAGATATAAACAGTGAGTCTTAACTTTAACTTGGTGTAAGTGTGTGCATGGTATGGAATGGCATATATGCAGAACTGGATTCCACTTTGCACCTCATGCTACTGGGATAAGTTCTGGTCCCACATGATGAGGTAAATTTTAAAACACTTCAATAATTGGCTTTGTTTTCCTAGAGTTTTAATCTAAACCTCACTGCGTTGCTAAACATGCATAATCCGGTTTCAGGGACACAGTAGCTAGTGCATATCCAGGAAGTTATCAATCACAAGACAGGAACAAACCTGGGATGAAGTGATAGTTTATTGTAATACACACACATACCAACCACTCACAACAGATTAATTTAGAATTGCTTATTACTTTAACACTCAGAGAAGAAGGAAATTTAAGGTCATACTGGGGAAAGTCAATACCAAATATTTCTTAAAAAAAAAACACATTTTTTTCACTTAATAATTAAAGTAAAAGCTTCTAGATTCTTCTGCAGTTTCAGTGAATTTAGATACTTTCAGATTCACTTAAACTGTAAGAAAGTATGTTTAAATAGGATTGTGTATCCTAATTAAAAACAGAAAGTTTCCACTAATTTAAGAATCTGTGACGTGAAAGCAAGAAATTGGTCTGGGACCAGATTTATGAAGCTCAGACTGGAAAGTCAGATTCAAGTAAGTGTCGTTTAAACACACAAGAGCAAAATCTTAATGAACCATTTCTGGAGAGCTATATGGGTCCTTGCTAAATTATTTAGAAAAGTCTCATTTCATTTTCAAACCTGCTTAAACCAATTTAGTGTCGTGGGTTGCAAAAGCATATTTCTCAACTGCACTGGACCGAGTTCTGGTCCATCACTTGGCCCACTCAGCCAGGGACCAGTTTTGGAAACACCAGATAACCTAACCTGCATATGTTTGGAGATGTGAAAATAAAACTTCAGTACCCAGAGGAAATGTGCAAAATTCTACTCTGACTATGTTCTGGCATGGCATTCAGATGTATGACAGTGGATCCATGAGGAAGCAGTACAGCAAACTATGCCACTGTGCAGCCATCTTACAAAAGTAAAGTATATTTTTTGCCTGGTTCCATTCTTTTTTGCAAATTTGCTAAACGAAATGTACAGACCCACTTAAATACTGTGTCTAGCTTAGCTGTACTGGAGACTGAGATATATTGACGTGCTGACGTCCTTGCAAAAGGAAGAGATCTGCTTGAGAGTTTTTGTGTTTTCTGTGGTGTGAGATTTAATTAAAAAAAATACATTTTGCTCCTAAAAGCTTAGGGTTTTGGTTGCTGCTAAGGAGCGATGCAGGAATTTTAAAAGCTTTTTCCCCCTTTAGAAGGGTTTTTTGCTTTTTCTTTTGCACACACAGAAGCAAAAGCAGCTGAAACTTTTGGGAACTTTTGGAAAAGTTACTTGTACTCGTTATTTGTATTCAAACAAGTGTCAGCGAGCCAGGGTAGTAAGAAACTGTAGCTGAAACCATCATCTCTGTAAGTAAATAACCAGCATTGTAGCAAGTAATAGAAACAATGATTCCTTAGTGGGGAAAAAAAGTCAGTAGCAGTAACATTGCAGCATGTAGGCTGGTGGCTAGCATTAAGGTGCCGATCTGGCACAAGCAGTTGTAGGAGCAGGCAGGACAGTAAGAAATTAATTAGCAGTGGATATTCATTAAGCAAGTTTTTCTAGATTTAACAGTTCTTAGGAGTCAGGAAAGTTGAGCAGTTAAGAGGGTGACATTCGTGTGAAGGATTACAAATGGTTCATGTGGAGAGTTGTTAAGTAAGAAATAAGAGGAGTGCAAATTTAGGAAAGCAGACAAAGAAAAGTGAAGTTAACCTTATAGAAAAACAACCAGCAACTAGTCTAGGGGGAGAATATGACAGGAGCTTAAGGTGTCAGAAGGTGTAAAATAACTATCAGTTCTTTAATCTATTTTTTTATGTAAGATACGTATTTAAGTTAAATCATTTCATTTTAATTAAAAAAAAAACTTTAAAAACAAGCAGTTTTAGTAAATCTAAAGTCAGATTTTAATAAGAGGCCAGTGCATAGCAAGACCTGTTGGATGTTGGGCTTTTAGTGGATGGCTTGGAGAAGCCAGTCTTCTATGAGGACTGCATCTGCAGGCATTGCCAGCTGATCCAGCACCTCAAGCCTAGGGTCGCTGAAATGAAGGAGTAATTGGCTGGTCTCTGTTGTAGTAGAGAATTGATGGACCTGGCCCAGGTCTCCTTTAGAGAGAGAGTGTGCACCCCTAAGGTGGCGTGGGAGGAGATTCCAGACCAGACAGGTAGATATAGGTTGGTCATAGTCAGAAGGTGCAAGGGAAAAGGTGCACACTATCCAGAGGCATTAACCCCAGAATTGGAAGTGTTGAACCTTTTTCAGATCCTTGTGGAGCTGAACAGTATCTCTGAATATTCTGAGGTAGTACACAGAATTGAGGAGTTCCAGTGGGCTACCTCAAAGCCAATTCCTGTAAAGAGAGCGGTAGTGATAATTGGGCACTCATTTACTAGGAAGATTGAAGTGCAGGTTTGGTCCAGAGACATAGAGACTTGCCTTCTGGCTTGCACAGGTGGGAGATCTCCCTGGAAAGGTTGATAGGCTCTCGGCCAGAGTGGGGGCAGATCCAGTGATCATTGCCATGTTGGAACATGTAACCCAAATTTAAAGAGTTAGGTGCCAGGCTGAGGAGCAGAACTGACAAGGACCAAAGTTCTGTCTGTGCCACACACCAATCCAGGTAAGACTGCGGACATTAGAAGGCTTAACGCGTGGCTCAAGTCTTGGTGTGTGTTTTGGAGCATTAGGACTCCTTTTGAAACTCCTTATATAAAAAGGGTGACCGGGTAGATCCAAGCAACTAAAGGCCAATAAGCTTAATGTGTGCATCACAGGTAAATTAATGGAAGGAAATATTAAGGATAAGATTGAACAATACATAGCAAGGACAGGAGTTTTACTACATAGTCAGTATGCGTTCAGAGGGGGAGGTCATGTTTTAGCAACATGCTGGAATTCTATGAGGAATTAACAAAAGGATGTAATCAAAGAGAAGTGTATAATTTTATTTATTTTGACTTTCAGAAGGCATTGGATAAGGTGCCACATGAGACATTGGCCATCAAACTAAAAGAACTGGGAGTTGTTGTTTGTAGATGGGTACAAAATTGGCTCAGACACAGAAAGCAGAGGGCTATGGTATGAGGAACCCTATCAGAATTAGCTGACGTTAAGAGTGGTGTTCTACAGCGGTCATTGCTAGGGCTATTGCTATGTTTAATATGTATAAATAATTTAGATAGCAATATAAGTAACAAGCTGGTTAAGTTTGCAGATGATACAATGTAGGTGGATTGGCAGATAATCTAGTATCTGTTGAATCATTACAGAGAGATTTGGAAAGGATTCGACAGATTTGTGGCAGATAAAAATTAATGTAAGTAAATGTAATGTATTTCATATAGGAAGTAAAAATGTTAGGTTTGAAAACATAGGCTGAGGTCTGAAAATTGAAAGCACACCTTATGAGAAGTATTGAGGAGTCGTAGTGAACTTGACACTACCAAGAAGAATGACTTGGCCAATTCCAGAGCTGTGGGGGATGGATTATGAGGAAAGATTACAAGAGTGCCTTTTCAGTTTAAGCAAAAGAAGATTAAGAGGAGACATGATTGAAGTGTTTAAAATTATGAAGAGAATTAATATAGTGGATTGAGACTGTTACTTTCAAATGAGTTCAGCAAGAACACAGGGACACAGTTAGAAATTTATTAAGGGTAAATTTTGCACAAACATTAGGATGTTTTTCTTCACACAGAGAACCATAAATACATGGAATAAGTTGCAAAGTAGTGTTGTAAACAGTAGATCTTCAGGGACCTTCAGAACTCGACTTGATGTTATTTTGGAAGAGTTAAGTGGATAGGTCTGGTGAGTTTTGTTGGTCTAAATGGCCTGTTCTTGTCTAGATTAATCTAATGTTCTAATATAAAATAGATTTTTTTATGATCAGTTTGTGGAATATTAGATTGATGATTTTAAAATGTTTCTGTATAACATATTTAGTCTTTATTCTATTATATCATTATTTGGAAAGTGAGCTGTAATTTGCACAGTAATTTAAAAATGCCTTATTTATAGCTTCAGTTTCATTAATTCTTTTTTCAAAACTTTTTTTTCCAATAAAGAGTGGTAGGGGGCCAGAATAATTTCTAGCAGCAATGAATGCAGGACAGGAAGCTGCCCTAGGCATAAGTAAGTCCATTTCAGAGCACAAACGCACACTTTCCTCCATTCACTTATGGTGAGACAATTTATACAGGAGATGTCAGACAACATAACCCATTCATTTTGGGGATTTAAGAGAGAGTAAACTGAAATACTTGATGAAGATGCACTTAAAGATGGTGAATCTTTTACAGAGAGGGCTATACCTTGGATTTTAAACCCAAGCCTCCTTTTCATTTTCTAGCTTGAGGTGAATGTGATGGTTTGGCACCCAGTGCTGCTGAGAATTAGAACCATGCAACCCTGAATTGAATTAAGTTGGTTTAAGAATGTTAGGTTATTTATTAAGTAACATAATAATCATATTGTTTGTAACATTTGTTTCTGTAATAGTTACGGTAAAAGGTAATTGAACGTAATATTTTGGAACTAAATAGGCTGTAATATGGCAGTACTTAATGATAATATACTGTACGTCTTCATTTTAATACTAATAGGTTGTAGGTTTAATGCTAATTATGTTTGTTTATTTTGAATATGAAGTTCTGTATCAAACCATAAAAAATAAGCATAGTGTATAGAACCTGATCGATTTGGTTTTGGTTCTTGACTTTGTTTTATTTTGAGAGGAAAAAATAAATAATTCCTTTCCTGGAGCATTTACAATTTCTTTTCTTTAGAGCAGGGTGTAGTGCTACTACATGGAACGTGAGTCTTAGTAGAGTTTATTTTAAGAATACTGGCTGATTAGCTAAAAGTTTCCATTCCTACTATATATAACACTGCCATTTGCTTAAGTCCTGGGTGAATGGTGAAGCTGTTAGATATGACTTAAGTCAGAAAGAAATTTCATAATTGGCCTCTTGTGTGACACATTGTTCATATTCTTCTAAGATGCTGTTTATAACTGTAAACTATAAGTACTTTAAATGAAAAGAGTGCTGTTTATTTATCATCATTGCCATTAATTAGATATCATATCTTGAACTCACAGGCACTTAACAGAAGATTGCAGAACTGGACCAGTCATTAATGGTGAGAGGTCTGTAGATGAAGAACCGAGTACTGGACATAGGCAAAGTCAGAAATATCCTACCAAGGTCCTTTCTGAACAAAACAATATACCCCTTAAAGGCAAGTACTATATGTTTATGAGGTTTTGAGAATAAAATCAGTAACTGTTCTGGTTCAGTGCAAAAAGAAATAATTAAATATACTCTAGTTGTAAGCAGCAGCAGACAATTGTAAAAGTTCTTAAAAACACAGGCAATCTTTTGAGTTTATTTCTTTTGAATTTGGTTACCATATTAAATAAGGGATAATGTCACTATTGACAAATTTTGCACTTTTTTTCTTCCAATTTAAATAACATCCACTTCACATACTTACTTGGGGAATTGATTAGACAAACCGAAATTCAGACCATTTATGTAGTTACTACAAAAGTGCACAAAAAATGGAGGAATTCTTATATAAGAGAACTAGTCCCCAAACAGTATAGCGTAGAGCCTAGTTATAACCAGAGTTATACCAGGGTTTTCTGTCCACTTTTAATTTACTGCTTTGCACCAGCGAAAATTGAGAGGAGGATACATTTAAGTGGGATTGGAAGAAGGAGTCATACATTTCTTGTGTAGTGGAGACTGAGCTTTGTGCAACTATTAGAAATAACAGAAATACAGTAGCATGTGTCTTGGCATCCCTGCTACTTCATATATGTTCTACTGTTCCCCATCTTCTAAGGCCGGGTTTATACTTAACGCGGCACATGCTGCAGTGGATGCTCTTGCTACGCAAGCGTTTTACTGTTTATCCTTGCGCGCGTACTTTATGTAAATCTGGAGGAATCCAGCAGGTGGCAGTGTGAGAACAGGTTCGACTTCTCTGTGTTGTGAATAGCCTGGAACACCTATTAAATTCCGATGACACCTTACCGCAATATCTCTGAAAAGGATGTTTAATGATTAAATCCATCAATCCAGGGAAGTGTCCATTCCAGCAAGCATTGGGCACGAGGCAGAAACAATCCATGAACGGGGCCTCAGCTCATCGCAAGGTGAATACAAGCACACACATACACTGTAGTCATTTTAGCGGCATCAGATCCCCAAATCTTCAGAGCACAGTGTGGAAACCCAGCAGGAAAACATGCAAACTCCAGGCAGGAAACACCAGCGACGTGACTCCCTGTGAGACATCGGTGCTACCGCTCCGCCACCGTGTCTCCCTCATGTGTGTAATTATTAACAGTATTCATTTTTTAAACGAAATTAATGATTTATCTGTAAAATGTAACATACATACTTTAAGGTATTTCATCATCAAAGTGATATCAAGTATAAATCTAAAGATTCTAAATTTGCAGAGAGTTGGAATATCAGACATTTAATGGTCCGAGAAGCTTGTAGCAGTTAAAAACTGATATTACGTTTATGACGGTATGCTTTAATGATAAAGTAAACTACGAGGTTAAAGTAGACATTTCGAGATTAAAGGCAAAATTTCCACTTTAATCACAAAATACACGTTTTCACAATGTCCTTAATTTTTTTCTCTGTGGCTGAAATACAGCTCTGTACATTATGTTGCTGTTGTGAAGTTGCAAAAAAAAAAAAAAGACGGCACAAAAGATGGTATGTGAGACTTTTAAAATGTATCATGTCATTACGATCGGGAATATGTAACGCTTGACTATAAAAGCACCATGAATGTATCTGTATGTCGCCATTTTGCTTCACCACATTGAATCATTCATCAAACGTCAAAGCGCGCACATCGATCCTGTAGGATCCGCATAGAGGCTTTCTGTCACATGTAGATAGTAAACAGAGACTCTGACGTCATATTCCAAGTTTTATCACACTGCGCCCCGCGACTTTTTGCTGGTACTGCAACTCGTGCACCGTTGCGTTAATTTCTGAGGACCTGCTCCGAGGACGGGTCTAATGAATGATGGGAAGGAGTGGCAGCCATGATGTGTGCGCATACACGTTCTGAGCATGAAGTATAAACGAGCCCTTAGCTATAATATTTTTCATGTCTTGAATATTTCTTTGTGATTAAATAAACGCAACTAATGCTTCATTTTACTCCTGCAGTGCAGTTTTCTACATCCTAGCCCTGTTACCTGGGAATGTAAACATGAATGCTGTAAATCTGGAATGTTTTAACCCAGTAATTTGTAAAGTCCTATATGTGAAAAGGGCTATAGAATTGCAGAACAAATATTTCTTTCTACAGTGTTTCTCAGTATTCTCTTTTAGATGGCTTAAATTACTAAATGGCTTGTGTTAATACACTTGGTAAAGAGATTAGTCAAAAAAGTAATTTTGTTTTTTTTTTACTACAGTTGCTTTAGACTTTCCAAAGACATGTGAGTGACGTTGATTGGAGACTTTATAAGTGATTGTTGATGTGTATAAGAATGCTTTTTGTAAGGTAATGCTATCCCATCCAGCACTGTTTCATGTCTTGTGGCTAATAAACAGGGTGTATTTCATCCCATGAACTAAAAGACTGAATGTATGTTGATTAAGTAACCATTTACAGATACATGTTTTACATCTATACATACATTATAATGGATGAATTTTTTTTTTATTTTACAGCATATTATTATTGCTGTTACATTAAAATAAAATTGTAAATATAGTGTGGTTGGCATGCATGTCTTCTGAACCATAGACCAGAGGGCATGTTACCTTATCCAGTTATAGGACACATAATAGTTGTTAAATCAGTCACGTGCACAACTCATATATGTTGCATTTGTAAACAACAACTATATAATTAAATATTAATTTATCTGGATGCACACAGCACGACATTCTCTTCCTTAAACTGTTACTCTGTTTTTGCCGTGATAGATCAATTGAGTCCTTTATTTTCCCTCCTTGAAGTTGTAAGATTCATGTTCATCAGCACACTAAAAACTAGTAATTACTCTGCTTGAAATGAAGATAGAGGTTTTTCAGATTTAATGTGTAAGTCCTTCTTCATCTCATTCCTGACTTGTAAATACTTTACAGGCCATTGCAGCACAATCTTGTCTTGCTCCTAAAATGCATGAGACATAGATTATGGTTAAACAGACCCAGTGTAGAGCTAGCACAGTGTTCCAACACATTTGTGTTCCTGTCATTTTCAGGTTTTCTCTGACTAAGTACTGTTAAATGGTCTCTTGATCCTGTTGTACTTTTTATTATTAGAACAGATTACAGTGGTACTAACAAATAATATCAAGTATGTGATACAAACTACAACTAAAGGAGCCAAAGTTTTAATGCATGAAGTTTATTCAGAGCTCTTCAGTCTTGAATTAATTCTAAACAGGAGCCACTGAATTTCCCATCATGGCTTCTGTTAAAGTTTTACTCTGACATCTCTAGTATGTAGTACCTGTAATAGCTGAATTTTTTTCTTTACCTTGGACTCAGAGTTTCTTTGCATTTCTTAAATGATCTAGTCTTACTGACATTCTTGACTTGGTTTTCTTTCTTTCAAGAAACATTATTTAAGTAGTTGTTCTGCAGGTGCAGTCCTGAAACAAATAGAAAACAACCTATTAACTGCAAGTCCAAAGAAATGCTTTGTGAATCTTGCTAAACTTAACACTTCGATGCAAAATTTCAACCTCACTGAAATGGAACATTGTGCAGTCTTTGTTACTAAACCTGATGCTGCTGAATGCTGGTGTCACTGCTTGGAGATGTTCAGCACACAGACATTAAAGAATGCATTTTCTCCCTATTATTAAATTTGTACAGTAGAAGTATATGTTTCCAATGACACTGTAAACACCTCATTTATAATCCTTTTATGTCATAATTAACTGTTTATTTTACTTTTTACCAGTTTTTGAGGATTTAGTATTAAATATTTTGGCTTTCTTATTATATAAATTGTATAGTTATTTGTATTTTGTTTCTCCCTACATATTTTACTTCCGGGACAGTATTTACTACCTTGTCTCATAGTTACACACCCATTATATAATCTTCCCTAATAACAGAGGTTGTTTCTGTTAGGAAATCTTATTAAAATGTATTAATAAAATGCAGTGTCATTTGCATTCATTAAATAATAAAATAATCAAAAAGCATAGCTCATAGCTCAATGGAGGACAGCAAACTTTACACTGATTTTTACCCCGTGTGTAAATTTGAAAATAGCTGCATCTGGCATTACCTGTATTTAGGAGAAGCTACAATCATATAGGTTATATATAAGTCAAGTCCATGTCATTGTGTATTGATCATAGGCTATACTGAGAATATAATGATTCAAAGTATCTGGCAAATGGTGTTTAGTATTTCTATCTATATTATAGGTTTTTTCAGAATACTATTGCGTATGGTAAGTTATACTGCAGTGTTAAAGAATGATTTTTTCATTTAAGTGAATGTTTTTTTTTTTTTCTTTTGTAATTGTATAACTTAATAATAAGCAAGTATCCTGATTTTTTTGTAGCAATTTAAGTATTATTAGTAAAGTCATATTAAAGCAAAAACCCAAACGGACAAATGAATACAGTGTGACAGTGGACTATATCATTTACAAAACTTCAAATATACTAGTAAGCACCCAAACCTGGAAAATATAGCTTTTGATCTACAACATGAATATTTTTTTTCTGATTTAGTAAATGGAGAGTCCAACACTAATTCCATCGAGAATGGCAGAAACAGCCCATCTTGTGGGGTACTTCCATCATCTCCAGAAACCTCACTTTCTACTCAACCTCAGAATGAAAGTGCAATTAGAACGGTCCATCCAGAAGAAACAAACCTTCCTGTCTCAGCTGACTCTACCGAACAGCCAGCAGCAGTAATCCAGAACCTGGATGCCTTACCACAAGGGTAAGAATATATAGCTCATAATAATTAGCAAAAATAAATGAACATTAGCTTTATAGCAGTAACTTCCATTCTACCATGCCTATTTCACTTTCATAACTGTATGAATAACTGTTTATTACTGATTTGGGAACATTTACAAGATTACTTTTTGAAAATATATAATATGCATTTTAATTATAAGATATTATTTATCTCAGTCAGGTACCAAAGCTATACCCGTTGTCACCTGGTTATGAGCTGGCTTTTTACTGTATAGACAAGTTGTAAAATGAATGAATGAATGAATAATGCTATAGCTTTAAAAAGTATTCTCCACCTTTGCCATATTTTAATAGATTTTATTGAGTTTTTTGCCGTTCAATCAAAAACAGGAAATAAATTATATTGGATAATTGTTTATTTGAGTCAATATTTTGTGGCAAGCTCTTTTGGCAGAAATTTTAGTAATTTGTCTTTAAACTGAAAATCTCTACTATCCTGGTAAATTTGGGCATTACATTATATGCATATTCCTTGCAAATCTGCTCAGACACGCAAAGTGGATAGGGTCTGTTGATGCTCCTTAATCTCATGGTTTGTCTCAACATGCTACAACACTGATTTTTGTCATTTTAAAGAACAAGTCCTGTGAGTATTGCTAGTGTTGATCGTTGAAGTTTGCCAAAGTGTTTTTCACTACAAATATGCTGTGTTTGCTGAATATTTTCCAGGAAATTTGCAATGCAGTTGGCTTTCACAAACGTATTTTCCAAGTGCCCCATGATGATGCTTTGTGAGGCCAGCTTAACATTGCAGAGAGCAACCATTAGGAGAGCTTTCACAGATGCGCAGTGTAAAATTGTTGCTGATGTGGCCGCAGCTAGGTCTCAAGCACA
>JANRMT010062806.1:37818605-37843987 GCA_026402145.1 Polypterus bichir lapradei | reverse complement strand
TGCTGATGTGGCCGCAGCTAGGTCTCAAGCACATGAACAAAAAAAAAAAAAAACGCATCCTTCAAATACACTTAAAAGACCAATGCACCATTAGTTCAGTTCATCCTTCCCCACTGACTTTAGTGCATTTATTGGAGCTTGGTTAAGTTTGCAAACATTTCTATGATTTTGCAAAAGCCACAGAATTCACTCATAACTAGTTATTTCATATGAAGAAAAGAAAATAAACACATTATATAATTTTGAAGCATGAACAGAGAAAATTCAATATATTAAAAAATAAACATAATTTTAGTTATTAAGAGTGGTTTTAAATCCAAATTACAACTGTTTCAGGTTGGTTTTATTCTGGAATGGAAATAGATAACCACTGCATTTGGATATAAGATGTCTATAAATAGGTCTGTCATATGAAATGATGCATTCACTTCAAGGTAAACCAAGTGTACAACAGCACTTGTGCCCAAGTAAAATGTGTGTTATTTAAAACCTTTTTTATAAGAAGAGCAGTTTCTTTATAATCAAATATCTGTAAGTACACAAGCTCATATAACTGAGTATGCAATAAAGTCGTACACAAAGAAATAATACGCACGATAGTTGCTATTTGATTCTTGTGGGCCTAAAATTCACAGTCAAGCCAAAATTGTTATTCATGTAACGATACACCGTTAATTTGTGTAGAATTCACATAATCCATAATGGGTTAATATCTTTTACAAAATTATATGAATTCTTCATTATTTCGAGCTGGCTGAGATTCTGTAACATAAAACCTTGCAGTTACCAAATCTGTATGTTTGAAGGGGTGTGGGAATTTACAAGTATATTGCAGTCAAGAAGCTGCCTGTAAAGACTTTGGGAGAGTGCAGGGACTGGTTAGTTATTTACAGTTTTATCTAATTATCTCAGCTTAAAGCAGATCTATATTTTTAGGGTAAAAGTAATTTTTGACTAATTTGAGACTGATATCTATAATATTACATTTTCTGCTTTAATATATTGATTTTCTGTCCACAAATTCATATTGGATCTTGCTTAAGACAGAACAGGTCCAGGGATATACAGGGTGGTCCAGATCTAATTATGCAATTATGAAAAGGTGAACACATCGCACTCGCTGTTCGACTGACAACTGTCTCCCCGCCATTTTGGAATGCAGGGCAGGTGCTGCCATCTATCTGCAACAAAAATAATTTTTTTTGAATTCTCTATGTAATAAACTTAATAAGTTATAGCGTAATGAAAATTGCATAATTAGATCTGGACCACCCTATACTATTGCATGTAGTCTATTTATCAAGTATATTATAACGTGGGTTGCAGAGATGTATGAAATGATGAAACGTATGTATTTGGTGTCTTTGCTTTATAGCCACGACATGGTAAACGCTACACAATATCCGAATTTGCACAATGTCCCTTTTCCTGAAACTGAAATCTTGCCATCTTACTGATGTTGTTCTGTTTTTCTCAGTAGTATGTCTTTTTTTAATCTGCGTTTTTATCCCATGTATACCATTCTTATGTTGTCTAATCATGATAGATGCATCTAATGATTGGAAGTCATGTTGCTTGCAGGGCATGTACAACAACAGTAAATACCTGCAGTGTACGTCTTTATGCTCTAATTTCTTGTAGTTATAAATTCATTATATATATGGACAGGTTGTGTATGCACTCTGCCCTCTGTATCCATAGGGTTTTCTTTCCAAGATCCCCCCGTGAATACCAGAATCCATGAGCGCTCAAGTCCCTTATATAAAATAAAATAAAACGATATTTAGTATTTGTATATAACCTATACAGTACACATTCTCCTGTGTATTTTTAAGGCATATCTAGACTACTTCTAATAATCAATGCAATGTAAGTACTATTTGTAAATAGATGCTAAACAGTTCTGTATTGTTAAGGGAATAACGACAAGAAAAAAAGTCTGTACATCTTCAGTACCAATGCAACAGTTGGTATGCCTATAGCACATAGCGTACGTTAGCAGCAACCTAACATTTTCTTTCTTTCAACACTTATAGATTGCTTTTGTTTAATCATCTGAAAGAGAAATACCTACAATAAAATACATAAAATTTAAAATGCAAGTCCATATAGAAAATGTAATTATTACCAGAATAAATAGAAATGTATTCTTTCTCTTTCACATGCGCACACTGTGTTAACCCCTTCCGATTGCAGACATTGACACTTTAGAGGATGCTTAGTAATACTGTAATGACCCAAATGCTGCTGGAGACAGAGGAATGGCATTACCCTGTTTACTCTAATTGCTGGTAAGTGACCCCAAAATGTACTGTTTGGGTTTTTCAGTGCAGCACTGTGTTTTGACATGCTGCTCAGGTCTTTAGTGGCACCACACACTCCCAGCTGCTTTGTCTCTTTGTAACCTCTGCTGCTTGGATTGACCTTACTACTTGGTCAGAGGCATCCTGCATTTCATTCTGTTCCCCCAGCTATTTTTGAGGAAGCCCAAACTCTGTATCTAAATCTAAGTCCTGGCAAGCGTCTGGCCCGATGGTTAGTTTCATCCGCGAATGTGGAACCCATGGATATGAGGGATTGATGGTATTCTGCTTATTGTACCCTATTTTGTACTTCCTAGTATGGACCCAGTTATGGACTGGCATCCCATATGAGATGGTTTCTGCCTTTTACTCGATATTACTGGAATAGGCTTTGTGTTCTTACAGCCTTGAATTGGTTTTAGATGGCTTGACAATTGAATATAATGTTATGTTTTTACTATTTTAATATCAGTATACTCTATAAGTTGAATGTAGAAAACTGATATTATTGAACATAACAGTTTTTTTTGTTGCAAATTTGTCCTTTAGCTTTTTTTAAACACCTAATTCTTACTTTTATCTCCCCCAAATAATTACAAAGTTAACATTTTAAAAATAAATGCATGTTGTGCATTTAAAAACCCTTGTTGAAATGCTGTTAGGGAGAAAAGAGTAGTGTACTTGGAGGTTTGGAAAAAGTTTTAATGGTTTTTACTAACTGTGAATGCTGCATTGTGCCTAGTTTCAAAAGAAATGTGTATAAAGGTATACTTTATGTCAAGGTTTGAGAGAACTTTGTTTACTTTGCCAGGTAGTGAAAGGCCTTACTTTTTCTGGATGACCTATTCTGCCTCAGCTTTACTTTACTTTCTTTGTTTATTTTGGCTAAAATGATATGCTGTTTTTCAGTTCAAAAAATGAAACTACTCTTAAGACTTATTTTGTGCTACTAGCTATAAATGCATGAACAAGTAAGTGAAGTAAAAGTTACTTAAAACTGTTCACATGACCCCACCCAAACACAAATGAAAAGTGCACCATTTTAAATGATTTTGAAATAATTTAAAACTGCTATTGTTTAACTTTGTATGGAATGATTTTAAAATACAAAGTATAAAAAGTGTTCTTTACCCCTTATTCAATTAGTTAAAGCTCCTGTTGTTAAACTAGTTATATGGTACATTTTATTTTTTAGACTGATTCCTTTAGTATTAGGGTGTTGTATTGTGTTAGTCATTAAGAATGTAATGAGAAGTCAAGCAAAATTACACCTTTTATTGGCTAACTGAGCCAAGTTTCAAGGCAGCTAAGCCCGCTTCTTCGATATCTTCCCTGAAGAAGGGACTTTAGCTGCCTCGAAAGCTTACATAGTGTTATCTGTTCAGTTAGCCAATAAAAGTTGTAATTTTGCTTGACTTCTTATTACAGACAGATTCTTACAAATGTCCAGTGGTAATGGAGTAAAGTACAGCTATAGAACTATACATTTATTAAAATCTTTTTATTATTTTTATTTTCAATTAGTTTTTGGTTGATTTGTACTTTTTCTCATACATGCTTGCCAGAGGAGCAAATGTGGCAGCAGCAGTGTCTGCAAAGCAGGAGTAAATTCCAAAATATAATTTAGGTTTGTAGCAGGATGCAAACAAGTACACTCCCACTGAGAATCTTTACTGTTCAAATGCTTATATTTACACTTATTTATTCAGTCAACTACTTGACTTCTTGTTTAAAGTGACTTACATGGTTTTCTTTTTGGGAAGTCTTGTTGTTTAAAGTTTATGACCTTATTCACTTTAGCTGTACTACCCAATTTAATTCTTGGATACCGAGCCCAGTTTTAAATACATGAAAACATACTTCCTGCTGTGGTGTATCACCTGCTTATCATTTCCAAAGATGACTCTAATTAAATGTTTTGTTGTATGTTTGAATTTCTTCTGTTAAATATATACTTTTAAATGAAACAACAAATTCTTTTCCTGTTTAATTTTTTAGCCTGTGGCAATTTATTATGTTGGAAAAAATGTGTGGTTTTGATAATATAATTTTGTAATTCATATGTTCTCAGAAAAATCACTATTAAAATCTTAATTGTTAACTGCTGTTATTTAACTGTTTGTACTATAATGTTTAGCATTTCAGCAAGGTCTTGTACAGCCTGTATTATATAGTGTTTGTTAAATTCATTTGAAAATTGAAATTGATATCTGTGTGATGATTCATGTTATTAATTCACATCCTGAATGTATTTGGTGCTCTAAAAACATTTTATATAAAAAAAGAAAAAAGAACATTATCATTATTCATTAAATTTATAAAACATAAAATCTATTATATACTAACCATTCATTAACTTTTCTAATCTCAAGCATTAAAGGTCCCAATTATGAATTTAAAAGTATTTTCACATCTTAGTTCTGATTTTAAACAGTAAGAATCGACTTACTGGGATTAGATGGTCCAAGTCTTAATTCTGACTATGGTAAGAAGACCAGTGGGATTTGAATTTTGATTCAGAAAAAAAAATCCCACCTCATAGGTACAGAGAATACATATTTAATGTATATGCATGTGAATAATGAAAATACCATGAAACATTTTTTACACTAATTTCCAATATGAGTTTTTATGAGATTATGATGTCAGGAGATTTTAACTGTGCAATAAACCCTTTTTTGTATAGGTCAACAGCAGTTTCTGTTTAAAGTGCCTTGATAACTTCATTTTTAATCAAGGAAGACAAGTTGATGGATCCATTGGAAGTTTCTCCACCTATAATGGAAAGTGGAAACAGTATTCCTTTTTTCCACCGGTGCATTATAGTTGCTCCTAAATTGATTACCTTGAGACAGTGTTATATTTTTCTCACCTGTGCATCATACTTGCTTATAAATTAATTTCTTCTTTGTTGGTAATAATTTGCTTTCTCTAAAATATTGTTAACTATGAAATATCATATAATGCATTGCTGGAAAGTTGAGTTACTCAGAGAGAAAGTGATCTAATGTTATCTAAAACTAGAAAACAAAATACTTTTTTCTTTTAGGAAATGATCCCAAGCCAAGCTTTTTCATGATTTGGCAAGAATGCCTGAATGTTGTTGTAGAATATACAAGCGGGGCACTTCTTAAATTTTTTTATGTCTCTATGTGCATTACTTGAGTAACTACCCCATATTGGCCACACTTTTTGCCTAGCTCTCTGAATTGGCAGGGGAAATTTGACTTACTGCAGTTTAATTTACAACATATATGTTTAGGATGTAGTATTGATTGTATTTTAATTGAGCTGTGTTGTACTTATTTTAATGTGCTTTATAAGCTCACTAAAATTTAAACAAAACATTAAATTATATTCCCTTAACTATAATACAACAAATGATGCACATTTCTTTTTCTCATAATTTATAAAAAAGACAATTATGCTAGTACTGTATAAACCCACTAGAAGACCAGCCTCTTTTTAAATGTGATATTTTGCACATAATTATTTAACAGAGTCTGGTAAAAAAAAAAAGAATTTATAGAGTAGCAGATTGCCTGGCTAAAAATATTAAAAGAAAACTCCGGCAAATGAAAAATGACTGCTTTTACCCTAAGGGGCCTCCTGCTCCTTACAAGAACTTGAAAAGCTTCATTGTTTTAAAGCAGGTTTATATGGTGACAAAAACTTGGTAATGTTAATCCCTGAAGGCAAGATAAGTCTGTGATGTGTCTTGAATTAACAGTATTTGGTGGAAAAGGCCCTTTGTTAGAAAGAGTTAACCCTGAACAGAACAGATGTTGGGCAGGTTTAATTAAGTTTTCATGTTTCTAAAAGACACAACAGTGCTTACTTTCGTTTTGAAGTTTGCATTTTAATGTAGAGGAGAGAATTGTCTCTTCTGTCTCCAAAGTGCATAGTCTTAACAAATTGTCACGTGTAAACAGCAACATTCTGTTTTTTTTTTTTAAACAAAATGTTTTCATCTGTAGAATAGGATATATAGGCAATATAGAGTTTGCACTTTTACAGATGATGCAAGGATGAATGTTATCTGAAAGTTGTCTTGTTTTGGTTTATGTAAAAGCAGAGTATCATTTAGCATTTGAGATTATGTTAAATTTATAGAAGTAACACAGTACACTTAAGAGTGACTTTCTAGTTTGTGCTTGAGTGATAGCAGGTATCAAATGTGGATTCAGACAAATGTTTGCTATGGACTTTTACCTTAACATCAGGAAGGAAAGGGATGATATAGAATCTATCAATAATTGGTTACACTTTGCACTGTGCTAAAAATAATGTACAGTAGCTTGTTGGAGTTGTAGCTGAATGTTTATACTTGCATGGCTGTAGGAAATCCCTACAGGGCAGTACACTTAAGGGTAAAGATTTGAGCATTTATAACAATAAAATGCCAGAATATGTAAAACAAAATGTAAATACACTACTTAACACTATTAAATATTTAAAGTTCAATGATGAAAAACCATGAAAGGATACATTAACATTATGCCATGCTTATTTTTTTAAATTATAGAAACCACAAGAGTATAAATTTATTAAAAGATGTTTTTTTTTCATTACTGTTAGTTATAATATGTAGCAAACTTAAATGTAGTGGTTTATTATATAACAAACTTTGCACTAGTAACCATCTAAACTAGCAGTTGTTATTACTATCCTATAAAATATAAAACAGTTTTTCTTTTTTTGCAGAATACATACTCTATTCATCTTTTTTGAACAGAGGCCCCTTTACAAATGTTTAACTTGATTTCATTGAAAAAAGTGTACTTCGCTTATTTGCAAAGAAATAAACTATTTATTTAGCTTCAGAAAGGCAGGCCTTAAAAGGTGAAGACCCCTTCTAATGTAGGAGTCAGAGGTTGGGTTCTGAGTGAAGTTCTTTGTCCAGCATCTTGTGAGTAGGTCTGTTTTCAGGGATGAAGACTTCCTGAGGTGTAGTTTGTTAAACCTCAATGTTGTAACACTCTTTGAAAGATTCTTTTTCAGTCAAGGCATCACTTTTTCCTTTCTAGTCTCTTTTTTCTTGGGTAATATAATGTTATACTGTTATAACCAAATTTGTTTTTGTTACAAGAATGATAAAGTTATATTTAACAATAAATCAGTTTATTAATATTAATCAATCTCATTAATAAAGTTAAATCATTTTGGTTTGTTATATTTGTTTCCAAAGATAATTTATTTCATGTTTAATAGGCACCAGATTTAAATAAAACTTTAAAAACTCAGCTTTCCAATTTTATTCATTCAATTATATACTCTTCTGATTCATTTTAAGCATTTTTACATAAAGCCTGATATTACTGCAATCATGCCAGATGATTATAAATACCATACCTACATGAAAATGTATTATTAAATAATGTAAATACAAAGTGTTTGACTTTTTGTCCTAGTTTTACATGTACAGATATCTATGCTGTTTATCATGATCTTTCTTTTGCAATTCAAAAGAGAAAAAAGTATGTTTGTCATTATATAGGTGGTACATTTCCAAGTTAATGTTTTAAATTTACCAATATCATATGTAATAATATTTTGTAAACCCTAAAAAGTGCTGTACATGTTAATTTTTGACAGATCATTTTAGTGTGTGGTTGTTTTGGATAAATTATAAGATGGTTTTGTGTCATTGCACTAGGGATACATTGTTCTGCGATACCAAGGACTGTAGTGTGATTGACCTCCAAAGCCTCTATAGCCAGTCTCTATTGGCAGATATTGTGCATACCACCCCTGCTTCAGGCAGTCATCTACCAGTTATACATATCTGGCCCTCTTTCTCTCATATGCCTCCTCCATCTGGCCTTTGCAGGAAATTGCAAGTTTCTCAATTTAGTATAAAAAAGTCAGGTGTTTATTTTCAGACTGATATAATCTAATGGAGCTTATGCAGGGGCACTTGTCTGGAACTATGCCTAAAATGATTTTCAGTCCATTGCAGAATTTAATGCCACCATCTGAGTGACAGAAATGAACCTAAAACTCGTATCCTTGGGATAACTCCGGGAAAAGAAGAGACCTCTGAGGAACATTTCTTACAAACACAGGCATGGATTCAAACAGAGGTCCTAGGAACTGGGAGCAACAGCACTCTGCTGAACTAACCTCCCTGCACATGCATACACACACAAGTACACACTATTTTGGGTTGTTGTCTTTCAATTTTAGTTAGCCACCTCTCAAAATCAAATCTATTTGAGTAATAAGTATTAGTGCCACTACGTCCTCTCAGATAATGCATACTGCATAAAGTAGACAAAGTTATTTAAAAAATACATACATATATATGAAATTATAATCTGTTTCTTTCTTTGCCAGTCATGCTAAAACAGCTGAATGATTTTCATAAAAGTTGCATGCTTCTCCATTCTTGTTCCAAAGCTTTGAACCAATCCCCCTTTATATATTTGAATGGCAATCAATTTACTTGTGTTTGGGTGTCTTTTGAAAACATCATTTTTTATTAAATGTTTTGGATCTGCTTAGTTTCTGCCCTGCAGGGTAGCTGCTGTTGCACTGACAAAGAGTTGAGCGTACTGATTTTTGTAGTATTTTAACTTCACATATAATTATGTACTTGTTCTAATTCCTTTGTGCTTGCTTTTTATCTTGTTCTCTGATGCTTGCAAATTTAATCCTTTATTTAACTGGCTTTGTAAGTCCTCTTGTATAAAGATGTCTGCTAAATAAATAATAAAAATAATATAAAGTATCAGAGAAAAGGGTTGTAATGGAGGTGGACTGTCTAAAACCCCGAGACCTAAGTCAGCAGGAGAGCACTCGGGCTGATGGGAGGACACTGTTATCAAGGTGCACAAAGTTCTGTTCTGGCAAAAGTGAGATCTTAACTAAGGCAGCTGATACAGGTTTTACTGTATTGCCAGATTAGAATTTTTGTCTAAGATTACATCTTTTTGTGTCATCATGGATTGTGTTTAGTAATGTTGAATTTCCAAAAGACAGTATTTCCCTGCTTATTTTCATCTGAGAAATGTACATGTGCAAAAGGGGTGTACAGTGTTTGTAAACACTTAAGGAACAATGTTCCTTTCTTTCACCCATGAAAATACTTTTAAAGCTCAAACACCCTTTTTAATCATTTTCACAGTTCCAAAATCAAGTGTGTATGCAAAGTTTAGCAAAACTGTATGCAAAAGGAAGCTCGGCTGTTTTGTTCACCACTATGTTATTTTGTAATGTAATGTCATACATAACCAAAGAACCAAGATTTGGGCTACCAAGCAAGGACAGTAGTGGCCTGCTGCATGCTGGTCAAATATGCAGGTAGGAATTTCATAGCACTTTGTGCACATGACAATAACTCTGAAATGAACTGATGACGCTACATTTTTTATTAGAGCAAATGCATATTTTGCCGTTTATATTTTCACAAGCATAGTACCAGTTCTTTCAAACTGACATTGCCTCCTACACTATCGTCATAAACTTGAACAGCAGAGAGCACAAACAACACCTGCGGCAACATGTCATTCACATTTATCACTCATCCATTAAAATTTCCAAATGCCACTGTATAATATGATGCTACAAAAAGGGATTTTCCCCTTCCATCAGGTTATGTTTAATTTTAAAACAGGTTACATTTATTTTTAAAACATGTAATGTGCTCTCTGCACATGTGACACACATATATATGCCTAATTGGGTTTTGTAGGACATGTTTCGACTATAGATGGTTCATTGTAAACAGGAGCTTGCTCTCTGTTGGACTAGGTTAACAAGAGCACCTTGGATCTCTGCAGTTCAACCTCACCGCCCCTTCTTTGAGTGCCACCTTTCTGAGCCATTGGATTGGTTTATGAGATCCTTAGTGTGCCATCCAGTTTTTTTTACCCCTATTTTTAAGTAAAATTCACTCATGGTTTCTCCAGATGTATATTCTGCATCTGGCATCAGCAAGGCTAGCATTGCAGTGCGAAGTGTGATAGAGATAAGCCACGATGAAACAGAATGAAACGTGATTTTTAAGGTGATGCCAAGTGACTGTTCAGAATATGGTAGAAAAAGAAAGACAGAGTACTGCGTTAGTAACTTTTATTTTTTCTTAACGGTAGATATTTATTCAGGTCCACTTTATGAAGAATAACATCTTTGTAACATTATGGAATACCACCAATGGTGCCGTCCTCTGTAAGTATTGAACAAGACTTCCAGTTTATTAATGTGAGATTAAATGTCTATTTGTCAAACCACACTAATCCAGAAAATACAAAGAAGTTGTGTTCACGGTTCTAAGCTAGTAAGGAGTTAATAGCGATTATGGAGTCCGATCATACACAAAAAGAATACATTTGCAACTATTGAAAAAAGAGAAATTGATAGTTATTTGAAGGGCAGTGTAAATGATGATAAATTGGACACTTGCATTTCAGCCAACATTGAAAAAAGGTTTAAAATATTGTTTGTAACCTTAACCCATTATAGAAATATGCCCAGGCAATACCCATTACTTCAGCTAGTTATTGCTATTAATACTATATGTGTGTGTGTGGTTACGTCAGATTTACATGTTAGTATATAATTACTAACCATTTAGTCCTCACCTAGTCCTAAAAGTAGATCTAATTGTTGAGAAACATTAAGCAGAACACAGGATATGATATTTTTTATTTATTAAGAAATAACAAAGTAGAACTTGTTATGTGCTTATTTTCACGTGAGGTTAGATTTATTTAAGTTTATGACTGGGTGAGGACTAGAGCCTCTTTGTCACATCCTAATATGAAAAAACAAACATAATTGAAAGGTGAATTTTTTTATGGGGCAGTGCATATGCACACATATTTATATACAAACGATCATCTTATCTCATTTTGTCATGCTGCTTTTCATGGTGAGTGTAATGGTTTCAACAGGCCAACCAGGTCAGCCCAGACTACTCTGTTCCCAGCTACAGATTCCAGCTGTTCCTGGAGAATTACCATGCTTTCCCAAGCCTGTTAAGGATTATACTCCCTCCAGTTAATCCTGGATCTGCATATGCAGAGGAGCTGCCTGGGGGACATCCTTAAAACATGCCCAAACCACCTTAACTCTCTCCTCTCAATCCAGAGGGCCAGTGACTCTGCTCTGAGCCTTTCCTGAATTAATTAGCTTTTCATCATGTCACAAAGTGTCAGCCCAGCAGCCCTGCCAAAACATCTAATTTTTGCCACTTATACATGCAAACTCATTGTTTCAGTCATTGCCCATAACTCGTGACCATAGGTGAGGAGACGGGTTTAGGTCAACTGGTAAACTGTGAGATTTGTTGTTGGACTAAGCTCCTGCTTTACCACCATGGACTGGTATAGCACCTGCAGAACTGCCGCCAAGTGTCCAATCTCTACCTTCATGGAATGCCAGGGCACACTCATGAACACATCCATACTTGGACAATTTATAATCAACAGCAAACATGGCTGGATAATCACACAAACCCATTGTAAATACATAAATGGCACCATAAGCAATCCAGCTAGGACATGAAGTGTAGTGTAGACTCTATTAGGTGGCAGTAATGCCCATTTTATTTTAAGATGCACAATGCTGCAGTGATTAGTACCAAAGCTTCTCTCTGTTGCTTCCGGAGTCCAGTGCCTGGACATTTAATTTCTGAAGTTTGTGCATTTCCTTTTCATATCTGTTGTTTTTTCTCTAGATAGTCTGGTTGTGAGATAATTTAATTCTTAACTGCAAATAGTCATTGCGTGCATGCGAGTATGCAAAAGGGGATTGTCTCCAGCATTGCAGCCAGTACATCCATGATTGGCTTTAACCATTCATGACACTGAATTGGGAGACTAGGGTTTGAGTATATTTTGTTATTTTAATTTTAAAACAATCGTGACGATCTTAATTAGTGTGTGAATGCACCTTTGGAAAAATGTTGGTACTTTTTTGCAATAACTAAAGTTGGGATTGCATCCAAAACGTTTTTCCTTTTTTCTTTGCTGTTTACAATTTTTCAATTACCTTACATTTTCCTAAATCTAAAACTTCATACACAAACACTTAACAAGTTGTATTTTAAGTTAGTAATATTTTGGATTTATGTTTTGTTTTGCAAATAACATTTTGTTAGGAAAACATATGTGGGATACAACTTGAGTGATAGAACTTCAGTCAACCCTTCTGCAAATACAGTTTTTAAATTAGAATTTTCACATTAGCTTAGTATTTGGCAATTGTTTAATTTGCTTCTTTCAGTTTAGCAATTCATTTTTATAGGAGTATGATGCCAGAACCTTAGAGGACTTGTATTGAATATAATTTCCTACCCATTTGTTTTTTTTAACAGCAAGCTGTCTGGAAAAAAGGTAATGCGATAATTTTTAGAGCATATTGCTCCTAATTGGTTGCAGATTTAAACCTCTGGAAATATTTTTTACCATATTGTTACAATAAATGCCGGTATTATGTGATACCAAATTAGAACTTCAAAACATGCTTTATTTAGGCTGCTTTGGCAAAGTATATAAGCTGTTTAACTTATATTTAACTTATATAAGCTGATTTTTGTACTTCACAAAATTGTTTAGAAATGTATGGATCGTTGTTTCTGGAGTCCCATGCCTGGACATTTTCTTTGTGAAGTTTGCGCATTTAATATGTTAATTTTCTTCTTTGCAATTATCTTAACAAAATGATTTTTGTTATTCTTTTATTATAGATGGGAACAGAGAGTCCTTCCCAATGGACGAGTATACTATGTTGATCATAACACAAGGACCACCACCTGGGAAAGACCTCTACCTCCTGGGTAAATTCAAGTTTTAAATTCCTTTGATTTTATATAAATGATTAATTGTTTAAATACTGCATACAATTTTCATAATGATGGATAATTACTGGATACGAGGTGAGGTGTGTTATTTTGTAAAATCATCAACTCTCAATATACATATGGTTAAGAAAAGACGTTTAAAACCCAAATAATCTGTCAACTCTAATTCACCTGAGTGTCCCCAATAATATCAAGTTAAAATTTGCTCTTATATTTCAACAAGATGTATTCTTAAATTTAATGTTAAGCATTTAAGCATAATGTTTATGGATTTTTGGCCTTTGCAGAACTCCTAAGGGATTTTGAAAATTTCTGCAAGATTTCCTAGGAGGTGAATGTTTGACAGACCTGTGCAACATGATTGCATGTGAAAGCAGGATTTCAGCAGACTATAAAAGAAATTTATTTTTTTCAGTGTGTTCCATTGGAGTGTAGGCCATATCACTTGATCAGTTAATGTTGGTGGCTGAGAGATTTGCTAATGAAAGAATAAGGGATCAGGTGAAAGTTAGTGAAATGCACTATGGTTTGATGTCTGCAAAGGGAGCAACACATATGATTGTTGTTGTCTGGCAAATGCAGAAAAATCATCTGGCAAAGGGAAAGAAGAATGCATCAGAGTTTTAGGGTTCATTCTCCATGGCAAGATGAGGAACTTGGTAATACAGAAAGAACAGAGTACAAGCATTGCATCTCTGGATGGGGAATTTTATCTAAAGTATACCCAAGGCAGAATACAACTTGAAACACCCTGTAATGCTAGGCCATATGCCTGTCTTAAAACTCTCTCAGATAGAACTAAATTTAAACATGTTACCAGTGGAATTTTTAGTACTACCACGGCTTTTAATATCGTATACAGTATGACATTATTAGCATGTAGACATATTTTGTTCAGCTGTAAGAATTCCAAACCCTGCTATTGACCTTGCATTGTGTTTGCTGGCATAGGTTCCAGTTTCCCCATGACCCTGCTTTGGATAAGTGGGTTTAGAAAATGGATGGATAGAAGAAACTCAGTTCCCATTATATAACTTGATGGAAAAACCATGTACTATATTCTCAGAACTGGGGGTAAAAAAATGTAATTCTTCCTAAGAAGATCTATTCAAAACTATTACAATGCATGGCACGAGTTCATTATGTAATTATAAAATAAGCTTAATTTTCTTACTTTACTTGATATATATATATATATATATATATATATATTAGAATTTTCTATATTCCTGCATAAATATGACCTACAACATCATCAGATTTTCACTCAAATCCTAAAAGTAGATAAAGAGAAACCAGTTAAGCAAATGAGACAAAAATATTATACTTGGTCATTTATTTATTGAGGAAAATGCTAGACTATTACATATTTGTAACCTATTTAAGATGGGGCTCTCCATTCATATTGCTCTCTTTTTTCCACTGTGGAGCTAGTTGCATAGTTTTCACTTTGTTAGTGTATTTTGTCGTAAAATATTTTTTGAGTAAAGGTGGTGGGGATCCAAGGTGTGGAGTCAGACCACATCCAACTTCTTCCCAGTCTCACTGCATGGGGCAGAGTCAAACTAAAAATACATGGGGTGCCTCCCATATTCCTGGCAGTTGCTTATTTTATTTTTTTCTTCTCCTGTTAGATTATTTCGTACAGAACTTCTGAACTGCATGATGGAAAAAAAATATTTTGCACACCATATAATTATGTACCTAGTTAATTAACTATTTAGTATGCACCACATAATACATGTAAAGGTGTTTTTTCACATCAGATGTTTGAGCACTGAATTTTAACACGTAGAGTTGAAGCTGATATGACTCCTACCCCCATTTCACCAACCATTATATCCATTCACCAACCGCACTTTTTGCACTAAGGACTTGCTTGGTTATGTGGGAAAGATAAATGAGACTTTTGGGTGTATTGCACAAATAACTCCATGCTTTCTAGACAGTTGGCTCCATAATTCTTTTCTGTGTTGCATAATGCTAATAGTTAACTTTCCTTTTGCTGAACTATTAGCCTAATAAATACTGCATAAACATATTAATTGGCTTGGGGCTGAACTTCAGCATGGGATTGCTGGACTCATGTCAATAATTTTTAAAACTCCTACATAGTTTAATTTAATAAAGCAGGCATATTCTGTTGCTCTTCTATGGTTAAAAAAAAAAACACTTTTATTTTGGCCATTTTATCCCATTGCAGAATTGGTTTAGAAATAGAAATGTATGATTTGTGCATGCCTTGAAAGCACAATGATCTGACCAATAAGCTGTGACTTGCAGACATTTAACTTGTAGTATCATGCATTTGAATGAGATAATTGGAAAGGATAACAAGATCAAATTCACATTCAACCCCAAAATGTAATGGATAGGACTGCAGTTATCCATCCAGTAATCTATCCATTTTCCAACTCCATGTTTAGAGTTGTGGGGAGCTAGTGCCAGTTTTAGCATCACAGGGTGTTAGAAAATAAAAGTCAAGCTTTAAACTGTATAGCCATCTGTGCAGCTGTGAGTAGTCTACATTTTTTTACAAAGTAAAATTGATTAAGCTATTGTTCTAAAAATTCATATTGACCTGACATGCATGTGACTTAGCTCTTATTTTAAATACAAGGCAATCTAGTCATACAACAAGTGATACGCTAACAGGTGTTCATAATCGCAATGCAGTTAGTAGAGCTTGTAAAAGAGCATATTTCATTGCTAAAAAAACTACTTTTTTGTACTCAGTGTAATGTTCTTTAGTATAACTGAAATGTGTTAAACATAACAAGGTGATGTACATTGGATCCAGAACTAATCATAACATTTTCTGAGTTGTCTAAGTGGTTGCAGACTCCGCATGTTTGAGGAAAATAAAAACAGTACCTGCTGCCTAAACTTTTTGTCTGTTTAAACTAAAGTAGTTTTGATTATTTTCAGACTTATTTGAAAAAGAACATCTTTTTCCTATGGTGTTAAAGTTATGACTATTGTTTACTTATAAGACATTTATCTAAGGAACTTAACAATCAACACTGAACAAAATTTAACATACAGTACACGAAGTGTAATACTTTATATACACTCACCTAAAGGATTATTAGGAACACCATACTAATACGGTGTTTGACCCCCTTTCGCCTTCAGAACTGCCTTAATTCTATGTGGCATTGATTCAACAAGGTGCTGAAAGCATTCTTTAGAAATGTTGGCCCATATTGATAGGATAGCATCTTGCAGTTGATGGAGATTTGTGGGATGCACATCCAGGGCACGAAGCTCCCGTTCCACCACATCCCAAAGATGCTCTATTGGGTTGAGATCTGGTGACTGTGGGGGCCATTTTAGTACAGTGAACTCATTGTCATGTTCAAGAAACCAATTTAAAATGATTCGAGCTTTGTGACATGGTGCATTATCTTGCTGGAAGTAGCCATCAGAGGATGGGTACATGGTGGTCATGAAGGGATGGACATGGTCAGAAACAATGCTCAGGTAGCCCGTGGCATTTAAACGATGCCCAATTGGCACTAAGGGGCCTAAAGTGTGCCAAGAAAACATCCCCCACACCATTACACCACCACCACCAGCCTGCACAGTGGTAACAAGGCATGATGGATCCATGTTCTCATTCTGTTTACGCCAAATTCTGACTCTACCATTTGAATGTCTCAACAGAAATCGAGACTCATCAGACCAGGCAACATTTTTCCAGTCTTCAACTGTCCAATTTTGGTGAGCTCGTGCAAATTGTAGCCTCTTTTTCCTGTTTGTAGTGGAGATGAGTGGTACCCGGTGGGGTCTTCTGCTGTTTTAGCCCATCCGCCTCAAGGTTGTGCGTGTTGTGGCTTCACAAATGCTTTGCTGCATACCTCGGTTGTAACGAGTGGTTATTTCAGTCAAAGTTGCTCTTCTAGCAGCTTGAATCAGTCGGCCCATTCTCCTCTGACCTCTAGCATCAACAAGGCATTTTCGCCCACAGGACTGCCGCATACTGGATGTTTTTTCTCTTTTCACACCATTCTTTGTAAACCCTAGAAATGGTTGTGTGTGAAAATCCCAGTAACTGAGCAGATTGTGAAATACTCAGACCGGCCCGTCTGGCACCAACAACCATGCCACGCTCAAAATTGCTTAAATCACCTTTCTTTCCCATTCTGACATTCAGTTTGGAATTCAGGAGATTGTCTTGACCAGGACCACACCCCTAAATGCATTGAAGCAACTGCCATGTGATTGGTTGATTAGATAATTGCATTAATGAGAAATTGAACAGGTGTTCCTAATAATCCTTTAGGTGAGTGTAGGTACTTCCATGAATACATGAAAAAATGGGACTCAAAGAAACATTAGAGCTGCGTTACAGTGAATAAGGTTAGTATGACTGCTGAGATCTAGCAGAGGGAGAAAGTCTAATTAATCAAGGTACTTTGTAAATAGGTGTGTTTTCAATGGATGCCTGAACATGAATATATTTAGAGTATTTATGATAGTTATGTGAATCTCATTCCACAGCTTAGGATTCAGAACTGAAAGGCACCATCAAATATTAGCTTTTTAAGTGAGAGGATGCATCAGTCTGAAATAGAAAAAGACCTTGTGAAGGCTAGTAAGGACAGAACAGAGACTGTAAATGTTAAGAAAACGGAGATATGCAGGTTAAAATTTTGGGATTTGAATCTCTCCAGTGGAAGATTAAAGAAGAGAAGTGTGTATAAAATTAGTAAGAGCAAATACCATCTACGCAGCTGCATTGAATGTGTAGAGGTTTTTGAAGAATTTTGCCAGGACAGATTTGCAGAAGTCTAGTCTGACAGAAAAAAAATCTTGAATGTTGAGTTGCATAGGTGGTTAACAAGAGCTGAATCTTGTGAATATTGCAAAGCAAGGAAACAACAGGAATAGGTCACTAAAGATATTTTTGACATTCAGAGAATGGTGCTTCCTGAAAGATCCATGGATGGAGAGGTAGAAGGCAAGAACAAGATATCAGACTTGGAGAGATTAACTTTAGGATGTTAGTTCAACCTTGATGGGATGCCAGTAAGGCAGTAGGAGTTATGGCCTGATATTAGCAGATAAAAGAATAAAACTGAAAACAATTGTTTATCAGTTGTTAGAAAAACCATGAGAAGAAATAAGGGTGCTTTAGGAACATATACAGTGACTTCAGAAAGTATTTAGACCCCTTCAGTTTCTGCACGCTTTATTGTGTTGTATATTTCAATTTAAATGTATAAATTGGCCGTTTTTGTTGTCCGCATATTGCAGTGGTGATGGATTGGTTGACAGACGAGATTAGACAGGTGTCCTCGTAGAGTATGACGTTTACAGATGACATTGTAATCTGTGGTGAGAGAATAGGGAGCAGGTTGAGGAGACCCTGGAGAGGTGGAGATATGCCTTAGAGAGGAGAGGAATGAAGGTCAGTAGGAACAAGACAGAATACATGTGTGTAAATTAGAGGGAGGTAAGAGTAACGGTGAGGATGCAGGGAGCAGAGCTGGTGAAGGTGGATGAATTTAAATACTTGGGATCAATAGTACTGAGTAATGGGGAGTGTAGAATAGAGGTGAAAAAGAGAGTTCAGGCAGGGTGGAGTGGGTAGAGAAGAGTGTCAGGAGTGATTTGTGACAGATGGGTATCAGCAAGAGTGAAAAAGAAGGTTTACAGGACTGTAGTGAGAGCAGCTATTTTATATAGGTTGGAGATGGCGGCACTGACAAAAAACAGGAGACAGAGCTGGAGGTGACAGAGTTAAGGTTGTTAAGATTTGCATTGGGTATGACGAGGATGGAAAGGATTAGAAATGGGTATACTGTATTAGAAGGTCAGCTCAGGTTGAACGGTTTGGAGACAAAGTCAGAGAGGCGAGATTGCGTTGGGTTGGACATGTACAGAGGAGAGATGCTAGGTACTGAGGGATAAGGATGCTAAGGATAAACCTTCCATGTAAAAGGAAAAGAGGAAGACCCAAGGGAAGGTTTATGGATGTGGTGAGAGAGGACATGCAGGTTTTTGGGTGTAACAGAGCAAGATGCAGAGGACAGGAAGATATGGAAATGGGAGCAGCCAAAAGAAGAAGAAGAAATTGGCTATTTTTGCCCATCATTCTACACTGCAAAAGCCATAATAACAAAGTGAAAACATGTTTTCAGAAAGGTTTGCAAATTTCTTAGAAATCAAAAATGGAATCTGTCTGTATATAAGCATTGGACCCTTAATTTAGTATTTTGTTGACACCCCTTTGGCAGCAATTATAGCTTTGAATCTTTGTGGTTTATCCCCTACAAGCTTTTCAGACCTGGATTTGGCCAGTTTATCCTATACTTCCAGGCAGGTCCTCTGAAGTTCCAAATCTGATTGTATGCGTGGTTACCTACCAGGTAACGCTTGTGGTTGGTCTGCAAGTCGGCAAACAACCGCTATGGTGCCCTCTTTCAGTTGCGAGAAGCAGATCATAGAATGGTGAAAAGTTTACTGTCAAATAATGCAAAGAGTACGTGACACGTGTTTCACCCTAATTCTGGGCTCATCAGGCATACACACTCACTGCACCCCCTCCTGGGAATCGAACCTCAGAAGCGAAGCCTCTTACGTTGCGCCACGGCGTGTGGTTCGTTTTTTTGACAGCATGTAGATCGGGGTAATTACATTCATGGCATTCATAGTCTGAATCACAATCTGATTGTATGGCTGGTTACCTACCAGGTAACGCTTGTGGTTGGTCTGCAAGCCAGCAAACATCCGCCACGGTGCCCTATTTCAGTTGCAAGAAGCAGATCATAGAATGGTTGAATAGAATTACCCCGATCTACATGCTGTCAAAAAACAAACCAGACGCCGTGGTGCAACGTAAGACGTTTCGCCTCTGATGCTGACGTCCGAGGTTCGATTCCCGAGAGGGGGTGCTGTGAGTGTGTACGTCTGATGAGCCCAGAATTAAGGTGAAACACATGTCACATACTTTTTGCATTATTTTACAGTAAACTATTCAACTATATATATATATATATATATATACAGTGCATCCAGAAAGTATTCACAGCGCATCACTTTTTCCACATTTTGTTATGTTACTTACTCCAAAATGGATTAAATTCATTTTTTTCCTCAGAATTCTACACACAACACCCCATAATGACAACGTGAAAAAAAGTTTACTTGAGGTTTTTGCAAATGTATTAAAAATAAGAAAACTGAGAAAGCACATGTACATAAGTATTCACAGCCTTTGCCATGAAGCTCAAAATTGAGCTCAGGTGCATCCTGTTTCCCCTGATCATCCTTGAGATGTTTCTGCAGCTTAATTGGAATCCACCTGTGGTAAATTCAGTTGATTGGACATGATTTGGAAAGGCACACACCTGTCTATATAAGGTCCCACAGTTGACAGTTCATGTCAGAGCACAAACCAAGCATGAAGTCAAAGGAATTGTCTGTAGACCTCCGAGACAGGATTGTCTCGAGGCATAAATCTGGGGAAGGTTACAGAAAAATGTCTTCTGCTTTGAAGGTCCCAATGAGCACAGTGGCCTCCATCATCCGTAAGTGGAAGAAGTTCAAAACCACCAGGACTCTTCCTAGAGCTGGCCGGCCATCTAAACTGAGCGATCGGGGGAGACGGGCCTTAGTCGGGGAGGTGACCAAGAACCTGATGGTCACTCTGTCAGAGCTCCAGAGGTCCTCTGTGGAGAGAGGAGAACCTTCCAGGAGGACAAACATCTCTGCAGCAATCCACCAATCAGGCCTGTATGGTAGAGTGGCCAGACGGAAGCCATTCCTTAGTAAAAGGCACATGGCAGCCTGCCTGGAGTTTGCCAAAAGGCACCTGAAGGACTCTCAGACCGTGAGAAACAAAATTCTCTGGTCTGATGAGACAAAGATTGAACTCTTTGGTGTGAATGCCAGGCGTCACGTTTGGAGGAAACCAGGCACCGCTCATCACCAGGCCAATACCATCCCTACAGTGAAGCATGGTGGTGGCAGCATCATGCTGTGGGGATTTTTTTCAGCGGCAGGAACTGGGAGACTAGTCAGGATAAAGGGAAAGATGACTGCAGCAATGTACAGAGACATCCTGGATGAAAACCTGCTCCAGAGCGCTCTTGACCTCAGACTGGGGCGATGGTTCATCTTTCAGCAAGACAACGACCCTAAGCACACAGCCAAGAAGATATCAAAGGAGTGGCTTCAGGACAACTCTGTGAATGTCCTTGAGTGGCCCAGTCAGAGCCCAGACTTGAATCCGATTGAACATCTCTGGAGAGATCTTAAAATGGCTGTGCACCGACGCTTCCCATCCAACCTGATGGAGCTTGAGAGGTGCTGCAAAGAGGAATGGGCGAAACTGGCCAAGGATAGGTGTGCCAAGCTTGTGGCATCACATTCAAAAAGACTTGAGGCTGCAATTGCTGCCAAAGGTGAATCAACAAAGTATTGAGCAAAGGCTGTGAATACTTATGTACATGTGATTTCTCAGCTTTTTTATTTTTAATAAATTTGCAAAAACCTCAAGTAAACTTCTTTCACATTGTCATTATGGGGTGTTGTGTGTAGAATTCTGAGGAAAAAAATGAATTTAATCCATTTTGGAATAAGGCTGTAACATAACAAAATGTGGAAAAAGTGATGCGCTGTGAATACTTTCCGGATGCACTGTATATATACCAGTAATGTCGAAAATACACTTGACTTGAGCATTCGTAGTTTTCATACTCTTTCTCTGTACATTTAGCATTCATTTGCTCAGAGGTTGATGCACTTGCCGCTTCCTGAGCAGCTCTTCTTTTCTCCACACTAGCGGCCCGCTTCTTCTCTTCTTTCGTTGGCATCTTTTTGTGTTAAAACTGATTAAGTCAGTTTTTGTGTTGAAATTACTTAGTATGTTTTCTTTAAGTTTTCACTTAAGCCAGCACTTATGTTTTCAATCTGCCTCAAGAATGATGATTTAAGATATGAAGAGGTAGAGGAAGTGACGGTGAAGTTGGTAGGGATGAAAATGGCGCCCATACGCATGTGCTACACAGCTGTCCTACTGATCGCTGCCGATAGTTGATTCTGCAATAAAACAAAAATTAAAAGCAGAAATAACCTCAATCATCACCCCGAAAGCAGATAGTAGACATCACATAGTATACGTGTACCAAATTTCAGGTTAATGGGTCAAACGGTTTGCTAACTACAGGTGATTTAAAATTCTGGACAGACAAACGATAGCATATTATATGTATGTATATGTATATATATATATATGTATGTATATGTATATGTATGTATATATATGTATATATATATATATATACACACACACACACACACAGAGGTAAAATTCCATTACACCAAACTGCCAGGGACCTAAAAAAATTTCGTTGTACTGAAAGTTTTGTTGTAATGAGATTCGTATTTGTTGCTATAGTGCTGTTTTGTCTTGGTAGAGTATTATATTACTCTGCTTTCTCCTATTGTATTATTAATATGTAGCCTCTGTCAGAACGCCTCAATTCTCACAGACTTACCACTGTTTATAAGGTACTATAGTATATAACTTCTCCCCACCTTCCCTCCTACATCTCTAACCTCAGGCAATTATGTGTAGTAAAAGCCAAGCAGGAGTTAAGTTACAATTTAAATAATGTATTATTGATAATATTCATAAATAATAACAATATGCAAAGTACATTTGAATATTGGCAACCATACAACCTGATTAAATGGTGATGTGTAGTTTCAGGCGGCACACAGACTTGTTAGTTACTTAAAAATGTCTCTAGTTCATTTGTGGTCAGCTTTCTTCAGGACAGGCCTCATGCCTGTCTCGATATGGCTGCTGAGCTGTGCTCTTCATTGTGTTGTCCTTTTCAGTTCATGGTGTGTGAGATGGTCATTCATCAGTTTGGTAAGAGAGAGAGTGAGGGAGTGAGCAAATTTATAGATTCTCTGTGTAACCCCTAAAGCCAATAGGACGTCATGGTACTTAAAGGCTTCTGATACAAACCAGTTCCAAACAGCCATACTTCAGACCAATGGGGGGATAGAACATCTTCACACTTGCCCCCAAACCATATTTTAAGGTAAAGGTTGGCAGTTAGGCAGCCTGGCTTTCCTATGGGGGTTGAGAGACTTCAGAGAAGCATTCACCAAACTTGTTTTAGGCACTTTCCCCCAACTCTGTCATAAAATTCACTTTCCTGATTTAGTCCTGGCGGGGGTTGCAAACATGAATGCTTCTCACTAATGTAACACTAATATTACATTGCTTTGCCTAAGTTACAGATAAAGACATACAAAATATTTATCAACTTGTATGCAAAATCTCAAATCACAAGTGCTTTCTTTAACTTGCGTCCAGGCGGTTGCAATCATTTCAATAGCTTCGTTCGCGTTAATTTTAATCTTCTGTCTGCAAGTTATGTTGACAAGAATTTTTCTCAGCATTTCCTTGCGGAAGCTAGTTGTGGGCAGCACAGTTATCAATCAAAAGCCAAATCATCCTTTTCTCATTCTTCATATTGTGAGGTTTCTGAACTTTTTTGGGACCCCCCCAACCAATGGGAATGTCACGCTAAAGTGTGTCCCGAAGCACGATTGCCACATCTGTGGAAGATTGTTTGTCCATTGCCGGGTCAGGGCAACAGCAGGCTCACAGCACTGCAGTGAAGTGCCACAGAAGCAAATCCTAAAAGATCATGGGCGCGATATAAGTCCTTGTCTTACACCCCAAAACACAAAGCTGAGTCTCAGTACTTTAGCAAAACCAGCTTTTTTCAGCTTGAAATAGGAACAGCATGGTTATTTATTGTAGAGGGATCTGCCACTCTCCTATAAACAGACACAGCAGTCAGACAGGGTTGTGACCAAGTTAGTGGCCAGCAACAGATAAACAGTCTACCACAGACACGGTGACCGCACTTCGGGACGCTCTTCGGTGTGTTGTCCAGTTGAGAGAGGTCCCAAGAGAATTTTGAACCCTCACATTTTTTTGAATGAGTGCCGCATTAATAGGAATGTTTCTTAAACGAGCATCACTAAACCACATAAAAACTGCTTTTTCGGCGTCTTCAAATGCAGCAGGTTTCATACATTTGCAACCCGAGAGTTTTCTTTTTTTTTTGCTCAGTCTTTCAAGAAAGTTGACAGTGTCGATGGCAAAATTCCGAATTCACTGGCAACGTCTTTTTTCTTTTTGCCGCAATCGAGAGCTGCAAAAACTGAACTGTTTTTTTTTTCTAATATGGTCTGTTATCGTTTTTTGTGTCTGCCATTTCTATAGGAGGGTGACAATGAGTTAAATTCCAATAGATGTTTTTCAAATGTTGACGAGCAATAAGCAAAAGTCATCACGGAAAACCACCAAGAAACAAAAACAGCAAATAAACAGTACGAGGAAAGTCCGAAGAAAGAAAATTTTTTTTTCAATGTTTCTGTTTTGGGATCGTTGTGCATAACTGAGCTGCGACCACAGAACTAACTGGTCTGTGGATGATTTATTCAAGCATTTCAAGGTCACTTTGTTGTAATGAAAGTATCTGCTGAATGTACTTCGTAGTAACGAGATTTCTATAGACTCGTGTCATATGGGGAGACTGTCAGGCCCATAAAAATACTTTGTTGTAAAGATATTCATTATAACGGAATTTTACATATATATATATATATATATATATATGGTGGTCCAGATCTAATTATGCAATTTTCATTACGCTATAACTTATTAAGTTTATTACATGGAAAATCAAAATCCCGGAGCATCGAGAAGTGTGCAAACTGATGACATGAAGAATCGTCTTCGTGCCGAACTGGAATTGTCCCTGCATAAATCAAAGTCATCCAGACGATCTGGATCTGCATAATTAGATCTGGAACACCCTATGTGTATATACAGTACAGGCCAAAAGTTTGGACACACCTCCTCATTCAATGTGTTTTCTTTATTTTCATGACCATTTACAGCACTCCATCACTCTCCTTCTTGGTCAAATAGCCCTTACACAGCCTGGAGGTGTGTTTGGGGTCATTGTCCTGTTGAAAAATAAATGATCGTCCAACTAACCTGACTTCTGTACAGCACAACTGCTGGTCCCAACCCCATTGATAAAGCAAGAAATTCCACTAAATAACCCTGATAAGGCACACCTGTGAAGTGAAAACCATTTCAGGTGACTACCTGTTGAAGCTCATCGAGAGAATGCCAAGAGTGTGCAAAGCAGTAATCAGAGCAAAGGGTGGCTATTTTGAAGAAACTAGAATATAAAACATGTTTTCAGTTATTTCACCTTTTTTTGTTA
>JANRMT010062806.1:37750692-37793605 GCA_026402145.1 Polypterus bichir lapradei | reverse complement strand
GTTTATTAGTATAGATATATATAGGTGCCGGTCATAAAATTAGAATATCATGGCAAAGTTGATTTATTTCAGTAATTCCATTCAAAAAGTGAAACTTGTATATTAGATTCATTCATTACACACAGACTGATGTATTTCAAATGTTTATTTCTTTTCATTTTGATGATTATAACTGACAACTAATGAAAGTCCCAAATTCAGTATCTCGGAAAATTAGAATATCAATTAAGACCAATGCAAAAAAAGGATTTTTAGAAATGTTGGCCAACTGAAAGGTATGAACATGAAAAGTATGAGCATGTACAGCACTCAATATTTTGTTGGGGCTCCTTTGGCCTGGATTACTGCAACAATGCGGCGTGGCATGGAGTCGATCAGTCTGTGGCACTGCTCAGGTGTTATGAGAGCCCATGTTGCTCTGATAGTGGCCTTCAGCTCTTCTGAATTGTTGGGTCTGGCGTATTGCATCTTCCTCTTCACAATACCCCATAGATTTTATAGATAGACATAGGTTAAGGTCAGGCGAGTTTGCTGGCCAATCAAGAACAGGGATACCGTGGTCCTTAAACCAGGTACTGGTAGCTTTGGCACTGTGTGCAGGTGCTATTGGAAAATGAAATCTGCATCTCCATAAATTTCCTCAGCAGCAGGAAGCATTAAGTGCTCTAAAACTTCCTGGTAGACGGCTGCGTTGACCTTGGACCTCAGAAAACACAATGGACCAACACCAGCAGATGACATGGCACCCCAAACCATCACTGACTGGAAACTTTACACTGGACCTCAAGCAAGGTGGAATCTGTGCCTCTCCTCTCTTCCTTCAGACTCTGGGACCTTGATTTCCACAGGAAATGCAAAATTTACTTTCATCAGAGAACATAACTTTGGACCACTCAGCAGCAGTCCAGTCCTTTTTGTCTTTAGCCCAGGCAAGACGCTTCTGACGCTGTCTCTTGTTCAAGAGTGGCTTGACACAAGGAATGCAACAGCTGAAACCCATGTCTTGCATATGTCTGTGCGTGGTGGTTCTTGAAGCACTGACTCCAGCTGCAGTCCACTCTTTGTGAATCTCCCCCACAGTTTTGAATGGGTTTTGTTTCACAATCCCCTCCAGGGTGCGGTTATCCCTATTGCTTGTACACTTTTCTCTACCACATCTTGTCCTTCCCTTCGCCTCTCTATTAATGTGCTTGGACACAGAGCTCTGTGAACAGCCAGCCTCTTTAGCAATGACCTTTTGTGTCTTGTCCTCCTTGTGCAAGGTGTCAATGGTCGTCTTTTGGACAACGGTCAAGTCAGCAGTCTTCCCCATGATTGTGTAGCCTACAGAACTAGACCGAGAGACCATTTAAAGGCTTTTGCAGGTGTTTTGAGTTAATTAGCTGATTAGATTGTGGCACCAGGTGTCTTCAATATTGAACCTTTTCACAATATTCTAATTTTCCGAGATACTGAATTTGGGACTTTCATTAGTTGTCAGTTATAATCATCAAAATGAAAAGAAATAAACATTTGAAATACATCAGTCTGTGTGTAATGAATGAATCTAATATACAAGTTTCACTTTTTGAATGGAATTACTGAAATAAATCAACTTTGTCATGATATTCTAGTTTTATGACCAGCACCTGTGTATGTATATATACGAGGGCAAGTCAAAAAGTAAAGGGATTTTTTTAATTTCTCTTTTCAGAGTTTGGTAACACTGCTCGTATCCAGCGCTGAATGAGTGTAGTCGCCAACACTTCTATACAACGTATAATTATTCCTGCGTTATTCGTTGGAGTGTAGCAGACCATTAAACATGACAGCTCCATTGTCGATCTGCACCAAGGAGGAAATGAGGGCAGTGATTCGCTTTTTGTTTTTGGAAGGTGTTAATCCTGCGGACATTATTCGTCGAATGCAAGAACAGTATGGTGACAACTGTTTATCGCGAAGCAAGATCTACGAATGGATAGAGCGCTTCAAACAGGGAAAAACTTCTTTATGTGACGAAGAAAGATCGGGCAGGCCATCAACGTCAACCACTGAGGACAATGTGATAGTCGTTTGATGCGGTGCAAAATTGGTTGCAGATGCAACCGAAAAACTTTTTTTCCGACGGAATCAAAAAACTTGTGAAACGTTGGGAAAAGTGCATTGAAGTCCAGGGAGGTTATGTAATAAAATAAGGTATGTTTCACATTTCTATCATTAGAATAAATGACCCTTTTCTCAAATGTTCCTTTACTTTTTAACCTCCCCTTGTGTATATATATATATATATATATATATATATAGTCAATCAGTCATTTTCCAACCCACTATATCCTAACACAGGGTCATGGGGGTCTGCTGGAGCCAATCCAGCCAGCACAAGTCAGGAACAAATCCCAGGTAGGATGCCAGCCCACCGCAGGCCATACACACACACTAAGCACACACTATATATGTAAAAAAAAAAATATATATATAGTGGTGGATGGCCGGGATGCCCCTTCACTGTATATTCAGGGGGAGCAGCCCTGGACAGTGCAATACCTCCCCCTGGATGCAGGATGGCCGCCCTCCTAGGTTGGAGTGGTGCCTCGGTTTCCCGCAAGGCTCCATGGGAATTGGAGTTGGGTGCAGCCCTGTTGGGGCCCGCAGGCACTGCCAGGGGGTGCTGCAGCTGGGACTCCTGAGCCTGTCTGGGGAGCATATTCGCCACACCCGGAAGTTCAGCCAGATGTCGGCAATCAAGTACCTGGAGCACTTCCGGGTGCCCAATAAAAGGAGCCAGCAACCACCACTCAGAGGCCAGAGTCGGGTAAAATAACTTATCTTTGAGTGGCACTAAAACCAAAATAAATCTCTAGTACCTCTGTATTTAAGTCACCAGTCTGTCAGGTAGCTTGCAGTGCTGACTGCCCTAATATAATGACAAAATTCTGTGAAATGGAAGTAGAATGATTATCCCTACCCTTTATTCCAGTTTGCATAATCTTCACAAATTTATGTAAAGAATGCAAGTAATGCATAATGTCAGTTTTTTTTATTCTATTGATTTTATTAAAATCAAATAACATTCCATACAAACAAGTCAAGTTTTGCAAAACTAGGTTTAATGTCAGTTTTTAGGCAAGATAGCTGCTATGGACAACCTTTTTTTTTTTGTAGTGACACACTTTTTGTAGCCCAAAAAATCCCAAGGCATACCACGATTCTAACAACTATAAAAACATCAAATGTCATACACGTGCTAAACTGTCCGTAGGGTCTTGACTACTGTAGACACCAACAAAAAAAAATCAATTTGCAGACACAGCACTTAGTAACACGCACCCTGGCAGCTGGACCCCGACACGTCTTCTGGCTGCTATAGTGCACTCTAAATGCTGTGTCTGCAAAGCAGCAATCAGAGAGCTGAATTTATATCGGCTTCTCTGGGTAGTCCCGTCCTTCTCAACAGGTCTCTACCACACGTGGAGTGTGTTTCTCTCTGGTCAGGACCCAGGGCACTACACCATTATTTCCAGTTGAAAAACTCTTGTGTAGAGTATAATTATCAAGTTGTTGATGATGATGACCAATTGAGGATGGTACTTGCACAGTTTTAACACAATTTTAATTTATGTCCATTTAGAAGACGCTTATACTTTCAATTAAGTCAGTCTTTAGCAGTGCATTCAAAATTTACAGTCGTTATTTTTATGGGTGCTTATAATACAACAACCTTGTTTTATTATTGCCTTTTTTCACCTTAACTTTTAGGAAGGCATTCAATTTCAGATTGTACTTGCTCAAGTAGTATTTTGTTAAAAGTTCAGGTTTAAGATCATTGTTTAAGTTTAAGCTGTACCATTAATTTTGTTTAATTCCTTTGTGTTGATTCTACATTATTTTTGTGATTCAGTATATTTACTTCATGATTTAAGTGCTTATTTTATGATTACATGTTTTTATATTAGATGCAATTAGTTACATACAATGATGCGATTAATTAATTTTTTTAATCATTTTCCAGCCCTAATATATCAATTTATGTATTTATATATGCATGTGTGTAGTACAGTAATATGTAATTAAATAGAAAGAGAGACAGAAAATAACTTATCAGAAAAGTAGGACTTGAGCCAGTCCAGACAAGAACGTGCAATTCTAAGTTTCAGACATATAATCTGAAATGATTCTGTAGTATCAAGAGGTGAAAAAAGATCGAAAAGGAAAAAAGAGAGTAGAGAGAGAAGCAGCATGAGCAGAAGTAAGAGAATTGGTTACTCAAAGTGTTCTTGGTGGAATGCTCTGTTGTCTGAGAGAAAGGAGGAGAATTCTATGTGATCTGTATTCCAGAGTCTTTAGCAGGGTTGGACAAGTAAGACAGGGCTGTAATTGTCAATGGCAGGTAAGGTGCAAAGTAGCTTCTTGAAAATGAGGATCGTTTGAGCCTTCCTAAAGAAGAGATGCATGGAATCTTAGAGTGAACTGGACTGCAGGAGAGGTACAGGAATGTGATTCAGGGAACAGATAATTGATCTGTGCTTACAGAACAGGTCAGAAATTTTGGTGAGCACAGGAATTATAAACAAGGAAAGAGGAAATGAGTGTGTGAAAATTAAATTGAATTGATGATCAACTGTGAGAGTTGGAGAGCAAAGGAAATTAAAAAGTAGTCTGCAAGTCCAATAATATGAATGAAATAAAAGAGCATCAGGAGAGGAAAATCAAATGTACAGTTAAATTGTAAAAAGAAACCACCCATGTACAGAGGTCTGTTGACTTTGAGAAAATCTACATAAATCTACTTAGAGTCGGCTGGTGCTAGTATTGTCAACTTAGATGGGGCAATTGAAGTTCCACTAAGAATTAAGGAGTCAGGAGCAAGATGAGAAGTATGAAGACTGCTTTGTTGGGAATAGATTTGCACTTTTACAGTTCACAAGAAGTCAAAAACCTATAGAGAAACAGAGAGAGCAATCAAGTTAGAAAAAGTGGACATCTGGTAGAAGGGCGAGGTAAGCATGAAGAAATGACAAGAATGTAATGAGCAGAAGGAATTAACAGTCATTACAGTCATGCATGTTGCTGTAACACTGCCTGATAGAGAATACAAAGAAATAAGAAAAATCTCAGAAAATGACAGCAATATGCTACTACCATTTAGTAGCTTATCAGTTCTGCCGGGCAGCACCTTTTGAAACAGATAAGCATTTTGGATATTGCCGGAATGGGTCACCAATAGTATTCTTTTTTTGATGTCAAAAGTAGGTTGAAAAACTAACAGTAGTACCAGCACAAATCTGTATACTTCTAAGCTTCCTGTCTGTATTAATTACACATGCAGTGGTTACCAGTGAGACATTGCTCAGGTTGTTGCATAAGATGCTGAATTAGATCATTTTTTGCACAGATACATGAAGAGTTCATTTAATCGGGGGCTCACTTCTGCTTATTTTCTGCATGAAAGGTTATCTAGAGACACACTCCATTGAAAGCACATAGCTTGGGCATTTCAGCTATACTAAAATCATACATAGGAATTATCATTTTAGCAGATACGTGTACTTAAATCAATAGCATTTAATCATAACTCTATGACATGTCCTTTTATTGATATTTTTAGATTTGCTGCCAACAAAATTTGAGAACACATTTAATACATGGTGTTTATTAAAGCCTAATGTTCAATGTTAACAAGTTTTTTTAGTGTAAATTGTAACATAAAAGCATTACTTTGCTATTTGCTCATGAAATTTCTACTAATTATACAAGTGACGAATGAAAAAAAATGCTTTAAAGAAAATGATTCTTTCCACTTGGCCTTGGTTTGACTTATAAAGGTCAGTAATAAATGTCATGAAAACAGAGAACAGATCACACATAATAAATTCAGTAATGCTAGAAAGTAATACTTTATTTAATTGTGGTGTTGGAAGACTGGTAATCTAAATTCATTTTCTCCTAGTCTTTTATTTGGTTAACTAAATTTAAATTTTTCTTTTTATTATGACATATGTTCAAACATATTGATAAAAAACATGAAAACTGATATTTCTTGTTTTTAAAGCATCAGTTAAAATCATTTTTACCAGCACATTTGTTCATTTTAACATTGTAGGATATTTTATTCTTAAATTAACTGATAAGTAATTTCTCAATTATTGTTTACATATAAAATACCATGTTGATTTTTTAAATATTTGTACAGTTCTGTATTTAAATATTAACTTAAAGTTTTGTGTTGATAGATTGAGCAACAGACTAGCCATGTTTATTTTATTTAATTAGAGACATAAATATTTCTTTTAGGTACAATGTTTAAGGAAGACTGAAGAATCTGTCCGAGTTGTAATTAACAGTTGATTTCTTTGTTTTTTTGAAAAGAATAGAAGCTGCTAATATACTGTTCTTATATTAACTAGTATTGGACCAGTTTATCAAAATTTGTTTTTAATGCTTATCTCTTTGTGCATTAGTGTCTAAAGCCTATTATTATTTGTTGACATAGTGTTTAGTGCTACTCACTTATACCTCTAATGACCTCTATTTAACTTTCAGCTACTGCCTTTCTGTAAGACACTCAGGTTAAATCAGTTCATTCCAAATTGTGCCAGCATTAACAATCAATAAAATGAATGTGGTCTGTGACAAATTGGCATCCTCCACAAGGTTGTTTTCTGCATTATACCCAGTGATGCTGGGATAATCTTCAGCTCTTCATAACTCTCTAAAAAGTCCAAAATGTGTTTTAGAATCTAATTAATCAATGTTTTTCATAAATTGAACATTCTGAAGCATTTCCAACTTTTTGATCTTTCAGAATTCCTGAGTGAATACTTCATATTAAATCTTCTTCTTTCCTTGCTCGCTAGGTATAGGGGAAGAATTATTTTATCTGAGTAAGATGTACAATAGTACTTTATTATTGATATGTAATGAATGCATTTCAATGAAACCTTGAACAATTAAATAGAACAGTTATTTAAAAAAATGTATTAAAAAAAAGCAATAGCATAAATTTGTGAATGGATACTGTTATTTAACAGTAAATGAAGGAAATTTAAAATATGGTTATTTATGAATAACATACAAATTATGATGTATTTGAAAAAAATATATGAGCAACTTCTTCTTTTTTCTTTTTATTTTCAAAGCTGGGAAAAACGTGTTGACCAGCGTGGCAGGTTTTACTATGTGGATCACAATACAAGGACTACCACTTGGCAGAGACCAACAGCTGAATCAGTACGAAATTATGAGCAGTGGCAGTCTCAAAGGAACCAACTCCAGGGAGCGATGCAGCAATTCAGCCAAAGATTCCTTTACCAGGTATTGCAGCAAGGTTCCATGTATGGTAATGGCAAAGGTGTCTCATGCTTATTTGTACCATATCTAAAAACATGTATTTATTTGTTTTTTGCAGTTAAGATTAGCTTTTAATAGTTGTTATTAAAATCTATCCCAATATGAGAAAAGTTAACAACACAAAATTTTATTTATCACTTAACTCTACTTGCTATATGGATATACAGTAAAATTTTAGTTAAGCTTGCTTGGCAGCATTGAATTAACAACAATGCCTTAATGAGCAACAGCAGCCAAACCTTACCTGTATCAATCAGTTATTGTGGATCCATATGCAGAAAGGACAAAGGGAGAGCTTTTCCTTACATTGAATAACCCTTTTAATGTATTAGCTACTTGAAACTTGCCATTTATATTTTTCTTGACATGTAGGCATTTGTTAATTTTCTGTTGTATAGTTGTTTAAAATTCATTTTTTATATTCAACAGTAACATGTTATACGGTTTTATAGTATTAAATTAAGTGCTTTTTATTTGTAGATAGTAAATAAGGTTTTTTGTGCTTATTCGTTACTATGAATTCAACAACACATTTTTATAGCAGTTGTTTTTTATATTATTACAGTACATTGTATTCTTTCTTTCACAGCAATACAAAACATTTAGTTTTTTTTATGGGATTGAAAGATCAAAACATATTTATTTTTACAACTTGGTGTAATATACTGGCAACAACCTATGAATTTAATATGTTTATATATGCACAAGTTATAAGGCAAGTGTTGTTCATCACTGACACACAGGCCATCATTTTGCACTTGGATGGGACAGTTTTGTGCATGTACACCTAACTCAGTAACAACGTGGCATTATGTCTGGGGTCAAAGTTTACTTTACTTACCAAAATTAATTAGACTGTAGTAAAATGTGTGCTTCTCATTGTTATCGTGAGTTACTTTTCCATTGTTGCGCTTGAATGTTTCATTTTTTTTCACACATATTGATGCATTATTTATGATGCACATATTGAATTTTATTTATGATGCAAAATATTTGCACCACAGAAATGGTAGTGGGGTGATGGTGATATAATGCCAATTAAGCATAAATGAAATTTAATCACCCTTGACTGACTGCATATACCCAAACATGACACAAAACCTGTCTGTGCACAAATTACAAAACATTGACAATAATTGTTTTGAGTTTCTTAATAATTGTACATGTTATGTAAGTAGAGATGTGCTCCATAAAATAAACATTATTCAATTATAAAATGTATTTGAATTTTGTGAAGTTCCAAAAGGAAACAGTACCAACAGTGTGTACTTAATAAAAATGAGGATATGATAAATGTATTGCATGATAAGTATACTGACAGATTTAATATGATACTAAGATAAAGTGTTGTATTAGTTGTACTTTAGTATAGGATAGCAGGGACTATGAGAAGAATGTCAATGTTATCATGTTACAGAAAAGAAAATTGAAGAATTATCTTTCCTTAAGTAGTCTGAAAAACAAAAGTTGTAGGATGTTACAAAGGAGGAATACTGAAAATATCATCATCTTTTAGAGATGGGTAATTGCTTGTCACATACCAAATGAAATTACAGTAGGTTAAACTATAATTTGTGCAATTTTTTGTAGTCAGTGTAGCAAAAATAGCTATTGTGCAATTATAGTTATGTTTAGAAATCCTAATTTAGGTAAAATATAAATTACAGTGTTCATGATAAAGCAATAAAAGGTTAACAAATATAGGCTTCATATAATGACAATAAGAGAAGAAATATGGTTAAAACCATTTTTACCCAAATGCTCATATTTTATTTTAATTGGTACGTTTAAGCATGTTTAGGAATCCTGGAGTTAGAAAAATGTGGTTATACCACTAATTTGTTTTTATTTTAGCTTACCTGTCGTGGGTGGTGATTCTACCAAACATAAATGTTATCTTTGTACAGCAGTATAATATGTTTGTACATGTTTCCAAAATTTTGAAAGAGAAATAATATAGGCAATTGTAAAAAAATGAGTAGCATTCAAAGTACAAGGAAGTATAAGTATAAAAAATTGAAAGAGATTGGACCATGTGTTATAAGAAAGTCATAAAGGAAGAAAGTGCTGTAATAGTTTTGGATCAGAAAAGAAACAGGGAAAAGATATTGTTAATATTGAAGCATGTTTTGGTTGTGAGACAGTGTATGTAATGTATTTAATTACAATAGAGAATGAATATACTTAAGGTCTGGGTATCATAAAACTAAGACAGAGGATGAAAACATTTTAAACAATTATAGTTTGACCTTTTTTTTTTGAGATTAGTAAATCCATATATTTCAGCTCTAATATAAGTCAGCGGAATGTTTTCACAGAACATCATATGCAAATTGCATCAGTGATCCATTTGAATCATAGCAAACCACAGTTACAGGGTTATTTCTTTCCACCATGTTGGTTCTTTTCAAAGTAAATAATCAATTTACTGTCCTGTTCATAGGAGAGTCTAAGAATCCAGACTTTAAAAGACCAAGGTAAGATATCTTGTAGATTACAAAATGAATAATTTTGATAAACAAAAAGAAAGTCTTTAATAGGTCCACGATAGTAGCTTTGTGCAAATTTCCAATTAACTGAAGTTAGTATCAGCAAAATAAAGTTATTCTACTGTCTACTTCTGGACCACAATTCTAGGCCTTTGGTGCTTGGGTTGGCAACCAGGAAGTCAGCTTCTTCTAATCCTGATATACCAGGCTTGGGCACCCATTGATATCATCAGCTTATTGTACTTGTCTGCTGGAGGTTGACAGAATTTTAATTGGAAGTGGTTAATTCAGCCAGCAGTAGAATCTGAAATGGTTCATTCCATTTTACTTTTAAGCTGCCACTTTTGACAGATTTACCTAATACCCATGGGCCTAGTTTGTACAGTACAAGTGTATACTCCCTTGTACAGGAGTCCACACATGTTTAAACTAAGAGGAACCATGCCGAATAGCCTTTTTCAGCTCAATTTTGTACTGACTCAAAACAAGACAGTAAGGGTTTTTGAAGATGAGGATCAGGAGATGAAATGTAGTTAGGGAGCAAACCAAAATCGAACCAAAAATCAAATAAATCAGTCATCAAGTTTAAATCACTAGCCAAAAATCAAGATACCAAAAATAATGCAGATTTCTTAAAGCCAGGAGGTTAATTATCACCAAAAGAATTGCACAGTAAACTAGAACTGACAGATCTATAATGAGAAAATGGACTTTGCTGACCTTTAAATCTTTCGCATTAATGTCAGTTGACAAGACCTCAACAAACATACCACCCATCCATCACTTATGATTTTCATGCCTGGAGCCCCTGGTAGCCAAGTCTTGGCAACTGGAATCATGAAATGTCTCTAATTTAAAACAAGATGACATAATAACATAACTTTATAATTTTTTTACTTTTTCAAAATGTCTTGTGGGAAGAAATAAATGTTGTTTTCAAATTCCTTCTGTTTAAAAAAAAAAACCCTAAATAGGTGTATAATTAAAACAGTTCAGGGTAACCTACGAAAAATTATTCAAAACTGCTGATCATAACACAGACAATATTGGAACATTAAAACAAATATAAGGTTTTGTTGTCTTGAACTGTTTGGGGTAGCCATTGTACACCCAATTCATAGGAGCTAAGCCCAGTGATAAGATCAGGTTCACTTCCAAATAGCAAACATTTAAGTGCCACTGCCATATAACTTCTCCTTTCTTAAACCTCAAACATCAGTCTATTTGTGAAATGCATTCTCTTTTGGGAATAGTCTTTACAAGAGGGCTGACCATATTGTATTATTTACAATACAGCTCATAATATTCTACCCTGCTTCATTTTTGCTTATTCATTTTCAACTATTGTTGAGGCTTGCCATGAATATTACAATTACCTGATTAGTTTATTTCATTAGTTTTATTGATTCCTGTCCTTTAAAATTGTAGGTGGGACAAAGTCAGTGTGTCATCTAAATTATATTCAGCCATGCCTAAATATTCCACCCTTTCAAATAAGAATCTGTCTGCCAGGCCAAAAACACTTCCACTGTCCTAGCTGTTACATTAATCTTGGTTTAATCTGCCTTCTAAAGTGCCAAATATCTTCAGCCAACAAGCATTCAAATTGTTCATTGGAGTTTCAGTGGTCACTTTATTATTCTTTTTTATTTGTAAAAGAAACATAGTGATTAGACTCATGTCATAAAGCATCATCAGTATTATTGTTATTGTAATGTCTATCAAGATCACCTTGATCACAAACAATTAAAACATTATGTGCTTCGTAATTTAGGAATTTAAACTATGTGTACAGTTTACTAATTTTACCATTTTTTAAAATTTCTATCAAATTTTAATTTTACAATTTTTTTATTTCATTGTTTCTTAATCTGATTCTTTTTCAGGCACATACACAGCTGACCTTTGGTTCATTGTTGTTTTTCATTTTATCTTATTTGCCGTGCTTTTTATCTGATTTCTCCTATTCTTAATTTCTATATCATGGCAGAGTTAGGAACCAAAGTGTTTTTCATTCAGTTTGTAATGACATTCTCTGGCATTTAATAAAAATGTATTTTTGTATTTCATGTGATCATAGTTGACTTGTCAATTTTCCAAGTACCACCAGTCAGTTGCAAAATTCAAGCTATAATCATGCTGCTTCTTTCATCGTAACTACTTCACTGTCTGTGGTCATTTTCTGGCTAATAAGGTAGCTATCAAAAAGCTGTACCATTACACACTTCTGTCAAGATTATTATTTTACATAGCCCAAATGTTATAAGGTTCAGCCCTGTAGTACCCCTATGGGTGCATGTTTACATTCAAAACAGTTCCAGAAATCATTTTTCCTTTAATTGAAATAATTGTTTAACTAGTCTTTTTCCTCTTACTTTGCATTCTTCAAAATGTGCTACAATTATACTTGTATGTCATGAAAATTCAGAAATTTGTTTTTTTGCTATAGACTTATATGTTTATGTTTCTTTTTCCATGTCCTTTTTAATTCACTTTTGTGTGGAGTTTGCCGGATAATTGTATTCAAATACTGACAGTTACTTACAAGCAGTATAGCCATAGGTGCAAATTAAAATAAATGCCAAAGGAGATCAGCAATTGTAGTCACATTCACTGTGTTTTAAATAGTAAGAAATGTCTCAAATAAGCCAAATTTAAAAGCAAAATCCTCAAAAGTGAGAAAAAAGTGAGAAAGTGAGAAATTACCTCAGCATCATACACACATACTTACAATTTTTAAATAAAAATTTATTAAACCAGTTTTGTAATTTCTGGATTAACATAAAGTAGAAGAAGTTGAGAAATAACAATTTGCTTAATGAAGGCAGAGGTCTAGTTAGCAGCAGACGTTGGTGCTATGGACACCTATAGTTATAGGACTACTAATGACTACAGACCAGACTACAGTGGTACTTACGTCTCACATCATGAAGACCTTTGAAAGACTGGTCCTGAGCCCTCTTGTGGTAGACCACCTGGACCCACTGCAGTTTGTCTATTGGGCAAAGGTTGGAGTGAGAGGGAGATGCAATTGTTCATCAGCTCTTGAACGCTTATTATCACCTGGACAAAGTTTTTAGCACTGTGAGGATTATTTGTTTTGATTTCTCCAGTGTCTTCAGTACCATCCAGGCATCCATGTTAAGGGGTAAGTTCTGAGATATGCAGGTGAATGAGTCTATTGTGTCCTGGATAATAGACTGTCTGTTGGGCAGACTGCAGTTTGTGAGGCTCAAGGACTGTGTTCCTAATACAGATGTGAGCAACACTGGAGCAACACAAGGAACAGTCCTGTCTCCTTTTCTCTTTGCTCTGTACATATCAGACTATAAATACAACACCAGGTCATGTCACTTGCACAAATTCTTAAATGACTATACACTTATGATGTATATTGATAAAGGGGATGAGACAGAGTATTGGAGTCAGGTGGAAATGTTTGTTTCTTTATGCAAAAACAATTGTCTGCATCTTAACATCAACAAAATTAAGGAACTGGTTATTGATTTTCGCCACACCAAAGAGCCTCTGTCCAGTCACTATTCAAGGAGTGGATTTAGAGCTGCCTCACACCTACCAGAATTTGTGAGTTCACATTAATGACAAATTGGACTGGTCTTGGAACACAGAGGAACTATATAAGAAAACACAGAGCATGCTCTTTTTCCTTAGGAGACTGCGTTCCTTTAATTTGGGAAATGACATCCTTCAATTCTTCTATAACTCGGTGATGGCCAGTGTGATTTTTCTGTGCTATTATATGCTGGGCTGGTAACATCACTTTAAGAGATGGCAACCAAATTAACAAGCTAATTAAAAGGGCAGTCTCAGTTATATGCCACACTCTGGACCCCCTGGAGGTCATAGGTAAGCAGAGAATTAAAAAAAACAAAATAACAATGCTGCAAATCCTCAGCATGACACATTTACCCTTATTACTTTTAGGCATCAAATTTTTCAGCAGAAGTGTGTCAAGAAGCACCATGATGCTTTTGGTTAGGATATTACAGAGCTGTAGCAGCCATGCACAAAACTGTCATGCATGTGTACTGTAAGATCCTAGCAAGCAGTATGATGTCTTGACCAGATCAATACTCCAGACTTCTCTGCTGCATTTAAAAAAATAAACTTAAAAAAATTATACTGATCTCTGTGGCTGGTGGCACACTGCATGGCCGCTCAACATGCATAATTAGCAATGTGTTAAAGTATATAAAAATAATTGTCTTCATGGAAGAAAACAATACAAAACACCAGTAAGGAAACTGTAAACAAAAAAGGTGTTCTTGCTGAGCCTGAAGCTGCAACGTCGAACAATGAAAGCTCATCAATATTGGTTAGGGCTGAGCTGATGGTCGATGATGTCCATCATTGACTGGCTGGGCACATTGTCGATGTAAATAATCATCCTTGATTCACTCCAAACAGTTAAACAAATTTCTACAATATTTGGGGAATGGGATAGTAGGCTGCTTGTGCTTATCGACACATTTACAACAGAAAAGATGCTGACGGAGAGGTCCGAATGGATTTAAGGTAGGGCTGGGATTACAAGTTTTTTCATAGGCTTTGGTAATTCTAGTGTTAAAGGTTAGGGAGCAACATTCTCTGGTTTTAGCCTGAATAGGCTCGTTCTCTAGACACTGGAGGTCAAATGGGTAAACTCATTACCAAGAACTTGTGAGTATTAGAAAAAAACCTCTGCAGAATTATGCTGGCAAAAATTACCATCAGAAAGGATGGTAATTTATTTTCTCAGTCTTTTAAGAGTCAGGAGGGGATGTATTTGCACTTTGTTTCACCAATAGAAATTCAGGCAGGAATAGCAGAAGCACATTTTAGTTAATTTCCCTTTTGATAGAAATAATCAGACAGGGATATAGAGATTGAAGTTATTCGGTTATTTTATAGTACCAATATTAATAGTCTTAGACACTGTTGGATATGAAGGTTAAACTTTTATCAAATACGGACTGGTGTGTGTGTTAATAGTATGAGTAGTATTGAAGTGTTAACATCAAGTCTCACATTCATCTGTAATTTTGAATATAAAAAATCAACACGGGCTGTAGAAAGGATTGGTTGGACAATTATTTATTTCCAGTTATGGCAGTTCTAAAACAATTTATTTTGTGGCCTCTAAGATCATTTTGGAAAGGGAAGGGTACTGTATTAGAGAATTGAGAAAACAGAAGGAAATTAGATTAATTCTGGGTAACATACACACGCAAGGTATTATAATTATAGTTTTTTTAATTTCCAGTGCGGCCAGTTATCAAACGTTATATAATGCCAGGTGATTTCATGTATATATTAAGTCCTGCTTGAGATTGCTTATCTTCAACTGCAATCACATTATTGAAAACTAATGTAAACACTTAAAGCATATCTGAAGGAACAAATTATCTGTCACATTTCACACAGAAATAAATTGTAGAGCCGAATTGCAACAGAATTTATTTGTCAAATCTCTAAACTTTGTCTGGATCCAAAGGCAGGGTCTGCCACTCCTGGTTTTACAAAAAAAGACTTCAGTAAAACCACTCAATTTCTTGACCACAAAATAAATTGAACAAATACTACTTAAATCTCATCACTCTTACTTTGACCATTTCAAAAAATGCTAGCCCATAAAATACATTAGACAGAAATTCAAATTTATGTGACTGAATTCAACATTCCATTTGTAAACAAAGTTAACACACAGAGAATTAAGTCAATTTTTTAAGGAATACTGTAATATACTTTACTCATCGGAATGTAATAAAATGTGGTAATTCAATATTTTTTATAAAATTAAAATATTATAGCTACAGGCACTACATAAAGACAAGCCAGAAAAACCTATAATGCTCTTTGGGATTTTGAATGCCTTTACATCTCTACAAAGTGAAAATCTGCAGGCTCACATAACTGTCCAGCAAAACTTTGGTAAAAAAGACTCTTTCTATTAAATTAGGGCTAATAATGTTAGCTATGTTCATTGAAGCCAGAGGGGTAAATTCCTACCTAAAGCTTCATGCCATGTATCAATTTCTGTACTTATGAGAAATAAAAAAAAAAAGTTTAAAATTAGCATTTTATAGGACAGTGGGTGTCAGTCTTTTTACCCATAAGATCACCTTTTGAAATCAAAACAAATTAAAAATCTACCCTCATAACTGGACCTGGGATATCCAGAATAGGTATGCACTTAGATTATTCATACTTTGCTTGTAGTTGCAAGTGCATAACATGTTACTGTATACCTGTACTTGCTGTATGTTATGCTGCAAAGTGCTGAAAATCATAGCATTAATGGTCAGTGAGATGCATTATACCTGCATATTATCTGAAAGTACTTTTTAGTTCAGTGTTGAAGGCAGCAATGAAGATCCTTATTAAGTGTATTTCTGTGGTCTGTGTGTTTAGTGAGCTGTGTACTCATGTACCATATACAGTATATTTAATTATTCAGTTTTATTGCTTAATTTTTATTTTAATTATTGTTTTTTTTTTCTCTTGTTTTCATTATTTTGCGGTCTCTGACTGTGAAAAAATATTACCTAGGCTCTGCCAAAAGAAATTCTTATAAAGCTTTTTTCCTAGCAATTTTTAGTAGAATTGAGGATGGAGTTGAGTGTAGAGGCTTCTAAGTCAGGCACTGATTGGTTTATTTTTCCAAAATAATACCATAAAGTTATTATAAAATTATTACCACATATTGGCATTTGAGACCCCACAACTGCTGAACCCCCAGAATTCTGGGAGGCATTCTGGAGCACCTTAGCTGATGACCAAACTTGGAACTTTTGAACTATAGCCCTTTGAAACCTTTCACCTCCAAACTTCTGCAGTACAGTAACAGTCAAACTGAGAACACCTTAGTTAATCGTTGGATCCACCTTTTATTGTGGATACTCTGGTAGGGAGTTTTTGAAAAGATAGCATCATTTTCTTTCTAATAAAAGAGCTTATATTGGTACTCTTTGTCAGCTTACAGTGTTCATTAGGTAGACAGTATTGATATTGGTGTCAAAAATATGAAGATGACTTGGTGCTTTATTTTACTGATTCATACTTGTCACTTCCATATGTACTAAATGAAAAGCAAAATTAGTCTTTATGATTAATTGAATAAGAATATATTATCACCTGTGAATTGACTTGCTTAATTATTATTAACAAAATAAAACTGACTTAAAATTAACTATCAACTTTAGAGAATATATTCAACAAAACATTTTGTTCATGTCTCCGTCTCACATTAGCTAAGAAATTTGCATTATGAAAATGAATAACTTCCCAAAGTGTCTGTCTCTGTTAGTGCATTTGAACAGATATGAAAAAATCATTTACAAAAGACACAATTGTAACTTTGTTAATTTGAAATATAGAGAATAAGCAAAAATCTTTGCAGAGAGAAGGCAGATTGGGACATGGTAGTTAAGTTCTTCTGCTGGATTGGAAATGTATATAATATGAGACCATGCAAAGAACCAGACAGAAATGAACTTGTGCCAACTTAATAAGCCATGTTGAGGAAATTCTGTACTAATTATTCCTGCTATGCTTTGCCATTTGAACCATGTGTGACATTTACCATTAATTGCAGTCAACTAAGCAGAAATCCAGTGGTTCAGCATTCAATTAGAAATGGAACCTATGTAGTAGGCACTTCAGATATTGCTGTCTGTTAAACTATTAAGATCATATTTCTACCAAGCTCAAAAGTGTAAAAAAAATTAATATTTGGAATACAGTGTGTGCTGGGACCATTAAGAGATATGTGTGTTGATAATATACTTTCCTTCTTTGAGCACCTGTGCCTCAAATATAACCATATTTTGAATGTGCAAGTAGGAGGCCATGTTAAAAGAAACCTTACCTCATTCTTTACTATAAGTTGTCCTTTCTAGCTGTGATAAAAGATATACTGTAGATAGTATCTTCTGTCATAATCTGTTGTATTTTAATTTTTTTGAAGTTGTACCTTGATGTTTGAAAAAATAACTAACTCATTGGTTTAGGCATTTATGGAAGGGGTCAAAGAACACAATCAGTAAATTTATTTTCTGTTTATTCATTTTTAGCAATGTTTATGATTAAATATGTTTTTCAGTAGTGCCATTTTGTTTGTGATACGAGTGTCATCTTTTTGTGCCTTCTATATGGTCATGTTGCCAAGCAGTCACTTGGCAAGGTCAGCCGGAAGTATGGTACATTGCATCACCAAGCCAAGGGTATAAAGATCAGTGTCTTGCACTCCCTGGTTTGTTCAAGGTTGTGGAGACAACAAAAAAGAAACTATCATTCTTATTAGTGTTTCATTATGAAATTTGGCAACAAATATTTTATTTATTGACCACAACTTTCTTCTTTTGTTTTGTCTCTGGTTACGTGTCATTATTTTGATTATCGACCCCTTCACTACGTTCTTCGAGTTATAATTTTAGTTTAATGTCCTGGGCTTCTATATTAAAGTATTCTCTTTTTGGTATCTACTTTTGCCTATTCAGTACATCTCCAGATTATACTAATGTTTTCAGAAAAGTCCATTTCTAAATAATCTTAAGACTTGGAACAGAACCTATTAGTTAGATTTTCAGATAATGAATGGAAGCCAAAGCTCAATAAAGTACACATTTCCTCGGAAGTGTAGAATGTATAATAATGATATAAATTATAATAAGGTTGATTTAATTTTAAATAAATTAGATTAAGCATTCACATAGGGGGAAAATGTGTTTCTTTTTGTTTGTTTCTCCTTTTGGCTCTCCTCTCTTTAATTTGTTGTATGAGTTCTGCAAATGTTATCTGCTTGATTGTATACTATGTTAGTTTTTTAAAGTAAAATTAATAAAAAGGAGCATCCAAAGAACTGTAAGCAATGTCACCATGATATGAAAGAGAGTGAAAATGAGATTAATTGGAAAGTAGTAAGAAATGTTTGATATCCAATAAAAAAATCTATGATTGTTTCATATTTGCAACCAAACAACTAAGCCTTTTGGAACTGTGTTCCTGAAGAGTTCGAAGTACAACTCTTCAGATGACACAGGCCCCTCTCTATGTCTGGTGTAAAGATAATGTTGAGTTGGACAATAAGTTCATTATACTTACAATACAAAATGGGGGTGGTAATGTGATGGTGTGGAGATGCCTTTCTGCTGGAAGACTGGCCATTATTGAAGGAAACATGAACTCTGCACTTTATCAGAATATTCTTCAGGAAAATGTCTGGTCATCAGTCCATCACCTGAAGCCGATGTATGATTGGATTGTGCAGCAGGACAGTGACCAAAACATAAAAGCAAGTCTACAACTGAACGGCTCAGAAGAAACAAAATTAAAGTTTGGGACAGGAAGAAAGATGCTGTGGCAGAACTTAAAATACGCAATCCATGCTTGCAATCCAAACAGTGTGTCTGAATTAAAGCAGTTCTTCAAAGAAGTATGGACTAAAAATTCACGATGACAATGTGAAAGATTGATATATTATTGGAAGCATTTATGTGTGATTTTTGACACTAAAGGAGCTGCAATCAACTATTCAAATAATTGAAAAATTACTTTTTTCTTACAGTTAATAGGATCATTTGAATACCTTTTTTCCTTAACACAAGCCAATATAATCATAAAAAACCTTTAATGTAGCCATGACTAATTTTATAAAGTTAATAGTCATACATTTTGATGGCCATTTTTGAAAATAACAAAAACACAACTTGTTTTTCCAGAAACAAAGCACTACAATAAAGGAAGCATAGGTTGTGAACACAACACATTTTATAAAGCTTGTTCAGAAATTGTTTGAATGCAGTTTCCTATAAGCCAAATATTACAAGAACATTGCTGTTCTCCTGATTAACAAATGGCTGCCATACAACAGCGTTTGTCATACTTGTTAAAACATGCAACTGAGCATTCCCGAGAAAACTGGTGTTAACTATTACGAGGCTATGATGCAGAATACTGTATTACCAGATTTTGGTCCAATGTTATATGTAGTATCACTATTAGTTATTTACTTTATACCCACGTACAAAATTCTCAAAGTTCCAGGAAATTACAATCTGTATTATTCTGGGCTTCTTTATCATATCAGTTTTCACCAGTGTTTTACTGAAAATGGTAGTTTTTAGTATAGTGATCAAACAAGCATTTTTGAAAATGCTGTGCTGTGTATGTTTTAGAGTTGTGTGATTTCAAGTTCTGGTGGGTGCTGTTTTCTATGTTGCACTTCTAAAACTACAATAGAGACTGGGGAATGTTTGTTTTGATGTGAAATATTACAGTGAAATGTTTCATTTGTGAATGTGCTGGGTTTAGCATTTCAAACTCCTTAGTTAAATAAATGTTTATTGAATTAGCTGTGATAATTACTCTGTTGTGACCAAACACACTGGTTGCTATACCAAGAAAACTGAATGGAACCTGTTGGCCACTGCCTGTTACCGCAGGTTTATTCTGGGGCAATGCACAAAGTGAATGTTTTTCTTCTTCCTTTTTTTGAGAATGTCCACTTCCGTATCTATGTCATCAATTAATGCAGAACTTTCACCAATAAATATAATAATACGACAATAGAAAAAAGGTTGGTAACAGCTAGTGTTAATGATTGGTATGATCTTAGTTTAGTGAAATAGTTAAACTAAGGGGGTGAGGTGGGACACATCAACTCAAACTAACTTAAGCTCAAACAAACTTTCACTAAGACATCTGTAGTTTGCATACATCCAGCAGTCCTCACTCATAACAACTGGATGCCCTACAATCCTGTGCAGAGAGCCTGTTATTTTACTTTATTACTGGCGCCCTGTCCAGGGGATACTTCTATATCTTCTGTCCAGTGAGGCCTCTCTTTTGTTTTTGTATACTTAATTGAGATTTGTTTGTTTTTAATTATTTGTTTGTTTGCTTACTGATTTTTAAATCCACCCATCTGTTTAAGTACAGGACAAAGATTCACAGTGCTAAAAGCCTGCCTTGGCAGCATTGAGTGGAAAGGGAATTAATTCCCTATGTGGTAACCCCTTTGTTGCCATGCATAGCACTGCTTTTATTGGAATAAAGGTCACAAGTGGAAATGTAACTTTTCTTTTTTTTTTTTTAAACAAGCATCGAACTTGAGTACTCCATAGAAGTACTAATAAACAGCCTTTAAACATCCTTTTATATTAGGTTAGATAATCTTTATTAATTCCACTGAGAAATTCTGATGGATACAGCAGTAGAAACATGAAAAAACAAGGATACAGACTCACAGGACATGTAATACAGCCAATCACTTGATCAAGCGATTAGTAAATAAATAAAAAATAAACTCAGTGAGTACATTGGATGGAATCATTCAATTGCTTGATTGCAGTAGGCAGAAAAGACCAACAGAGGCACTTCTTAGCACATCGTGGTGGAATGAGCCTGTGGCTAAAAGTGCTCCAAGAAAGCTCCTCCTGGAGGGGATGGAGGAGATTTTTCATAATGGCATCCAATTTTGTTACCTTCCTCATTTGTACAACTACGTCCAGGAATTGCCCTGTGATGAGTAGGCTTTCCTGATAAGTTTGTTCAGGCATTCTTTTGAGCTCAGGTTGCTTCCCCAGGAGACTGCAGCTCAAAAGACCACATTGGCTAGCCCTCCCAAATGGTGACTGATGTTGAGTTGCTGGTTGCAGTCCCTGCACCATAAGACAAAGTCTTCTACAACGTTCCTGTATTCTAACTCTTCTCTGCTATTAATGCAGCCTATGATGGACGAGTCAACTGAATAGTTTGATTGATGGCAAGTGCTTCTATTGTGCTGGAAGTCCGTTTTGTACAGGGTTAACCGGAAGGGAGATGGGACAGTTCCCTGAGGTGCTTCAACATTACACACCACCATTTCTGACATCATCCCTCAGCCTTACAAACTGTTGTCTGTTGGTCAGGTAGTTCATGATCCAGGAGATTATGGGAGCATTAATCTTCAAAGTGAGTCCTTCCTCATATTTTCAGTTATCTATGTTAGCCATAAAAGAAGTTTTAAAAAAAAAGAATTAACCACAGGTATTATATATTCTGCCTTGTTACATGATACGTGGTATTAAATCAGTACTTTTTTTTTAACTTCAAGTGTTCATACTGCTGTTCAGTGTACATTATTAAGAAAAGAATAAAACATATAGTAACTATATATTAAGTGTAGAATATAAATCTTGTATCATCAGCACAAGCATAATTATCTTACTAAAAGTTTAAATATTTCAAGTCTTTTTGTATTTAAAGACAGTGGAGCATAAAATATTAAGGAAAACGTTGGAATATTGTTGTGCATATTTTCTTACCAAATACAGTTTTTTATGCTTTGATTTTGTAACGTACCCTTGAGTGTCTTGAAAGGCACAATTAAATGAAATTAATTTCTCCTGTTTTAATTTATCACTATCAAAATTTACTTTGAGTTATCTCTGTGATGATGTAAGCCTGAAAAATGCACATCATGTTCACAAGATGCTGTTTAATAACACATCAGGATAAATAAAAGTTTAAACAGTGCAAAATTGAAATTCTAAAACTGGAATGTCTTAACTCCTTATCCATTTCCAGTTGAAAGCATCGATACACAATTTCAAGCTTTCACTGCTCCACCTGGTGGTCATACAAGTTAGTGCGATCACATTAGTGAAAATGAAATATTGCTATCACCTGAAATCTGTTGAATTCCTCAAACATTTTAAATGGACATATCTGTAAATGGATTTGGGGGTGTGCAAGTGGGCAGTAAGATGAACTCATGCCCCATCCAGATTGATTTTCTTACTTTATATGTAATATTGATAAATATAGCCTCAGGCTCACACAGCAACCCAAAATTTGATTTAGCAGGTTTGAGAATGTTTTGTTGAGAACATTATCACCGTGAGCAATAATATTGCATATGTTAATACATATTTCATTAAATTTGTTATAATCAGACAACTTTTTTGAATCTGCATTTTATTTTTGTGTGTGGCCTTATTACATTGTAATTGTTATTTGCATTTCAGATTTGTGTGTAATTTTTTTGAAGAATTTTTTTCCAGATTACTATTTCAACTTTCATCATCCTTTCGGACAAATAAATATACATAAACTGTTATAGTGGTTTAGTGTTTCAGTCTATTCTTTAAAAATATGATTTTTCATTTCAAGAAGTTTAATCATGAGCATATGCTTTTAGAAATAATGCAGTCATGTTATGACTGTAGAATGTTTTATTAGTTTGTTTGCCTCTTTCCATGCACGGCATCTTCTATTTTGCTTTGCACTATACAATAGACTATTGTTTTTCCTCATTTATCTGTCATTTATTCTTTAGCCAGGTCAGCTGTTACTAGAATAGAAGCATCCATCCATTTAGTGATATCATTTGAGTCAATTTACAGTTGTTGGGTGTCAAAGATTGTCATTGTACACAAATCTAGCTCTGAACAAGGTGACATTTCATGTCAAGCATGTATTACCAGTTCATCTAACGCACAAGTTTTTGGAATATGGAAGAAAAAAAAAAATCAGAATTCTCACTCAGTCAGTAACTGGGCAAGGGAACACAGCCAGACTCCTGGAGATGCAGTATAAAATTACAGCACACAACACTATTCCACCAATGCATTTAAGTGAAATTTGTTTTAATTTTTTTGTAAAGCACTTTGAATGACATTGCTTCCTCAAATAAGCCAGAATCATAGGTTTGCTTCTTAAGCTCAGATATTGTCTATGCTGATTTTGCATTTTCTGTTTGTGTCTCCATGGATTTCCCTGTGGGCACTCCTCTGTTCCTCTCAAATCCCAGGATATGCTGGCGAGGGTAATTGGAAAATCTAAATTGGATAATGGTGGATGAATGTGTGAGTTGGCCCTGTGATGGACTTGTGTACTGCTCGCGGCCGTTTCCTGCTTTGGCCCAATGCTGTAGGAATAGTTTCTGCCCCACTGCAACATTGAATTGGATCAAGCAGTTTTAAAATTTATATGTTATGATGTAATTTTGCAAAATTCTAACACTTTGATAAACAGAATTATAATTACTTGTAAATATAGAAGTAGCAAAAGTGTTTTACCTGAGATTCTCCTCCAACATTCACTAACACATATTTCTTTATTCATAATTATGTTATTGTTCTTTCTGTAAGGTCTACTTTGTAATTTTTTTTCTTCATGGTTTCATAGTTTTTCTACAGTATACAGCTATATTTCAGCTAATGTTTTAACATGTTCATTAAAAATGCTGCCATATAACTTGTCAATTGACACTGTTTGAAAATGTATTCATGATAAACTCAAACATTTGATAAACTACACAAAATTGATTATATAGTGCACAACAGAAAATTAAATGGGGTTCAGACAAATCGATCTGAACATTTCACATGTACACACGTTTATACCAAAACAGCCTTAGCACTGTTGGTTAGCAAACTGGGTGCCTTCTTGTGCATAATGGGGCTTAGCACCATTATATCATGCGACTTAAATGCTATTAACCAGCAGAGAACACAGTGACTGTCACATCTACCTACATTCATCAAACGTCCTCATGGCATTTTTCCTTGACAGCTACATTTTTATTAAATAGATACAGTATCTTCATACTGATTTTAAAGATATTTTATTTTAACTGTTTACAAGCTGCAAATTGTGTTAGAGAATCAGCTGTTGTGCTACATACATATTCTTCATAGCTTGATCTTAGTTCAAATGTTGAAAGCTGGTAATAGTAGTAACTTGGTTTCAAAACATTGAACTCAGACACAACAAAAATTGTCACTACACCCTTGCTTATTAGGGCAAAGATCTGTCGTCATTGTGAAATAATCTTAAATCAACATTTCAAGTTTGTAATTGTACTTAATGGTACCATTACAAGATTAATGAAATTGAAATACACTGTAGTTGGCAAATATGTAAATAGTAATGAAGAAATAAGAGGTAATTATTAATAATTAAATAAGATGCTGTAATTAAAAATAATGATAAAATTAAACAGTAAAAATGATGTTAGCAATGGTTTATAGACATATCAAAAAACAGGTGATAATTAGTTTCAGTGTTTAATGTTGTTACCTCCTTAATCCAGGAAGGTAACACAATTCAAGAAGGGAAAGAGAGTATTAAGGCAGGGCTTAAGGAGAGGAAGAAAATGTTTAGTCAAGTGCAAGAAGATTTAAAAAGTAATTATGGAGAATGCAAATATAAAAAGGAGAGAGAGAGACAGCATAAAGGTAGATGCAAGAATTCATGCTTTATGTCATTTAAATGTAGTTTAATTACATTTTAAAATTAGTATGTATGAAGTTTGTGAATGGACAGCTGTTTTAGATAGTAACATTTTTAATTTCTTTATAAACATAAACGTGTGTCCTTTGAGTTGGTATAGTACCCGTGTGTTTGTGTTTTCATAAAGTCATGAACAAAAAGGTATGAAGTATAGAAAAATTACAAATGAGATCAAAATACCAAAATACAGATGGATTGATGAGTTGTTAGGCTAAAAACTAAGCTAATTAAAGAAAACAATACTTTGGTACACACTTTTCTGAGGTGTTCAGACCTTTCTACTTATGCTAAGCTCACGTTTCGGAATTTTTGTGTATTTCTTGCATTTGCCAGTGTTTGAAATCTGCTTTTACTTTTGCTGCATCATGGAAAGCTTAAACCTCAAGGCACAAACTAGGGCTACTCTTACACACTCAATTCACAAAACCACATTTACGAGATTGTTCTAATTTATAGCTTCTAAGTAATTTAAAATGAAGATTTTGGGATGGGAAGCAAAATGTAATATTAGTAACGCTCCAAAAAATACTTGTTGATATGGTGTAAACATGCCAAGTCCACAATGAGAGTGACTAGGCAAGGAGTTGAGCACAAGTCCCTGGGACTGTGAGGCAGCAACATTAACCATTGCGCTATCTTGCTGCTCCATTCTGTATCTTGATTATTTTGCATATGTGGTATTTCAACATACAGATTAATCATGAATATTTCAAAAAACATGAAAGCACACAAATTGACTATTCAAATATCATTTTTCTAAACAGAGTCATTTTTTTAATGCCAAGCAGAATAAACACATTGAATTATTCATAAAATTGGTCAAGCTTCCACATATGATGAACAAAAAAAAATTGTGACTTTATCCAGTTCAATATGTATAAGGGGATAACCGCATGTACGCTGACGCTAACTTCCACAACTATCTGAATAAAGGTGCTTTTGTCAGAATGAATAAAAACATTCATAGAGGTGGGGGACTGGGGAGGGGGTATTATGGGTGGAGGAGAACTGTTTGGGGGGAGGGGGTGGTTAGTAGTCTGTCTGGGACCTGGCATGAATGTTTCTTTGGTCTGAATTTACATAGCACACTTCTGCTTACTTTAACAGTACATTCTGAAAGAGGAGGGGGAGTTTTTTATAGGGCAGGGGAGGTACACTATTCAGCCAGGAAGTCTGGGCGTGCCTTGTGCCTTGGAACAGACTCTTTTAATGTAATGTGTAGGTTTTGGAGAGAGTTTGAGACGCTGCATTAGACTAATAGTATTCACTCGAGCCAACAGTTGGAGTGCAGACGGATAGGTATAGTCTGGAATTTTTTTCTGCACTTAACATAGTGTATTTTTTTCTTTTGCAGCTTAAACCTACTTGTATTGCCATGTCTAGTCACTGTTCTCAGAATGTTTTTCTATTTTTATGATAGTAAAGGTTTTAAGGAATGCAAGCTTGTTTGAGATCAGTTGCCAAAAGAATTTCTCAAGGTCTAGTGAATTTTGTAGATAAAGTGAGAAGTGAAAAAGCATCTTGAATAGCAGAGAGAGAATTTTGAATAACTGTGAGTATTTTTGATTTCATTTTCTTAGTCGTCTGGAGTCTCTAGCGACAGTGATCCACTTGGCCCCCTACCTCAAGGCTGGGGTAAGTAACAGTTACCTTTGGTTCCAGTTAGTTGATCAAAGTTTATCTTAAAAACATACTTTTAAATGATGAGGTTTTCAACATAAACAGTGTACTTCACAAATTTTTTGAACCTTCATGGTTTTAGCTCCAGTTTTAATTAATGTGGGGTTGAAATAGATTTTAACACTAATGGAACATATATATTTGTTTCAAAATTATAACAAACATATACAGTATACTTTGTATAAAAGAATTTAAATACAGCATATTCCAGGGAAAGTATACACAATAAAAAACACCGATTATCAGAACTGTGGATGCTAAGTATCAATACTTTATTATATAGTGCACATTTATGTTTTCATAAAGAAAAATTACTCAGGTTGAATGTTACTTGCTTTAGTAGCACAGGTGTATATAGTGACAACATTATGTAGCACATTAATATATTAGGTACATGCTACATTTCATATAAGCATAATAAATTCTGGTTCTTCCAGAATATATATTCTTTGTTTAATTAGTCCTAAGGAACTCATTGTTTGTAATACGTATGCATTATTTTGAAGGTTACATTATAGAAAAATGTAGACCTATAGATCTTATTTTAAAATCAGACATGAGTAGGTAAATTTTGTTAATAATTTTAAATGGAGTTTTATTTGATGAAAGTATGGAATGTTTTCTTTTCTCTTTTTCATTGTCTGTTTATTTGGAGAAAATTGCCCAAAAAATAAATTATCATTCTACTAGTGCATCTTTTTCACTTCATATGAGCGACCGAAAGCGATTCAAAATAGAAATGATAATACAAATAATAGTTTTATTTTATTAGACTGTAGTTTCCGTTTCAGACTGAGAAAAAAAATTGTTAGGTTTAGCACTAGTTTATGTAATATTTGAAATACTTGCATCATATAACAGATTTTTGTAGATTTTTAGGGTTTTATGCCCAAATAATACTTACTATGTATTTAACTAACTGTGTAGTTTTTAAATATTTAAACTAAATTTTCTAGCTTAGACGTATTTTTATCCTTCAGTAACCCATATGAATTTTTTTTAAAACTTAGACCAATGGTCATATTCTTCTGATTATATAATGGTGTTTATTTGTGGCAAACAATTTTCTTTTTCTTCAAAAATAAAAGAGCTTAGAAACACAAAACCAGAATTTGAATAGACTTGCTAGTTGATGTCAAGTTTTTCCTTTTACTTCCTCATTATCTACTTCTTTAATACGATAAAACTTTTATCTTTTCTGGGTTTAAAAATGGAAACTATGCGTCACTGTAACTATTGCTATGTCTGCCGGAGTTGACTTCAGTGAAAGTTCCCTATGTTACTATGCCTTCATAGATACCGATTTTAATGCACTTGGTTTGTTAAGTTATTTTATTCAAGAACTCCTACTGGTTCTTATGATGTACATTCTTAGATAGGTAAAATCAAGGAACTTAGAGCTACTTTGTCTAGTCTTTCTGCTTGTTTTTCTCTCAGATTCCCAGATAATTCTTCAAATCAATGTGTGCAAAATTAAAGATTTTTTGAAGCAAGTATATTTAATCAAGTGAACTGTTTTTTATTTTTTGAAAGTAAAAGATTAAATAAAAGGAAAATATACTAACTTTAAAACCTCTTAAGGCTTGAACATTAAATTAATACAGGATAATTGACTATAGTTTTGTGTTTTACTGAACATGTATCACTACTTATTTGACTTGATTTTTTATTTGAGAAAGTAATACCCAGCTGGATTTCTGATGCTGGGAATTTTTACTTCTTACATTCACCTATTTGCATTTTTCAGCATAGCTGGCAGATTAAAGTATATGTTTCTTTAAATTTTGCTTTCTTGGTTTTTCACAAAGAAAATAAATAATATAAATTTATTTTGTTTTCTCAAAGAAGTATTTATAAAGAAATACTCCATAACATTTACCTTGTCCTTAATATTTTATATAGGTAAAACTGTCATAATTTATTACATTTTTTTACTCAGAAAATCTTGGCTGGCCAGGAACATAATACATTTTACATCTTTTCTTGTTATAGTCTTCATGAATCATTTAAGTTTTTAAACATTGACATGCTTATTAAGTTCAGATTTAAACCTAAATGCAATAATCAAAAGACTTTCATTCTAATTTTTAGGTAGTTTTTGATCATGCTAGTATAGTAAACATTGTTCAGTTCCTGACTAGGGTGCTGTAAATGAGAATTAAACATTTTTCAGTTGCATTTGTGTCTTTCTTTCATTGATTCCAAATATATCTTACTCTTACACAGTATATTAATGTAAATTTACTAGTTATTCTAAAGTAGATCAGTTTTGTGGGTGTATCAAAAAGTTCTGCAGTGATCCAGCATCCCGACCAATGTGCTTTTCCTACCTTCAAATGGTTGCTACTGAAATATGCTGGAATTTGCTATGACACATAAAAATGTAGACTTGTGACAAATCTGACCACAAAATTTGATTACTGATTGTACCTTAACATAACTGTCTTGTATGTGGCTGGTAGCACTGCTGCTTCACAGATCCAGTGCTGTGGGTTTCAGTCCCATGCCTAGACATTGTCTGTATGGAGCTTTCATGTTCGCCAAGTGTATTCATGAGTTTTCATTCAGGCACTTCAATTTTCCTACCACATCCCTAAAGACGTGCAAGTCAGGCTAATTGGCATGTCCAGATATGCTCTGTGTATCTGTGTGTGGGTGTGTAAGTATGCTCTTTCCCGCCTTGAGTTTAGTGCTACTGGGATAGGCTCTGGGCCTCTGCAACACCCTAAATTTTATTGAAAGAGTTAGAGAATGATATCTTATTTATATTTTACAGTAGTAGTATATGCTTTGTAGTAATGGTTTTGTCATTACTTTTAGCACTATGGAAAAATTTGATTATACTTTTATTGTGTTTTAAACATCTAAACGGTTTCTAAAATATTTGTGGCTACAGTCTTTTGAACAGGTGTATTGTTTACTGATAATATAAACATTATTTTGAATTGTTGGTGCATGAGTTTTAAAGGAGCAAAATGAAATCAGCTTGCACTGAAATGCTTTGAATATATTATGAAAGAATCTGTTGTCCTAAGTATCAATTAATTTATCCATCATTTTTGACGTCCTTAATGTTGTTATTAGCCATTATTTTAGTTGTATCTGTAAAAATATATATTATTTGTAACTGAAAACTTTTAAGTGATATAGTTTTATTTTTTAATAATATGTTAAAACGAAAAATTACAGAACCAGTTATTTATCTATGTATGTATGTGTTAAAATAGGTGAATGTTTTTTTTTCTTTTAAGAAAAACGACAGGATAATGGAAGAGTGTACTTTGTTAACCATAACACACATACAACCCAATGGGAAGACCCCAGAACCCAAGGGTAAGGTCGGAACAAAAAAATTATAGATATAATAGGTTGTTATACAAGTGCTAAGCTATTTTTATATATTATTTTAACTATGTGTATGTGAGAATGTAAATTTTTTATTGTACTAGAATAATCGAACAATAATGTTTAATCTTAAATTTTAAATTGTAAAATGTTACTCCTGGCAGTAGTTAATAAATATACTGTAAATATTATGGAGTAATACTCTGAATTGTTTGAAAACTGTAAAGGTCGTTAAAAATTGGCTTTATGAGTAAAATTAAATATACTCCATAATAAGAAGTTATCTAAAAAACATAATTATATATTTGTGAAAATGTCTGGTTTCATGATTTATCATTGGTAACAGGATATAATTTCATTTGTCTATACTCTAGTCTTGTCAAAGTAAATGCATAATAGAAAGCAGTAAAACTACTATGTGATACGAATTAATTTTCAGTTGTTGGCTTATTTTTAAAATTACATTGTAGTTTTTTTTTTTTTCTTCTTTACTTTGATAAAGTATTGTTGTCTTTCTTCTGCAGGATGATTCAGGAACCACCTCTCCCTCCTGGATGGGAAATGAAATACACAAATGAAGGTGTTAGGTACTTTGTTGACCATAATACCCGGACCACCACCTTTAAAGATCCAAGACCTGGATTTGATTCAGGGTACATAGAAATTGTGTTTTTTTTTTTTTTTGGCGAGTGAGTAAGTTTAGATGGTCTATTAATAATTTAGTGAAAAAGCCATATTTATTGCATTGTATATTTTTAATGCTGACAGCTTGTTTGTTAATAGGTATTCAGTTGTGCATAGACAGCATATATCTATATTGCTGTAATTACCGCATATACCTCACTTTAAAAAGCTTTATTAAAAAGATGACAAACTATTGTTAAAGTCTTTTAGGTTATGGTCCTAATTCAAAGTGTTAAACTTATATTAAGATATTCTCAAAGTATAATTTTAGTAGTTATAATGTTTGCTAAAATATATAATGTCTGTAGAAATTGCAGTTGAGCAAGCCTTACAGAATAATTTTGTGAGAAATTATTTTTCTACTTTGTTATGTATGAAGCTGTAACTACTCTGGTGGTAAATTCAAACTTCAGTCCAGTAGTAAAACAAACCATGCCTTTATGCGTTCATTGAAGCTGTTATTTGTACAAGCAGCATAACCACAGTAGTTGCTGACTATCATTTTTTTCTGCCACAAAGACAGCTTCATCACACTTCTGTTAAACTACCTCTGTTAGTTTATGGAAATTGCCATCTCGGTATATTCGGTGGTACGAGTAAGTGAATAAAAAGGTCTTTCATTAAATATGTGTCTGATGCTTTCCCTTTCAAAACCTGGACCCTTTTTCATCACTTTCCACTAATTTTTTATGTAACTAAGAGTGTTTAGTTTTTCTGAATTGAGTCATTCATGGCTTGAGTGCAAAGAGGAGAAATAGCATTTTTTCTTAGTTTGGCCTCTTTTGAACCTATACCACCTTTGTATTTACTATTTTTTTCATTAAAAATCTTTCCTAAAATAAGTTGACAAAACCCTAATTTGATACTATCAATAATTTCCCTTAAGTTTATTTTGTCTTTTTTTTTTAAATTTCAGTTCAAAACAAGGGGGATCACCAGGAGCATATGATCGCAGTTTTAGGTGGAAGTATCATCAGTTCCGTTTTCTGTGTCATGTAAGTAGCATAGTTCAGTCCAATTTGCAGTGTAAGCAAGATGTCTTGAATACTGCAGCAGCTTGCAATATAGTCATTTGCTTTTATATAACATATAGGGTGTACCAAGAAAGCTAAAATAAATAAACCCACAACAAGGAAAAGCAGAATCCATGACTGTTTAAATGTGACGGGTTTTCTTTCCAAGAAGGGAAAATCTTATCTGTTATGCATCTGAATCTGCTTTATCTACAATAGTAGGTAGAGCCTTGATGTCTAAAAGGTAGCTTCAGATGATAATTTTATTCTTATCAGTAAGAAATAACTGTTTCATTAGCTGAAAATTAGCTGTTTCATTAGCATAACTGTTTCATTCTGATGCACAATCTTTTATCGCATTAATATTTTTCTAATGTATAGTATAATGGTGTTATGATTACATTTAGTAAGTCACCTTCCTTTGGCAGAAATGATTTCCATGCCATCAATTTTTAGTTTATTTGCTGGCAAAAAGTTTATTAAAGGGATGAAAAAATCTTTTATAGAATATAAGCCAAATGTGAGAGAAGTTTTTACTTGTAACTTAAGTATCCATAAAATTGCTCCATATTATCTTTTATGAATAAATCACCTCATTATAGTAATTTATGTCATAGTAACAGCACTAGTATTATATTATTTTTTATTTGAACATATTTATTTGAATAAAATGTGTTTTGCTATTATCTTTTCTCTCATTCAGTCCAATGCACTCCCAAGTCATGTAAAAATCAGTGTTTCCAGGTTAACATTATTTGAAGATTCTTTTCAGCAGGTAGGTCAGAATATTACATAAATGTGATGTGCATTTCTAAAAGTTGTCTTATGCAATAACATTTACCTTTACACACTGATTGGTAAGAGTTGTCTTATGCAATAACATTTACCTTTACACAATGATTGGTAAGCAGTCTTAAAATATTATTTTAACAAGATGTTTTCAGCTTTGAGTCCTCATTTTAATGCAATTCACGAAGACATATTCTGTCTCACTATGTAAAAATGTATATTGTATAACAATTAACTATTATTCTTGATAATATTTATGTCACATATGCATTCACGTTGTGTTGAAAATGTAATTAACATTCCTTTAGATTAAAATAAAAAAATGATACAATCAACAGTTCAATGAAGGTTAAATGTCACGGTTTAAGAGCTCTGAAAACAATTCAGGCCAAGTCCATTGGGATTTCCATATGAGGGCTGTTAACCAGAATACATAATTTGCATAATGCACATTCTAGAATTGATGCGCATATAAAGCTAATAATATATATTTCGGCAAATGGGTTATAAAAACAATGTGTTTAGTTTAAAATAATTTTGAGCTATTGATTAAAAATTAATGTAATCAAACCTAAAAAAAAAAATTCTCTGCTAATGTAATCTAATAGGACATTATACTCTTTACTGGAATTGTGTGCTGTTGTTTAAATAATGAAACTAGACATCATTATAAGGCAATCACAATATTTGAATATTACAGATTACATTTAGTGTCAAAATCAAAGTCCTAACATATGAAGCTAGGTTTATGTTGGCATACTGGTAAAATATTATGCACCACATAAATTTAATGACTACCTTTTCCTGCTTCATTGCTTCTTTTTAAATCTTTTACTATGATTTACAAAGCTGGTATTTTATTATAAAATTTAAATATATTCTATTTAGGATGTCTGACAATTATAAATTGGCCCTGTATGAATGAGTGTAGTTAAATGTATTAGTGTACTGTGTATTGTTGCCCTGTCCAGGGCTAATTCTTGACTTGTTCCTGATCGTAGTTCAAAATATGCCTCTGCATTCCACAACCCTTAATTCAATTAGGAAAGATTAGGAAATGTATAGATTTTTTAAAAATCATTTAAAATGGATTATATTTCTGTTTTTTTAATTGTCATCTAACTTTGAGTTTATTTTCATTGTGTGTATATTCCATACTTAGCATTGCTTATTAACCTGATTTCAGATCATGAATATGAAAGCATATGACTTGCGTCGGAGACTATATATAATAATGCGAGGTGAGGAAGGTCTGGACTATGGTGGAATTGCAAGGTACGTAAATTATGAGATTAATTTGAGCACTGTTTGTTGGAAATTAGTTGCTATTTTTAATATTATTGCCATTTAGAAAAAGGTTAAACATTTATTTACATCATTTATGAAATTTGATTAGTCTCATTGGCATTCAGCTATGGTATTTTACTGCTATGGTAGATTCATTAAAATATTTTTTACCAAACATAATCATAATTCTGTATTAATTTCTAGTATAGTCTATATAGTATAGTCTGTTTTTCTATGTGTTGTTATTTTTTTAATGATTAGAATACTTTTTACTTGGGTAAGGTGCTATGTTCTAACTTCCACTGTATGCTCTATTCATGATGTCATATTCATTTCAATGTTTGCTTGTTTTCATGCTACACAAGTACTGTATTACTTTTATGTGTTGGAATCTTGTCTTATACTTTGTCTTGCAGTTCTGATTCTATGGTGATGGGAGTTCATTTTGTTCCTCCTTTCAGTCCCCTCATTTTTATGTTTGTCTTTCTGTGTCTCTCTGTGTCTTGCCAGTGGTTTTACCCTATGGTAGGTTACGTCATGCTGTTCTACCACAGGGTAGAACCACGGACAGGATGCTGGGATCTCTCCACGTCTCTGGAAGCAGCTTTTGATTTTCTGTTTTTATATTAGCTAGAGTTATCAAAAGATAGCAGACTCCAGCTACCTAACAAAGAACATTTGTCCACTTCAGCATAGTGAAAGTAAAACTTTTAATGAATATGTACAGAAGTAATAATCTGAATTATCCATGATTCTGATACCAATAAGAGAAGTAAGATAAAAATAAATGCTGAGCGTTTTAAAAATTGCTTAGCTAAAATATAGTCATTAAATCTAGAGTTTGGCTTAGATCAGAGAATACTGCTGTATAATATATCTGGGATTTCTATTGGGTGGAGGTTGGTGGGGTTGGCACAGTTCTTCATTTCTATCATGTTTTGAAACTAACCTTTTAATTTAATGCAAGTGTGGCAAAACTAGGAAAGGCTGGCTTTTTCATACTTGGCAAATAAGACATTACATATCTTTGTTCATAAGTTGAGATTTATTTCAGGAAAAATGCAGTTTAAATTTGTGTATAATGCTAACAGAAATTTTAAAAATTAAAATATACTTGATGGACAAGGGCCCTTCTGCCCCCTACCTTCATTGGCATGATTGATTTGAGCCAGCAAATTATTCTTTTAAATAAAATGAATATTGTTCTTGTAGCTACAGAAGAAAATAATAGTGGTTAGAATACTTGACCAAATATATACATTAAATAAATAAATTCATACATGTCTCCAAAAATAGCAATGTATGAATTAATGTTAGTTATAAAGAAGTTCATTGGTAACATAATATGTCATCTAAACATGATCTTAATATATATCTCTGGTTGCCTTTTTCTAAGCCCTACAATTAGAATTGTTCAGTTTTGGTGCTTGTAAATGGGTTTATATGCTGCCAAACATATTTTATGCCTACAGATTTAACAAAATTAGACTGAACAATTTGCTTTTAAATAATAACATGTTCAGGAAGATATTTTTTCATTTTAAATAATGTTTCCACAATTTATTTGTAACTTTTTCTTTAAAATTAATTTGTTAAGTATAAAGAAGGATATGGATATGTATGGATAATTTGATATACTTGGTACTGCCAATAATTCAGTTTGGCATCTTTTTGCTTTCTCACAGAGAATGGTTTTTCTTATTATCCCATGAGGTTCTGAATCCAATGTACTGCTTGTTTGAGTATGCTGGAAAAAACAACTATTGTCTTCAGATCAATCCAGCTTCTTCAATCAATCCTGATCACTTGGCCTACTTCAGGTTTATTGGCAGGTTTATAGCCATGGTAGGTCTACTGAACTACTTTAATTTTAAAAACTGTAATTTTTAAAATGCTGCATATCATTGATTCAGAAATGTATTACACATGTATAGCATATTTGTATTAAAGAAAAATTTTCAGTCAGTGTAAACATAGTTAAAAAAAAATAACCAGTATTAGCAGCAGACATAAGCCATTGGTTAAAATGATCTAGAACACAGATTTTTATATTTGAAAAATATTGTTTGAAACTTAATTTGTGAAAATTTTGAGTTATAATATTCTTAAAATACATTTCCATAAATACATTAATGAAAAATTGTTATACCTTTTGTTTAAATATTTTGGTATAATAAATGTAAACTATAAATATGTAAGTTTAAAATGGTAGTCTACTACTTCTTGAAGACTGCATTAGAGTTCTATTCAGTGCAAGAAAGTCTAGTTTGAAAGTCAGGATTGAGCAGGCATAACTAACAGAATTTTCTTGCATGTATATTTCACCTTTCCTATCGGTATTATATCTGCACCTGTGTTTACATTCAATATAAGTAGTATAACATTTACTCTTCTGTCAGAAAAAGCCCACTGCAGAGAACCATTTGTTTTCTCCTGTCATTTACTTTTTGACAAAATATTACACTTTCTGCCCACCTCCAAACTGGCCCTCAAACCATTACATCTTTTATGAATATCATGGCTGCACAGTCATGTACCAACTTCTTCCACCAGTTTGGCTTCATCACTGATAGTCTTGAACAAGGCCTTTCCTTGCATTCATATTAATCAACCTTTTTTCTTCTATGCCAGTTTTGTTCTCTTCAGTTTTGTTTTGCATTTTTCCCTCTGTAAAACGTCTAAGACAGTAAGTTGTTCAATGGTCTCTACCTATCTCTCACTGGCTTAAAGAACTTCCCTGACAGTCCCTGTCTGGTCACCAAAACTTATGTAAACATGATTATCAACTTTGGTCAATGCACAAGTATCTATCGGTCAGTTAAAATTACTATAGGCAGGCGATTGAGAGTTTATATTTTTATTTGAGAAAGATATCCGTTGTTCAGCCTCTCTTAATCCATTGAAGCTGTTGGTCTTATTCTGTCCTGTGAGCAGTGGGTGCTAGGCAGGTACTAAACCATAGTGGGTTGTCTTTGTGTCACTGGGCATACTGACATATGCACACACACACACACACACACACACAATCACACTAGGACAATTTAGAATTCATAGATAACCTTACATGTATATTTTTAATTGTAGAACAAACACCACAGGATATGCACACTTCAGACAAACAGTGACCCGGCCTGGATTTGCACCCAGTGTCCTGGACCTGTAAAGCAACAGTACTGACCATTGTGCCACCCTAAGAGACACATGTATTTTGCATTATTAAAATTACTTTGAAATGTGTGATTTAGTATCCTCTGATAGGAATGGCATTAACTCCTTTTTCAAAGTTAGATGTCATTTCGATTTTTTTAAGTAATGATTTTAAAAACTGACTCTTGTATACTTCACATTGTACCACTACAGTAGCTCAAAAACAGTGGTGTTGATGATTTTTTTGTGTTTTTAATAACAATTCACATTAATGTGTCATTGTAAAGAGGTGAATTTTATTATATCAATCCACTTATTAGTTGGACAAATACAGTATGTCTAAAACAGTTTATTCTTTAAATGTTTTTAGGTTTCCAGTTTCATGTTAGTTCCACCCTTGTTAAAAAATAATTCTAAATAAAACGACAGACTGTTAGTCACTTATGGACTGTCTGTGTTTTTTTTGGACACCCTTCTCAGAGCTGTGAAACCATTATTCCTTTTTTAAAACAGTCTGGCTTTCATCCGCCAGACCCAAACCCATCCAACATATCTAACTGCTTCAAGAAACGCTTTACCACATTTATCAAGTCACAGTCACATAATCCACAGGGTGGATTATGAATAAATTCATATGGCAGATGCTTGGAGTACAGTGAAACAAATAATGCATGCATATGATCCTTTTGTTTTAAAATAGTATGAAAATTACATTTCTCCTCCTTTCCACCTCTTAATGAATTTTTATATATTCAGATGCCTGCTTTGAACTTTTCCAAGAGTTCATTCATTTACCTGCATTTTTAAGGTCCTGAATAAATAATTTTTGGGTGGAGGGAGGTTAATAATTGTGTCAGAAGACACATTTGTTTGATATAAATTTTGCATTTTTCAAAATTGCAGCTTTCTTTAAGAGCTACTGAATTGTACAGTGTGTTGGGAAAATACTAATACATGTGACTACTAATGCACTAACTGGAACAGTGAAACTTATCAGTTTTACAGATGTTTATTTATTACATTTATGTATTTTAACATAGATTATTTGGGCTGTAAAGTTCATCTTTCTGTTAATTTTCTGTTATACAAGATTATAGTCAGATTGCTGATTTTTATTTGGTAATTTTGCATTAGTTTATAAGAATACAGTGTGTGCTGCTCATTTTAGAATTTAACCATTTACCCTTTTAAATGGTATTATACTCATTGCTAAGGTTCAGCTCTTAAAAACCTGTGATCATGGTCTGTGCTAAATTGTTGCATACAGTTTTTAGTACCTTTTGAAGGGCCTTTTCCTTACTGTACACAATACTCATTTTGCTGCCCTATCCTGAGACATATTTGGTTGTATTTAACAATACAGTACTGTAAAAAATTACAGTAGCAATTATCAGTTTTAAAAAGTATGTATTGAGATAAATGGATTTAAGAAGTAATGCAAAAACTTACAGTAGCATCTAAAATTACAGTATTTTGTTTTATGTCTTATGTTAAGTTGTTTATCTTTCTGGTCTCTATTCAGGCTTTGTATCATGGTAAATTTATAGACACAGGATTTACTCTACCCTTTTACAAGCGTATGTTGAACAAAAAGCCAACACTGAAAGACCTGGAATCAATTGACCTGGAGTTTTATAATTCTATCATGTGGGTTAAGTAAGTAACCAGTATTTTCCTATCCTTTTATTAATTCTCATTTATTAATTTGAAAAACTGCTAAGCATATGTTTTGTAGCCAGTAACAACAGTACACAAGAAGGGTTCCGTGTTTCTCTATTAAAAATTAAACCCCTTGGAAATGTAGTAGTGGCTGCTAAAATCATATATTTTAAGATTGTGTTATTTTAAGTTGTAAATTCAATAAAAAGTCAATAAATAAATACATTAAAATAAAAAGAACATTATCTTCCTATTTTCCTCAGGGACAACAATCTAGAAGAGTGTGGAGTTGAACTTTATTTTGCCCAAGACATGGAAATACTTGGAAAAGTGACCACCCATGAGCTGAAACCAGATGGTGAAAATATCTTGGTGACTGAGGAGAATAAAGAAGAATATATCAGGTATCTGGTAATACTGTTTTCATGTTTAGTTTAATTTCAGTAATAAAGGAAGTAAATAATATCAGTGATTATCATATCAAGAACTACCGTATATGTAAAAAAAACAAATAAATAATAATGGGTGACTTAAAATTTTTCCTTACCATGTTTAATGATCATGATTAACAGAGAGTAAGTTTTTATTATGATTAATGCATTTTTTATTTTATCAGTGGATATAAAACTTTTCAGACTTTTTCTTTTTATGAATTTTTCAGTTACATTTTTATTTATTCTTGTTGACTGAAATCATAAAAAAAAACCTCAGATCATTGTACCGTGCAAATGTTAGTGTAACATAAGTGCTCTGATTTCTATGTTTGTGCCAGCGATTACAAGCCCATTTTTTGCAAAACATTGTGCATTATGAGAGTGTTGTAAATAATTAATGTAAAGAAAATATGAGCATTTTTTTGAATTGTAATTCTTATTCCCTAATTAAGTATGACAGGCGGCTTTATGATCAGTGTTTGTTGGTTTAATTGACTTAATAAAACTCTTAACATAATTAAGATTTATTAGTGTGTTATTGTCATAATATACTTTAATATTTCATACATATATACATCTCATCACCTGAGGCCAAACTCAGAACAGATTTACTAGAGCTATATAACCAATGTAATAAGTAGCTCAATGTTTTACTAATTATTGTCAAGGGACTGTGAGGTATTGAAATGTAAGATGATGCATGATGCAGCTGCTGACCATCTGCATTACGCAGAAGAAAAGAACCTCAACACATTATATAAGGGTAATATCTGCTAATTTAGGACAGATTAGAATTAATGGTCAGGTATCAGTAAATAAAAATTAAGAATATAGACCCTAAACATATTTTATGCTGAAGAAAATTAACATTCGTTTTATAGATTACTGACAGACTGGAGATTTACTCGAGGAGTTGAAGAACAGACAAAGGCTTTTCTTGATGGATTCAATGAGGTTGTACCCCTTGAATGGCTGAGATACTTTGATGAAAAAGAGTTAGAGGTAATAGTTTTCAAATATGTTTTATAATAATGATGACCAATGCTATTTTTTTTTAGTAAATTACAAACTCTCTTTTCAGAAATCTTGCTTTTACAGTACTATGTTTATTATTCTCTGGTTTGCTTTTAGTATGTAATTCTTAATAAGAACTTGTAAGTAGATATATGTTTTGAATGTAGTTTAAGTTGCCTCTTTTATAAAACTGATTAAATCAGTTTTAGTGTTTTTAAAGCCCATTTATATTTAATAGATTACTCATCTCTATTTACGTTGTTTTAAGTATTTAATTATTTTTTCTGTCTATTTTATATTCAGTTTAAAAATCCAGCAGTTGGTAATAATAATTAGTATGATTCAATTTATGCAATATTTAGAAATCTCCAGTTAGGTAAGCAGCTTATAATGGTCTATTGTAAAATACGTAGCTGTCTCTAGTAAAGCTGGACATAAATGTTGGTCAAGTTTTTTTTGGACATATGCCTAGGACATTGTTACTAAATTACAAGTTTGTTCATTTTAAAATTTCCAAAATGATTTTTATTTTAATCAGGCCTAGATTTACAAGCCTAGAGCTTTAATTAAACATAATTGTATTTGAGTTAATAACAAATATTAATTAATCTTTAAAGGTTTTTTCCTCTTTTCATCCACTTACTAAATCTGCTTAATGCAATGTCATATCATATGGATGATACAGCCAGTTAGACATTTTCTAAACCGCTTTGTCCTGAATAGAGTTATGTAGAGGGCGGGCTTCTTGCTGATCTGTTCTAGCCAGCATAGGATGCAAGGCAGGAACAAACCCTGGATAGGGCGTCAGTCTACTGCAGGGTGAACACAGACACACACGCATCATCCACACACTAGAGCTAATTTAGTATTGCCTATTCACCTAACTTGCTTGTTTTTGGACTGTGGAAGGAAACTGGAGCACCCAAAGGAAACCCATGCAGACACAAAAGGAGAACATGAAAACTCCATGCGGTCAGGACTCAGAATGCAAATCTGGATGCTCCACCATGCCACAATGATTTATATCTTGTGTAAATTATTATTTGGCTGATACTGGACAAGCAAAAAAAGGGATTGGGGTAGTACGCAACTCAATGGAAGCAATTTTGAACATGATCTCACTAATTTAACTGCATTTACAAATATTTTGCTTATCTGAGCTATTCAATCATGCCCATCAGTTAAATAACACATATTGCCAAAAACAGAGAATAATGTTACTTTTCTATATTTTGTTTCTTCATCCTTTAACAAAAATCCCTTAAAATGGCTTCAAATCCAAAAATAAAATCCCTTTTATTACAGAAAATGCCTAAGATGAGTGACATAATTGTTGTTCTTGATGCAGTGCTTAGAAAAATAAATGGTTGCCAAGAAATAAAAAAAACACAGGAACTGATTAATTTCCTTTAGAACTTGAGCATCACCATTTTGGGTTAAAGCACTCTGAAGAAATGGAATGTGTTCCTTAAAGTATAAAAGAAACCCTTATGATACATCTTCAAAAATGTGCCTGGAAACAGTAAATGAAATGTTTGAGAACCTGAGGTTCAGCATATCGTTGTTAACACATATAGAACCTGTAATGTTGCTCAGTTTTCACAAGTACAATTACTCATATTACAGGTCAAGCTGTTAAATAATTACTTGACATATATCTAGTAAGAGATCACCCAGAGAGTAATCCTGAAAAACTGGTTAGGTTCTGTATTGACTGTACTGTATTTGATTTAGAAGCATAGTCATAATGCCATTTTAATTTATTTTCATCACTTCCTTTGTGGTCACCTCACAAAGCTAATGGTGCACATATTTTTTAGAAACAAAAATAAATAATAACCTTTTTCTAAATGATAATGATTATAAGATACTTTTTCTTATCATAAATTATAAATGTAACTAAATTGCTTTCACTGCATTTTTATAGGGTAGCCGTAAGCCAGTCCTCATTGGTTGTGTTTTGCAAAAACAAATTGCACCATAGTTGTCTACAAAAGTGTCTACTTAGTTTCCTGGACTTAACTTTAGTTTCAGAGATCAGGGATCCTGCTTCAATATTTTGTATAGAAACGTTTTAATGGACTTGTCTTTGTTTCCCTTGAGTGTAACACAATGTTACATCTTACTTGTGCAGCACAAGTTGTTGTTTTCTTCACAAGGTATTAAGGTTATGCTTCATAATTTCCACCTTAATAAAATGATAGTGTCTGTGTGTCCACCCTGTTACTGTATCTCTGTCATTCCAACAGATGGTGCATCACAGACACTTGTACTAATACAATTTATTGCATATGTCATTCCAACAGATGGTGCATCGCAGATCTTAACACTTGCCTTTGGAAATCCCATACCAAGTGGCATATAACAGAGACAAATGGTACTTCACAAACATTTGTACAAAGCATTTACTACAAATGTTTGTGATGTGCCAGCTGTTGGAATGATGCCGTCAATGTATTTTATTACTACATGTATTACAAAATAAATTCTAATAGACGGTGCAATGCAAACATTAATACTGAAGTCTACATTGATTTCATAGATTTCAACCCATCTTAGCCAGGTAGCACAGCTAATTTTTTAATAACTTAGAAGTTTAGGGGACAAATATTAAAATTTTCATACTGTAGAATTTCTTATGACCACAAGAAAAGTTGCACACTACTGAGGAGTATCAAAAGATAGTGTTCACATGCTGTAAATTTTTGGATGCTGCACTACAGGTCCTTATACCAGTTGAATGGTGGGAAAATATTTAATGCTGTTGTCT
>JANRMT010062806.1:37725190-37750292 GCA_026402145.1 Polypterus bichir lapradei | reverse complement strand
ATATATATATATATATATATATATATATATATATATATATATTCTGTTAAATCCAAGAAGTGTGGAGTGATCGTTACTGTAAGATGTAAAAACTGCAGGTTAAAATTCTCAGCTTAGTGATTCATGAGCAATTCTAGATTCTAGATTTCATTATATTTCCTAGTCACTCGATTCCTTAGTTTGGAATGCTTTGCTCACCACTGCTCACCCTCTGCAATCATAAAAGTGTTCACTCTCAGTTTTATGCTGCTTTCCTTGCATACCGTTTCCTGGAAGTTGATTCCTTTTTGCCTTTGAATTCTTAATTTTGCAAAAAACTGTCAATTTAAGGGTATTTCCCCTTCAATTTATTGTGTTGATTATCCAGCTCTCATGTGGATGGCTATAAAGGATGCTATTTGTGATTTTTCAATTAGCTTCACCAGCAGCTTCAGTCAGCAATTTCTTTTTTTCTTTGTGCCATACAGTGTGTTTGATCTGGCATATAAGTTAATCATTACATTCTTGAAATCTGAACAAAATTCTGTGTTTCTTTTAAGAGCTAAATTCAAGATCCAGTACTCACAATACATGTCCAGAGCCAAGCCTAGTGATTTGTTAGTGCTTAGACATGCAGAGTTGTGATAAATCAGGGCTCCTTATTAATAATCCTTTGGAAATCTATATAATATTTTTTAATTCTGAGTTATTTCCTGAAAAATAAACTCTTACCCCCGAGCATAATATTTTTACAAAAGAACAATTCCCCATTAAGATTGCTACAAATAATGCCTCCATCAGCATAGTCATTTTAAATATTTGCATCTTTTGAACCTCACTCCTTGCAAAAGTTATGCAATAGCATTGCTAGCTGATCTTTACTACCATGTTTGCTCATTAAACCCTTTTAATGAGGGTCATTTGCTCATTAAACCCATTAAACCCTAAATACCTTTCTACATATATGTTTTGACTACTCCTCTTGACTACTGTTCTTTTATTTCTTTTATTTGTTCATCCACTTTCTGCCTCTCTGTCTTTTATATTCGTCTTTTACTTCATGTGTTTCTCCTCTTATATTTAGCAAAAGGTCGTCTCCTTTGAACAATTGCTAATAAATAAGCACTGGCCTGTTGCTGGAAATTTCCTAGTTTTCTTTACCTCTACTTATGTCAAACCTGAATCTTTAATTTAGTCCTACTTAAATCAGCAGGTCTTCCAGCTCTTAACTTGGTGATCATTCTATATTCTCATTCTCCTTTTTATTTGTATCTCACGGTTGCAGGCATGGGGTAGCACACTTTCCTGTATTTGTATGAGAATCTTTGTTTTGTTCCTAACTCCCGTCTGTCTACAAGTTTTTTGGGGCAGAATGGGAAGAATTTTCAAATTTTTCTATTTTGTCTATTTCACTCAGAACTGGAGGTTGTGACTTTTTTTTTTTTTTTTTTTTTTGTAATTTGACATACAAAGGACCAGAACTTGTAAGGCCTTTCACACTGCACCAGATAAGTATGATAATCCAACCACAAAATGAATAAAATAGAATGTAGAATAGTTTTCTATTCATCTGCTAAGGTTTGCCTTGATTAAAGCCGAAATCCATATTTTTTACTTTCATGGAGTATAATGACAAAGAATCTCCTTATAACAGACACAGTCTATAATATTATATTAGTGTGTTAGCTTATCGTTTACATTATCCAGCTGGCATATAAAACATAGTTTTCTGTACATTTTTACACACTACTGGACTAATTCAATAATCAAAAACCTCAAACTTAAACAGCTTAGAAAAATTTCCACATCACATCTGACATTAACAATGTACTCATTGATCAATACCACAAAGTTAGCTGAGCTTATAATTTTTGTGTGCATATGTGTGTGTGTATATATATATGTGTGTGTGCATCTCCGTGTCAGTGTATGTATGTATATACATACAGTAATCCCTCCTCGATCGCCGGGGTTGCGTTCCGGAACCCCCCGCGATAGGTGAAAATCCGCGAAGTACAAACCATATGTTTGTATGGTTATTTTTATATATTTTAAGCCCTTATAAACTCTCCCGCACTGTTTATAAATATTCCCCGCACAGTTATACAGTAAACCCTCGTTTATCGCAGTTAATTCATTCCAGACTCTACCGCAATAAATGAATTTCCACGAAGTAGGATTCTTTATTTATAAATCTAATATTTTCGCAGTTAGAGCATAGAAAACCTGTTTACCTTCTAAATACGTTTTTTAACATTATTAGAGCCCTCTAGACATGAAAGAACACCCTTTAGTCAAAAGTTTAAACTGTGCTCCATGACAAGACAGAGATGACAGTTCTTTCTCACAATTAAAAGAATGCAAACATATCTTCCTCTTCAAAGGAGTGCGCGTCAGGAGCAGAGAATGTCAGAGAGAGAGACAGAAAGAGAAAAGCAAACAATCAAAAATCAATATGAGCTGTTGGGCTTTTAAGTATGTGAAGCACCGCACAGGAAGCATATCGTATATCATTGAGGAGTTTTATTTAATATGTAATACGTGCTCTGATTGGGTAGCTTCTCAGCCATCCGCCAATAGCGTCCCTTGTATGAAATCAACTGGGCAAACAAACTGAGGAAGCATGTACCATAAATTAAAAGACCCATTGTCCGCAGAAATCCGCAAACCAGCGAAAAATCAGTGATATGATATGCTTACATTTAAAATCCGTGATGGAGTGAAGCCGCGAAAGTCGAAGCGCGATATAGCGAGGGATCACTGTATATACACACACACCAAATTTTACCCTGGGTACAACTAAATATCTGACTGACTGCCTATCTCTGTGACAAATTCTTTATATAGGATGCAAATGTGGGAGTTCCTGGGATTCATGACAACACAATTTAAAATCTTAACTTATATATAATATATAATAGAGTAGGCCTTCCTATGTTTTTCACGTTGTTTTGCTGTTTCTGCCCTTCCTTTTTGTCCAACAATACTGACCTCAAAACAAGGTTTTTAATCATTTTATTATTTCCAACACCAGCTCCTAGAAGATGACTAAATAGTAAGGTGATGTTCAGTTTGTATATTACAAAAACATTTCACCTCTGTATCTCAATTATGAAGCCGAATAATGGAATTTGGTGTTTTACTTTTGGTCTATGATTTAAATGTTGCATTTTGATCCTGAACACCAGCATAGTAGTGGTGGCATACTTTCAGATGCCTGCTTTTAATTAATCATATTTAAGCAGTATAGTTGAACATGTACGTAAGTGTGTTTATTTCTCTTTCAAGATGATTAAAATGAAATAAACATCTAAACTGGCATAATTCCACAGTTCATTTAGCAGCTACATATTACCAAAAAATGTGAAATAAGGAAAGAAAACTAGTGAAAGGTTTATTATGATATGCACATACAATGTGCTTTCAGATCTTTCAAAGTCAGAATCCAAGGCCATGCAAAGGTACAAACATGATTTAGACTAGTTAATAAATTTTATTAGGAACTTATTGGTAGGTATTGGGCATAGTGGTAAGAAGCTAGGCAATACTGATACTAAAATCCAATCTATTTTCAAGCAAGCTTTTTATGTTTAGAAATAAATGCAAATTTTTGTATCATTGTCTGTGAAGTACACTATATAGTTGATACTGTTAACTATATAGATTAATGATTCTTTTTAAAGAATGTATTAAAATAATTAACAGACACTGTTGTCTTTTTGTTAATAGTTGATGCTTTGTGGAATGCAGGAGATAGATCTGAGTGACTGGCAGAAGAATACAATTTACCGACATTATACTAAAAACAGCAAGCAGATCCAATGGTTTTGGCAGGTAATTGAGCATTCCTGATTTTCTTAAAATGTATATCTTTTTTTATGCATATTAATTTCTTTTTCTCTCCTTGCACATTTTTTAATTCCTCTTTTTCTTTCCTGTAGGTGGTTAAAGAGATGGACAATGAAAAAAGAATTCGTTTGCTCCAGTTTGTAACAGGAACTTGTCGGCTACCTGTAGGTGGTTTTACTGAGCTGATAGGTAAGATCAGAAGTATGTGTATATTAATAATAGTGTAATTAAAAGAGTTCAATTTGCATATAATTTTTGGGAAATGGACTATATAATTGATATTCTTAGCTATATAGATTACTAGGATTCTTTTTTATGAATATGTTAACTGAAAACATTTTAAATTCACTAGTCAGTATGAAACATTTAAATGTAACAGTGTATGTTGATATTTTATGAAGAACTTGTTTAGCTAAGTTTTTTCTTTTTTTTGTGAGTTGCTTACTTAGATTTTATTTCTGCTGAAACTGGTTACATGACATTATTTGTAAAATGTGTTGTTTTATTAAAGGTCTCTTAGTGTTAAAATGCAGCTTTAGCAATTACCCACTATAATGCTCATATTTATCAGATGAGCCAGAGAAAGCATGTTTTCCTCTGCGGGTTAGTGGCACATTTGGAGCTTGGAATTGTTATTTTTCTGAATTGCTTACACAAAGATATGAGTCAACATCTATGTGGTTTTTTTGCTGATTCACCACATCATATGAGCTGTTTGTTTGTTTTTTTTCTGTTCCAATGTGCTGCTAGATGTCCGTGGTCTATAGTATCTCCTATGAAATCTTTGCCTTCAGTTAATTTGATTATGAAATTCAATCATGTGTGAAATCTGTTTTAATATATGACATTTGACAGCAAACAGTTTAATTTTTAACACAAATAAGTCTGTGTACACTCGATTAAATTGCTGTACATTACACAACCTTGTATAGTACATTGAGGTGACATCTTGCTTTATTGGCTGTACTTAATTTTATTTCTTACCTTTACTTTCTAATTGTATATCTGTTTCAAGTCATAATCAATACCATATACTTAATTTCATTTTTTCTTTTGGCTATTGTAAAACCCCAATTTCAAACAATTTGGGATGCTGTGCAAAATGTGAATAAAAATAGAATGCATATTTTATTCACAATAGAACATAGAAAACATATCAAATGTTTAAACTGAGAAAATGTACCATTTTAAGAAAAGAATAAGGTCATTTTTAAATTGATGGCAGCAACATGTCTCAGAAAAATTGGGACAGGGCAATTTTTACCACTGTATAACATCCCCTTTTCTTTTAACAACAGTCCTTAAATGTCTGGGAACTCAAGAGAGCAGCTACTGGACTTTTTGAGCGGAATATTGTCCCATTTTTGTCTGATATAGGGTTCTAGCTACTAAGATGTTCTTTTTCTACCCAATTGTGATACTGACCTGTTACCAATGACCTTAAATATTCCTCCAGCTGTTTCTTTTTAGTACCACTTACTTTTCTAGCCTTTTTTTGCCCTGTCCCAACTTTTTTGAGATGTGTTGCTGCCATCAATTTCAAAATGAGTTAATATTTTTCATTAATAGTAAAATTTCTCACTTTCAACATTTGATACGTTTTCTGTGTTCTATTGTAAATAAAGCATGGGTTTGTGATATTTTCAAATCATTGCAGTCTGTTTTTATTTAAATGTTACACAGCATCCCTACTGTTTTGGAATAGGGGCTTTTATTCTATCTCACAACACTTTGCAATTGCAGCTTATTTTACATAATAACACTTAAATAAGACCATACTGCTCAAAATCTACTTGTTTGCTTGAACTTTTTGCCTAAACAGTGCTAATAATGTGACCTACTGCCATGTGTTATCTTCTTTATGAACATACTATAAGTTTAAAACAACCCTTCCAAACTTATTAAAAACTCAGATGTATTACGAATATTTTATGTCACTTTGTTTCTTTCCTTTTTAAGATCAAGTATTATATTGAGACCGATGGTAAACCAAACAACAGTTTATGTGATTTCCATTAGATAGATAGATAGATAGATACTTTATTAATCCCAAGGGGAAATTCACATAATCCAGCAGCAGTATACTGATACAAAGAAACAATATTAAATTAAACAGTAATAAAAATGAAAAAAATGAAAAAAAAAAAAAAAAAACCGACAAAAAATTTGAGTAATGTTAGCATTTACTCCCCCGGGTGGAATTGAAGAGTCGCATAGTGTGGGGGAGGAATGATCTCCTCAGTCTGTCAGTGGAACAGGACAGTGACAAAAGTCTGTCACTGAAGCTACTCCTCTGCCTGGAGATGACACTGTTCAGTGGATGCAGTGGATTATTCATGATTGACAGGAGTTTGCTTAATGCGCGTCGCTCTGCCACAGATGTTAAACTGTCCAACTTTACTCCTACAATAGAGCCTGCCTTCTTAACAAGTTTGTCCAGGCGTGAGGCGTCTTTCATCTTTATGCTGCCACCCCAGCACACCACTGCGTAGAAGAGGGCACTCGCCACAACCGTCTGGTGAAGGATGCCAACCTTCTCAGAAAGTATAGTCTGCTCTGACCTTTCTTACATAGAGCATCAGTATTGGTAGTCCAGTCCAATTTGTCATCCAGCTGCACTCCCAGATATTTATAGGTCTGCACACAGTCACCTCTGATGATCACAGGGTCCATGAGGGGCCTGGGCCTCCTAAAATCCACCACCAGGTCCTTGGTTTTGCTGGTGTTAAGATGTAAGTGGTTTGAGTCGCACCATTTAACAAAGTCTTTGATTAGCTTCCTGTACTCTTCCTCCTGCCCACTCCTGATGCAGCCCACAATAGCAGTGTCATCAGCGAACTTTTGCACGTGGCAGGACTCCGAGCCGTATTGGAAGTCTGATGTATATAGGCTGAACAGGACCGGAGAAAGTACAGTCCCCTGCGGCGCCCTTGTATTGCTGAACACAATGTCAGACCTGCAGTTCCCAAGACGCACATATTGAGGTCTGTCTGTAAGATAGTCCACAATCCATGCCACCAGGTGTGAGTCTACTCCCATCTCAGTCAGCTTGTCTCTAAGGAGCAGAGGTTGGATGGTGTTGAAGGCGCTAGCGAAGTCCAAAAACATAATTCTTACAGCACCTCTGCCTCTGTCCAGGTGGGAGAGGGATCGGTGTAGCATATAGATGATGGCATCCTCCGCTCCCACCTTCTCCTGGTATGCGAACTGCAGAGGGTCGAGGGCGTGGCGGACCTGTGGCCTCAGGTGGTGAAGCAGCAGCCGCTCCATGGTCTTCATCAGATGTGACGTCAGAGCAACAGGCTGGAAGTCATTCAGCTCACTTTGGGACAGGGGTGATACAAGATGTTTTCCAAAGCCTTGGGACTCTCCCCTGTTCCAGGCTCAGGTTGAAGATGCGCTGTAGAGGACTCCCCAGCTCCAACGAACAGGCCTTCAGCAGTCGTGGCGATACACCATCTGGACCCACTGCTTTGCTGGCACGAAGTCTTTTCAGCTCTCTGCTCAGATGGGCTGCTATAATTGTGGGTGGGGATGTCTCACCTATGCTGGTATCAGCAGAAGGATGGTTGGAAGATGCAGTACTCCGAGGTGATAGTGGGTTAGGGTGATCAAATCTATTAAAGAAGTTGTTCATTTGGTTTGCTCTCTCCACGTCTGTCTCGATGGCGGCACCCCGCTTCGAGCTGCAGCCGGTGATAATCTTCATCCCATCCCACACTTCCTTCATGCTGTTGTTCTGCAACTTCTGCTCCAGCTTTCTCCTGTACTGCTCTTTTGCCGCCCTGAGTTGGACTCGGAGTTCCTTCTGCATGCGCTTGAGCTCATGCTGATCACCACCTTTAAAAGCCCTTTTCTTCTGGTTCAAAAGGCCTTTGATGTCACTTGTAACCCATGGCTTGTTGTTAGCATAGCAGCGTACTGTTCTTACTGGAACTACATTAATACTAGTGTAGAATGTATGCTTTAAAGTTTTTAATTATTTCTTTTCTAGTGGGTTATAGTGGCTAGAGAAATTGACTTTAAAACCAAAATGTTGCCTGTTCAGTCTCTGCTCTCTTTACTCACTGTGCCAAGATGAGCAGGTCTTTTAACCTGATTTCTATCACCATCCATTGATGTACTTAACCTGCTTAGTCCATTTTTTTAACTTTGTATTGACCTAAATCTTTCACAGCAGGCTTAAGTCCAATGAAGGAATCATATTAGTTAATCACAGGACTTATTTGAATTACTTTGTCCATATTATTGCATTTCAATTTAAAAACAGCTTTTTTACACAAAAGTGATCTCCATTCATGCAAGTTTTTTCACATTGTTTACGAAAGTACCTCTGTCCACACTAAAAATAATAAAAACACATATGATGTTGATGTTTACCAATGCTGGGCATGTGAACAGCATAGTGGTTAAAATACTAGTAAAACTACAACTGGAATATTATCACAAAACTGTAGAGACTGATGAAATACTTGCCTTTTTGTGCATGTGTGCAGCATTTAAACTCAACAGAATATAATTTAGATGTGTACAGGTAAGCAACACTAGAAGTGCCATGAAAAGCAATTCTTTGCCCACTATGTTTCAATAATTTTTTTTTTCCCAGGAAGGGTGACCGATAGGGGAATGAGATGTTGAAATGAACAGTACATAATAAGGACAAATCAATCAGGAAGCAATTAGGGTCTGTGTTTGCAAAAATCTATGTTTTCGCCCAACCACATTACAACACTGAGAATTCATTTTTCTGAAGTGTTTTTAAACAAAAATGTAGTAGGGTGGATGGTGCCTAATTTTTGCATGCAAGACTATTGATTCTTCAGGAAAACTGAAGAATTAGAACATATTAAAAAACAAAACAAACAAAAAAACACATTAAATAGATATAAAGAATGCAAGATAAAGAAATAATGTTGTTTACAAAATTTGCTGATAATCCACACATAATAATAAGAAATGAGAAAAATGTATATAAAATAACAAAAACAGATATATAAGCAAGACGGTATCACAGTATTAAAAATGGTACGTTAATGCTGTATTAGATAAATACATACTGTAAATGCTAGCAGGTCCAAACCACAGCAGAAATATTAACCTTAATGGCCTCTGGGAGAAAGGACCCACGCTTGCATATATTGGGCCAAAACATGCAGGTGGCAGTTAACACACCTTTGGAATGTGGGAAGAAAAACATTGCAAACATGAAAAGAATGTTCATATCACAAATGGACAGTGACAAGGCTAGAATCTGAACTTAATGATTTCTTATCAAATTAAGTCAGTGGCTGTAGTTAAGCATGATGTTCATGTATCACCAGGTTTCATGGCATGTAATAAGAAGAGCCTTTATAAGTGATTAGGAAAAGAGAATCTCTGATTTGGGGTGAGGCTTGATTTCAGAGATGCTGCAGATACTGTAACATGGTAGTAGCTGTTCCGGTCTAATGTGTCTAAAGTAGTACTTTATGTCTCTTAAGTCATGAATGCCTACCAGCTAGGTCACACCTTCCCTGCAGTAAAGATTGGTGGATATGGTATGACCTGGCTGGGCAGCATCATGATATTTTTAATCCTTTTAGAAGAAGGGATCTTTTCCTCTGCTGCTACAAAATTGACAAACAGAAAGAAGGAGAATGTTCCAGACAACAAACTGAAAAAGCAGTTTTGCTATGTCTTTCAATAAAGGAAATATATGTCCTTGGGTGTCGCAGCCAAAAGCCTGACCTTAATCACTTCGACAACCTGTGACACAGTATCACATTTTCCCAGCACACCTGAAAAAACTAGAACAATTTTCTAAGAAAGAAGGTATACATATTATTATGTCATGGTATTTAATAATAATAATAGAGATTTAGAGACTTACAGGCTCTTATAATTGCGAAAGGTGTTTTAAAAAACTTCTGACCATTCAAGAGTTTTGCAACTGACAAAATATCTCGGTCAAATGCATCAAAATGCCAGGCTGTGAGAGAAATGTGAAAAATCTTTCATAGCTGAAACTTCCCACATCATCAATTTATGCTCGAGCATTAGGAATTACTTCTGGAATGATATTCAGTTTTGTATTTGGAAGAAATTTTATCTATCCATCTATTTATCTACAGTCATATGAAAAAGTTTGGGAACCCCTCTTAATTCTTTGGATTTTTGTTTATCATTGGCTGAGCTTTCAAAGTAGCAACTTCCTTTTAATATATGACATGCCTTATGGAAACAGTTGTATTTCAGCAGTGATATTAAGTTTATTGGATTAACAGAAAATGTGCAATATGCATCATAACAAAATTAAACAGGTGCATAAGTTTTGAGGATTGAGGTATTTTTGACCATTCTTCCATACAAAATCTCTCTAGTTCAGTTAAATTTGATGGCTGCCGAGCATTGACAGTCTGCTTTAAATCATCCCATAGATTTTCGATGATATTCAAGTCAGAGGACTGTGACGGCCATTCCAGAACATTGTACTTCTTCCTTTGCATGAATGCCTTTGTAGATTTCGAACTGTGTTTTGGGTCATTGTCTTGTTGGAATATCAAACCCCTGTGTAACTTCAACTTTGTGACTGATACTTAAACATTATCCTGAAGAATATGTTGATATTGGGTTGAACTCATCCGAACCATCAGTCCCTGAACTAGCCACACAGCCCCACAACATGATGGAACCTCCACTAAATTTGACAGTAGGTAGCAGGTGTTTTTCTTGGAATGCGGTGTTCTTCTTCCGCCATGCAAAGCACTTTTTGTTATGACCAAATAACTCAATTTTTGTCTGATCAGTCCAAAGTACTTTGTTCCAAAATGAATCTGGCTTGTCTAAATGAGCATTTGCATACAACAAGCGACTCTGTTTGTGACGTTAGTGCAGAAAGGGCTTCTTTCTCATCACCCTGCCATACAGATGTTCTTTGTGCAATTGCGCTGAATTGTAGAACGATCTACAGATACACTATCTGCAGCAAGATGTTCTTGCAGGTCTTTGGAGGAGATCTGTGGGTTACTGTAACCATTCTCACAATCCTGCACATATGCCGCTCCTGTATTTTTCTTGGCCTGCCAGACTTGAGTTTAACAGCAACTGTGCCTATGGCCTTCCATTTCCTGATTACATTCCTTACAGTTGAAACTGACTGTTTAAACATCTGAGATAGCTTTTTGTAGCCTTCCCCTAAACCATGATACTGAACAATCTTTGTTTTCAGATCTTTTGAGAGTTGCTTTGAGGATCCCATGCTGACACTCTTCAGAGGAGATTCAAAGGGAAGCACAACTTGCAATTGACCACTTTAAATACCTTTTCTCATGATTGGACACACCTGTCTATGAAGTTCAAGGCTTAATAAGCTAATTAAACCAATTTGGTGTTGCAAGTAATCAGTATTGAGCAGTTACATGCATTCAAATCAGCAAAATTACAAGGGTACCCAAATTTTTGCACAGCTAGTTTTTCACATTTCATTTAATTTCATACAACTAAATACTACTTCACTAAAAGTCTTTGTTTGGAAAACACCTCAGTACTCAGATGTTCCTAGGAAATGAAAGACATACCACTGTTATCTTTTTTGTTCAAAGTAGAGTAAATTATTATGCAGGCTGAGAGGGGTTCCCAAACGTTTTCATATGACTCTATCTATCTATCTATCTATCTATCTATCTATCTATCTATCTGCCTATCTGTCTGTCTATCTATATGTCTGTCTGTCTGTCATACTCATCTGAACAGGGTTGCTGGACGAAGGTGATCTCTAATGGAAAAACTAACACAGAAAATTAAATTCACACCCTTATTTCCTCATAGCTGATTTATTTTAATGCTTACCAATGCAAACCTCAAAGTTAATCTCTTTGTACCATGCTACCTCTGTGCTGTTCTTCACAAATATTATGGGTCTCTCACTCTTTGTCCAGTCTTCAGAACTACAGTCCAGGTTATATAAAATAACGTTGTTGTTTTTTTTGTTGTCAAAAAATTAACTGTTTCTGAGCAGTAAAACCACAACAGAAAAGTGTCAGTAGTGTTCACCCATATAGAAGGCAACCATGACTTCATGTCCTGCTTACACTTTCTGCTAGATTAATTTAAGAATGGTATTCACTAGTGAGTTTTCATTTAATTCTTCAAGTTTCATTCAGTTGAATTCCTCCAGCAGAGAGATGGAAGATTAAGGACTTTGGCCTGACAAAGGCAACCCCCAGCAGGTTAATATCATATTTTAGAGTGGAATAAATCTTCCAAGCCTTGCTATATTCTTACTTAAAAATCTGAACCTTCTTTGAGAAATCATCCACAGCGAATATCAATATATTGTTCTGCAACTTCATAGATGATAATGGCCCCATCAAGTCACACATTTATGAATAGAACAGGGTTATTTACAGTTAGGTCCATAAATATTTGGACAGAGACAACTTTTTCTAATTTTGGTTCTGTACATTACCACAATGAATTTTAAATGAAACAACTCAGATGCAGCTGAAGTGCAGACTTTCATCTTTAATTCAGTGGGTTGAACAAAACGATTGCATAAAAATGTGAGGCAACTAAAGCATTTTTTAACACAATCCCTTCATTGTGGTAATATACAGAACCAAAATTAGAAAAAAGTTGTCTCTGTCCAATTACTTATGGACCTAACTGTATATCAAGTGAAATCAACCATAAAAAGTATGAAACTGTACTTCTAAACTCACTCAGGGAGTCACTATAAACTTCCTGCTTGGTCTTGTAGCTAGGAAGGCTAGGGAAAACGAATCTAGAGCCAATGACACTCTGCAGATTAGTTGTAACTGATTATTTTCTGGATAAAGTCTTAGTTATTTGCATTGCAAAACAATCTGGTTTTGATTGCGGTTTCACTATTGTTTATTACAGTTGCTGCTTTTCAACTTTCTTCTTTTTTCTTTCAAATATGGTACTGTTTACAAGTGATTAGATACAAGTCCCAGAAATAAGAATGCAATACAGTAAACCTTCCTTATGGTGTGCCACTGCCAATCAGTGCCTCCTTTACAATTAAAAGACAAGAAATGCAGATGGCAAAACAGACATACATCAAGTAATGCTGTGTGGTGGCTCCACAGATTGATCGTTATTCATCCCCTTATCCTTTGATGTTCCTCTGTGCTTTACCACCTTCCTCCTATCTTTAAGGTTTCTTTCTTTTCCTCTGTACATGCATTCTCCTGCTGTAATATACAAAATATATTTCTAAATTAATACTTTCCTTTTTTGTGGTAGCCATCTTTTTTCTGTATCACTGAGGAGGCCAAAACAAGATATTACTGGGTTGTTTTAAGTGTCAGATTGTATATTTCTTTTGACGGATGACGTGATTCTGGCTTTTCAGTGGTTATCAGATGCCCTTGTTAAGAGGATGTGATTGGCTCACTCATGTTACAATAAACATAATATAAGGTTAAAAGTAGTATTTATGATGCTAAGCTATATCTCATTGGCTGTGTTCGATCCTGATTTGCAGCTGTCTTAAACCCTCACTTTTTTGCAGCATGCTTTATTTTTAAATCAATCAACACTGCAAAATATTTTCTGACATCAAACTTAGCTCAAGATGGATTTACAATTATTGTTGACCTTTTTCTTTGCAACCTCAAGGAATATGTTGTTAGCATAATGCTAATACTGTACTGTCTGACCAAATATGTGTTATTCCCCTTCTGTTCCATAGGCCTTCTTAGAATCCACACATGGCTTCCTGCATTGAATAAAATTTGGCAGCTGCAATGTCAAAAAAAAAACAAAACAGCTCATTACAAAAAAATAAAAACATTTTTATTGCAATATTATATTTTTTGTTGTCCTTGGCTGGATCTGACTTGCATTTTAAACATTTTTGACCATAATTGAACTAGTAAAAAAGAAGTCCTAAAAACACCCAGTTCTTTCATTTTATTGCGGGTAACTAATGAATACCCATAGGTACCCGTATTAATGCAGAGACTCTAATGTAGAATAACATTTTTGCTTTTATTAGTGAAGTAGAATCTATTATTGTTTTTAAATAATTTCCATCTTGGCTTTGTAGTCTGTTTTTAATTGCATCTTTTTAGCCTTTGGCTGAAATCCATGTTATATAAGTTCTACCTTATTATGTTTAAACCATCATTTTCCTATTTTCCCTTGTGTTTGCTGCAGTTTTACTTTCTTATTGCTTGAATTTTTTTTCTTTTTTACAATCTTACAGTATTATGTTATTCAAGTTTAAAAGACATAATTATTGTGTCAGAATTTATGGGTATGAATTGTAACATGGTTCAAGCTAAAACAATTAACTGACTTTTTTCAGGGAGCAACGGACCTCAGAAATTCTGTATTGATAAAGTAGGGAAAGAGACATGGTTACCGAGAAGTCATACTTGGTAAGCTTTATGTAATGTGATACCACAATTTTCTGTATTCTTCTTTTATTATTCTCCTTTTGGCAAAGTTAGTATATTCACTGCTAAGTTGGAAATGCTTGCTCGTTGATGAGTAATCGTGTTCTATTCCTGTTCTACATAAAGCGAGTCTGTTACAATATAAGCCACAAATTGCTGATGTTCCCTCTTCAAAAACAACATCTGTGTGCCAATCTGCACTTTATAGCCAAGACATCTGTAAGACAGGCTGATGACGCTAGCTTTAACAATGGCTGGATCAGACTGTGTTTCATTGCACTAATAGATAATTGTTACAGTGGGTCTTTAAAAATTGAATGTAATCATTTTTATGAGATTTAGTTGTATTTCATTTTTTCAATGATTTTTTTTTGGTAGTAACACTGAAACAGGTTAAGATACAGAATTAAGTTTGCTTTTAGTGAATGTGGGTCAGAAAAATCACCCTAGTAAATATTCATGTAATGACATGTGTCTATGCTAGAACAGTAATAGCTGTGTATTTTGACAGAAAAGTGCAATATTAATGGTAGGCTGAGAAAATTGTACTTTTTGTTTTATATTTTTTTATGTGAGTATAATAATGGTGTTTAAAGTCTGTGTGAGAGATTTTTGCATAGTGCAAACCAGTGTAGTGTTTGGAAGTAATATGAAGAAAGCTTTAAGTTTACAGAGAAAATTATGACATTTTCTACAAATGTAAAAAGTATTTTTCTTCACTTGTTACTTTTATGTATTTTTTTTTTTTATTCTTTAGTTTCAATCGATTGGATCTACCTCCCTACAAAAGTTTTGAACAGCTAAAAGAAAAACTGCTTTATGCCATTGAGGAGACAGAAGGTTTTGGCCAGGAGTGAAGCACTGCTCAACTGATATCAGATGTACTGTAAAATGAACTGAGGGAAATGTGCAAAGTTTTTTGAAACAGGAGGATTGCCACATTAGGGTTAGGGTTACATATCTCATATCCTGGCTGTTCAGTGTAAGGACAAAATAGAAGTTGGTACTGGAATGAAACAGTAGACCTCATTTGTGCAGTCAGTGTACTGCATATGTATTTTCAATTTTAAGGAAAATACATATTTCAGGGGCCACTTAGTTCAACCAGTGCCATTCCCATTATAATCTGGTATCTCATAAAATTATATACTATAAGTCCTGGTATGAAAATATTTGTAAACACTGCAGCATTTCAATTACATTTTTAATTCCCATCTTCTATTCAAGTATATTTTCTTGTTTCGGAAATTGTGTGAACATTTGAATTACATATTTATGCTGAAAAGGCCTTGTTGCCATATTCATTAAGTGATAATAAATAGCACTATTTAACACAGAATAATAAACAAGCACTTTAAACATATTTTTAACCTCTTTATAATTTCATTTTATATTAAATTAATTACATATGTAATTGTCATCTGATTATGATGTGTGCTACTAAATGGCAGTAATGTACTTGGATAGTACTGTATGCCTTTGATTTGAAATTTGCTTCAGGAAAACTATTTATATTTTGCTCCTTTTTCATGAGGTCTTTCTACTCTATTTAGATATTTTTGGATTCAGATTTTAAAACATTATAGATGCTTTCAGTTAATTATTCAAGGGAAGCTTGTTTATTAAAAAGAGCTTTATATGCTAGTACTGTACCTTTACACTTGCAACCATTGTTACTGACATTAATCAAAGTATAGGTAAGAAGGTACAACTTAATGTGGTCCACTTTTGTTATGTTTGTAAAAGGTTTGAAATTTGCTTAACTTGAAATAATGTTAACATTCCATAAGAACAATAAAGTTTTTATTTCACATTTTTTAAAGCATATCAGGCATGAAAATAATGAAAAACTTAAATTCATCTCCACTTGTCATGAATTTCTATTGTTAGAGTGGTAATCCAAGGTTTAATTTCATTGTTATTCATTAGTAAGCTAAACTAGTCTTAGCTGGCCCCTTTTATGTTGATCTTCGCTTGGTACAAGGAAAATTTTACTAAACAAAAATTTCACCATATATATCAGTTATTTAATATAAAGTGATTTTATAATTAACTCTTCCAAAAATAGAATTTACCTTAAATTGTAAAACTGTGATAGGAACAAAATAATGTTAGTGTTTACAACATATTTTAATAAAAGCAGCAGCTAAGATTGGTTTGATATAATAAAACAAGAAAAATATATAATAAAAAAAATCTTATTTTTTTTTTTTTTAGGTTTGTGTGTTATTCACATACAAAACAGTGCGTAAATAATTTGACATTAGTGTGAGCAATTGAATGAGCTTCACTAATGCTGACCAAGTCATTATGACATATCTTAAACTGTGATAATTGGGAATCATATTACAAATAATAATTAATATGTTGCAAATTTAAGATCTTGAAGGTTCTATGATCTTGCTATCATATGTGATTGTTAAGAAAATGCATTAAGGAATGCCTAATCATAACTAGTCCATGATTTCACTCATCACTCACTAACAGCCATTTCTTTTGCCAGGATTCAGTGCCTCCATACACATTCCCACCATTAAGATTTCATCAGCCAAAAATATACACAGAAAAAAGCGTTATCACTTATTCAGCTTAGTGCCTTTTAGAAAAACAATGTGAAAGTGATTATTCTATTCTGTTTTTATGTTCTTAACTATGAAGATATATAATAGTATAAAAGGATGTAAAGTGCAAATGGATTCTTTTAATACATCTTTATACATCTAAAGTTCAAATTAACACACTTTGGCACTGTACACTTTATACTAATCCTCACAAAAAACATTTTTTGTAATAAATATACAAATGTAATCTTCAAAACAAATATTTCAAATTTTAAAAGTGAGCACCATGACTGTTCAAGTAAAATAAAATAATTGTACACATCCTAAGAGAGAACTACAACACCTGAGAGCAGCAGATTTTTTATTCTTTAATCTACTAAAAATATAAAATACATCTTAAACTGTTGCTTAGAACAAATGCATGACACCATCTGTTATAATTGAAGGCACTTTCAATAGCCCTCTTTAGCAAATTCCTCTTCATAGTCCTTTTATTAAATTACAAAGAATACAGTATAATAGCTGCCAGTTGCCATTCACAAGATGGCTCTTAAATCCTATTACCTCCATCACAGATCTGAGGAACTTAATCATTAATTATATTTCAATAGGCAGCAGCAGTGATTTTTCTTTATAGGAAAGCATTTAATTACTATCACCTATATATATTGTAATGTAGTAAGTCAAGCTCAGAATTGTATTTTTTTAAAACTGAGTCGTTAATTAATTTTCCATCTTGAAATAATGGTTTTCTTCACTATTTTCTCTTTCTTATATTTTGCTACTGGAAACATAAAATGTGATTGAATTGAAAAATTAAACTAATGTCTGTCAACTCTATATTGATTTATTACATGTAAGTAAAACAACATGAGGATAATGGTTATGGTAATTAATTTACTAAATCCATTACTCCAATGTGACTAACAATAAAAAAACTATATACTGTACCTGCAAAATCTTAGTAGTCTGCAAGGCTGTGCAAAGCTATAATCCCAGTAAGAACATAGATGTCATGTTTATTTTACTTCTAGCACTGACCATTCCTAACATAAATGGGTTATGAAATATTAGCTCCCCTGAGTCACATCAACAATGAGCACCAAACATCAGATCTTTAAGACCACAAGTTATTTTACAAGCTTTTCAGACTGAGAAATAATAACTCACCAGGGGCTGATGAAAATTGCCCTGTACACTGATTAAAGATCTTATCATTTTGCATGGCAGAATGCTTTTCAAAGTCCACACAAACCTGTATTTGTAAGCAAGCTGCAAGAAACAAACAAGGAGTGAAGCAGTGAGTGAGATTAGCCTCTGTTAATTTATAGAATGTATAAATATAGCATACAAATTTTACAAGGTACAGATTTTACATAATTAAAACTAGGTTTTTAGTCAGCACAGCACAAGGAAGAACAGTCTGGAAGCAATATGCTATAGCTAATTACAAAAGGCCACCCCACCCTATATTTTGTAAAATTGGTCATTTAAAGAGCAATAAGCTCCCTAGTGATGTCACTCGAGAGCCACCCTTCCTGACTAATGTGCCGACTGAGAAGTACTCAAAACAGAATACTTTGTCTCTGTAGCTCATTTGAACTTTTCAAAAGATGTTTTTTAATAGCTGCATGTGAACAGGGTTGTCTGTAAGAGTCTGTTTTTAAAGACTATACTAAGAAAAAGATTTGTTTTGTTTATTTTTTATAGAACGGTTGTAGTAACTTATTAGGGCACAAATTGCTCCTTGAAAATGATAGGTTTTACATAATCAAAAAAACATGCCAGGACAGAAACATTACATACATCATAACAGCTAGATGTGATGTCACAAAGTTAATGGATCTAAAATTCACCATGTATAAATCCTCTACAAAAATTCTGCTCTTCTATTTTGTAAACCTGCTGAGGCTATTTGTTTATTTTTAAAAGCTTTAATTAATGTTCAAAATGGCATCTCCTGGCAAGTGCCATTTTCCTGCTTTGTTGGTTACTGAATATTTTTATCCTATACTATACAACTTTTTAGTGGAAACCAGTCACACGTAAAACATATGCTTAACTTTTTCTCCTGAAAGGCATTTCTAAATAAAATAGAGCGAGCATACTGTAACTATTATACATCTTTTTTTGTACAGAGTGCAATAAAATTATTCTGAATCAATGACAGAAAATTGCAGCCTTATGTTAGTAGCTGAGTGTGGTCAGTTGAAGTTAATATCTCGTACAGAGTTGGTTACTGGCAGGAAAATCTAGGGAGAAAAATAAATGCATTTAATTGCTGGCCTTGTATAATGGACAAAGTGAAGAGTATCAGATACAGATATTAAACAGTATATTTAAATTAGTGAGCTACAATTGTTAAATACAGGAAAAAAGACAATGGGAACTTAATTATTGCCTGTACGCAAAAGAAATATTATTACTGATGCAATGCAGTGTGGAGAGCAGATACTCTAAACATTTACTACTGAAATCACATAATGACAAAGCATTGTATCCTATTTCTTTAAAAAGCGGCACTTTGACTTAAAGTAATAATCATTATCTGAGCAAATTCACATATGTGCAAAATCAACCTAGTTTAAAGAAATCTCCCTGACTGTTTCAGATGACTGGAATGGTCAGGAAGTGGTAATAGTATGGTGGAATGTAGCAGATCTGTATTCATCCCATTACTAAGTTTGATATGTTATCATTAATCATGTAAAATTGCTCCTGGAAGCTTAGTTTGTTTTTCCATTGGGCTCGTGGGATAAGCAGCAGGAGATGTGGACTGTGTCAGCACTGAGCTGTGGAATAATTGTCCTTTGACGAAGCCAGTGATTTACAACTGGGTGTAATTGAGGCTTGTACACATATCACAATGCAAACAAATGTTCTGATCCCAACTGGACTGTCTTTACATTACTGAAATTTTATTTGGGGGTTCCAAGAGGTTTTTTTAAGTACAGTTTAAAACTACTCTGAGTGATTCTAGTTTTAAGCAATAGACAGTAACATTAAACAACATTCTAAGATACTACCTTACATTTTTGACTAATAATGCATTGTACTGGAAAACTTCACATTGTATCTTTGTATTTAGGTTATTTGTCTTTATTTACTCCTGAAAGGTAATACAATTTGTAATATTATGAGAGAGTTCTTAAAGAAATACAAGAAAAATTAAAGAAATGTATAAATGTATGACCCGCCACTCATCCATCTTCCAAATCCACTTATTTCATTACAGGCTTGCAGTGCACTGGAACGTATCCCAGCAGTATTTGGTGTAAGACTGGCTCCAACCATGGCCTTGCTGCAAAGTGCATTGCAGGTATATAAGATAAAAAAGATAAAAGTCTAGTTGGTGTAGTATCGGAACTTATTTCACTTAACGGTGTATATATGAAATATTTTTGAGTTACTGATACATTTTTTTCTTATCTGTGAACTTTAGTGATGAAAGAAAATATTTTTGAAATTGCATGTTTAGGCTTCTATGGGATTTTAAAATGAAAAAGAGGCATGTGTAACAAATGTAATGATCATTATTGATCAATAAATATACCAGCATCTTGTCTTTATACACTAAATACATATATGAAGTAATAAAATCAATGCAAAAAATGTGCCTTATTTGTTGTCTTTCTTAAGTAGTACTGTGTGTAACAACTGTGTAGAATTACGTTTGGTGCTTCAGTTACTAGACATTAAAACTAAATTATAGTTACAATACAAAGAGCCCTTATAAGATCTCTTCTAAAACCATTTAAAGCAAACCTAGTAATATCTATCTTTACATCTTATTTTTGAAATTCCTTATGTCATTTTTAGCTCTTAGGGAGTTCCAGCCTGTCCTATCAGAATGAGGTGCTAGTTACAAACCAACACCAGCACATTGAATGTGTTTCTACACTGCTCAAAAAAAATTAAGGGAACACAAATCATATAGTGGATCTCGATGAATGAAATATTCAAGTGGAAAACCTTTACTTGGTCATACTGTGTGATTTATTGAGAACAAAACGATGCAGCAATGGTCAATGGAAACCAAAATCACCAGCCCTCAAAAATTCAAATCAAAGGCTGATCCAACTTGCAAGAATTTCATCTTGGCATCTCATAATGTGATTCAGTAGTGTGTATGGTCACCATGTGCCTGTATGCACTCCAGAAAATGTTTGGGCATAATCCAGATGAGATAGCAGATGGTGTCCTGAGGGATCTCCTCCCAGACCTGGATCAGGGCATCACTGTGCTCTTGGACAGACTTTGGCACTACTTGGTGGTTTTGGATGCACCAATGTATAATGCCCCAGGGGTTCTCAGCTGGATTCAGGTCTGAGGATTGTGTGGGTCAGTCAATGGCATCAGTATCTTCATCATCCAGAAACTGCCTACACACTGTGGCCACAATGGACCAGGTATTGTCCTGCACCAGGAGGAATCCAGGGCCCAATGCACCAACATTGGGCCTGACAATGGCTCTAAAGATTTCATCTCAATGCCTAACAGCAGTCAAGAGTGCCGTTGCCTAGCATGTGGAGGTCTGTGCGACCCTCCAAGGATATACCTCCCCAGACCATCATTTACCCACCACCAAACTGGTTATACTGGATGACGATGCAGGCTACAAAATATTCACCACGGTGTCTCCAGGGTCTTGCGTGTCTGTCATATGTACTTGGTGTGAATCTGCTCTCATCTGTGAAGAGAACAGGGTGCCAATGACGGAGCTCCCAATTGTGTATTCTTTGGTGAATGTCAATCGAGCTGCAAGGTGATGGGCTGTGAGCACGGGTCCCACTAGAGGACATTGGGCCCTCATGCCACCCTCATGGTGTCTGTTTCTGACAGTTTGGTAAGAAAAATGCACACCAGTAGCCAGCTTGAGGTCATTTTATAGGGCTTTGTCAGTGCTCCTCCTGTTAGTCCTCACACAAAGGAGGAGATAACAGTCCTGCTGCTGGGTTGATGCTGTTCTATGGCACTGTCCAGCGCTCCTCTTGTAACGGCCCATGTCCTAGTATCTCCTCTATGCTCTTTAAAACTGTGCTGGGAGACACAACAAACCTTCTTGCGATGGCAGTTATGAATGTGCTGTCCTGGAGGAGCTGGAGTACTTGTGCAACCTGAATCAGCTGCAGGTGCCAGCTCATGCTACCAGGAGTGACAAGGACACTAGAAAAATGCAAAACTAGAAAAGAATAAGTCAGGAGGGATAAGGATAGAACAATTATCTGTGGCCACCATTATTTCTACTAGAAAACAGAGACCAACATTTAAAAGAGCAGGACTATTATGAATGAGTAAAACCAAGTCAGACTGATTACATTTACCTTTTAGTAATTTAAAATAATAACATAACTTGGCATCTTTCAAGCAGAATAGTGGTAATTGAGGGCCGGTACTGCTAACTCAACCCATGCATGATGAAAAGTGTGGGAGGCTTCAAAAGAGACACAAAAAAAGGCGTGGGCCTTCCCTAACCTAACCAGAATAGACTTCACCTCAGGTAACTTGATCAAAAAGTCTTCAGGCCTACACAGACATTAAAGGCGTTTTGGCTTTGAAAGGTCTAAATATGCCTTTAAGGTCCCAAAATGTATTAGACGCATCTCAAGGAAGAGAAACTAGGATAAAATTCTGGCTTAAAGAGACAGATTTCACTAAAAGAATCTTTATAAGTGAGGAGATCTATTCACAATAGAAAATAGAACAAAAGAAAGCTAAAAAAAAAGAGCAAAAAGGAACTGCCTGCAAAGCATTTCAAGTGAACAAAAAAAAAAAACAAAACAATCCCAATTAAATAAAAATGCAATACCTACAAATGACTCCTATAAACTATCAACTTCCTGAGATCCTCTTCCTCTTTATGCCAAGTATAAATTTTGTGATTTTCTGAGTGATTTTAAGCCCAATTTGCATTTGCCAAGAGATTTTCTGGGTTGTCCCAAATTTCATCCTCATCGATGGTTGTTTCGCGAGCAGTATGAGAAGGTTTGTCATGTCTGATTGCATTTTATGATTGGGCTGTGGTATGATTGGAAGAATTTCTGTCATGTCAGAAATTACAGTCGGTTGTCTTGTACGTGCTCTCTGACACAAGATTTTCTGATGTTACCATCAAATTTCACAAAATTCATTGTGCATCAACCTCAGTATACTGTACATTAGATACTGCTGATGCCATGCTCATTTTCACATTTTTGATTTCTTAAAGCAACACACATGCAACTAAGTGGTTAAAACATCTTGGGAAATGTTTACTGGAAGATCCTTAAACAAACCCACGTAATGATAAATTACATAGATTATGTATCTCCAATTATCTCTGTAAAACAGACTATTTTCAATGCTTTGCCTATCTGTGTTTCCATCTTTCAGAGCACAGTACAGCAAGAACCAGAAGCTCAACTCTTCTTTTTGTTGACATTTAGAGAAACCTGTGGTGATATTGTTCTTGTTTTTTTTTTTTTTTTTTTTTTTAATGGTTGAAGTTTTATTACAAAATGTCAAAGGGTAAAAGTGTATGTCAGAGCCATGTACACTTATAGTCTAAGCACTACATCATGGCATATTGATCGGACAGGACATTCTTGTATAGTTTGAGCACATATATGACTGGTTACTTTATTGTGCAGAATGAATAGTGGTTCAGTGTATCTCCAGCATTAAACATGTCCAGCATGTTCTCCCCGTGTCTGTGTGGGTTTCCTCCCACAGTCCAAAGACATGCAGGTTAGGTGTACTGGCGATTCTAAATTGTCCTTAATGTGTGCTGTGTGTGTGTGTGTGTGCGCGCCCTGTGGTGGGCAGGCGCCCTGCCCGGAGTTTGTTTCCTGCCTTGCGCCCAGTGTTGGCTGGGATTGGCTCCAGCAGACCCCTGTGACCCTATAGTTAGGATATAGAGGGTTGGGTAATTGATGGATGGAAATAATGTAACCCAGAGAGTAAACCCTGGTGAAAACATAACAGGATCTAGGTTTTGTTCCTAGGCTGATTGTTGAAAGTGAAGGGTGAAGACTCTCCATGTGTCTACACAGAGTTTGGTTTAATAGGCAACTTTTAACATGTTCAAGTATGTACCTTGTGATGATGATCAACGATCGAAGTCCATAGTCAGATTGGTCTAACAGCTGCAGTGTTCTGATTGCTCAAGTGGTACCTTTGGAAGAAGTCCAATATTTCCATCAAAACAAGAATATGTCTCTTCTATACTCTGGTCATGCCAATTCTCTTGTATGGAGCAGAAACGTGGACTCTGCTGCGATCTGATTTGAACAAGCTAAAGGTCTTCCAAATGCAAATGCCGCGTGTGACCCTCCGTGATCGCCGCCAAAATGCGACCATTTGGACCCAGTGCGATACCCAACCTCCAATTGAAGAAATGATCATAAAGCGCATACTGCAATGGTTTGGCTACATCTGCAGGATGAACATCACTAGGCTGGCATACAACCTTTTATAGTGAGAGCAACCTGCCTCTTGGAAAGTTCAGCGAACTGCACCAAAGAAAAAGTGGCTCAAATATAGCGAAGAAGACCTAAAGAACCGGTGACTGACCATTGACGCAGCCTGAAACATCACCACTGATCACCAAAGATGGAAGTGTATCATGAGTGAAGCGTGGAATCCAGTGGCACCTACAGCAGCATATTGGTTGAGTGGACCCTAAGACTAAGACTACCTTGTGAAGATCTGCCATTCTTCTCAGGGTTTGTTTTGCCAAAATGAGACTTAGATAGGTTCTACATCCCCCTGACTCTGTATTGGATATTGTAAGTTCAGATAATGAATGACAGCTTCACACACTTGAAGAAAGTGCCCTTACTGAACAGTATGGCTCTTGCATTGTATATTCAATAATGCAGAGTTTACATCCTTTTTGTATCGATTTTATGCATGTCAATTCCCTGAATTGTATTGCTATTATTTACTCTCCTTATATTTTTAATTGCCATGTCATCAGTTAAGCCATCATGTAAGTTATTAGTGATACAGTACAAGATGCATTAGATGTTTGTAATAGCACAAGTACAAAAAAATTCAAATAACTGGAATGCACAACTAAGAACAAAAGTAAGAATTTTCCCATTTTTCTGGTACATAATTAGGGTTTTAAAGCTCATTATGAGAGTGAAATGGAGATGTAAATTTGCATATTGAGACTGAGGATTTTATTAAATAATATTACAATCCATTTTTTAAACCATTTTAATTGCAGGTAGCATCAGGCACCAGCCAGCATTCAACACTGGATATCACTTCATCAAAGGGCACCCCATGGTCAAATTCTCTCAGAAAATATATATATATATATAT
>JANRMT010062806.1:37642736-37711913 GCA_026402145.1 Polypterus bichir lapradei | reverse complement strand
CGAATAATGCAGTCAAGGAGGTAGCACATTTCCTCATGTTTGGGTACTTTTTCTCTGTGAGTAAGTTCCAAAACTGTCCATGATCCCCATACTTCAGCTGAATGTCATCCTGTAGTGTCAAAATCTCATCCTCCACTGTAGACGAGTTTTAGGTGAAACAGTGTTGCAGTTTTTGATGCAGGTCAATCACCCTCAACATCTTCTCTAAATGGATAGCACTTAAATGTAGCGATTGGCTCAAGTAAAGCTGAGTCTTGAAACCTTCTGTTAAAGTCTGACAGACAATTTTCATTCTGCTCTGTGTAGCGTATGCTGTCAAGTTGCGCACACGCCTTCCATTGCGTCTCCAGCTCTGACGCAAGGTTTTGGATGTTCTCCAAATCAAGGTGCTGAAAAATGACGGGTGTCCGATTAACTCGATTTTAGTTCCCTCTCCTTTCTCTTTTTTTTCAGATCGTTTTTCGGAAGGAAGTCAGTTTCGTAGTTTTTATGAACAGTTCGAAAGTGCCTTTCCACATTTTCCTTCTTTGGAATAGCAATGAGTGATTGACAGATCAGACAAATGCACTTCCATTGTGAGAGAAAAAATCCTCTTCCAATTTCACATCCAGCCCATACCCTCCCCAAACAATTTTTTTTAAATCCCTTCATTAGTCGATATAAATTGGAAGGCTAACTATATCACAGCCGGAGTTTTGCCGTAGCTCGCACGTTTGATCGTGCATGCAAGATGACCAGTGTGTTAGAAGAAAAGAGATTTCAGACTGGCCGCCCTGTATGTCAATCAAGTGGCAAATGCTATAGGGAGGATATATAGAGTAACGCTTTGAATGTAACGCGATCTACCGGTCGATCGCGATCGACGCATTGGGCACCCCTGCTCTACCCCCTCTTATGTGCTGGTTTTCATTTCACATTCCAAAAATGTGTGTGCCAAGTTGCCTTATTGTAATGAATAACATCTGTAGCCTTTCCATAGCTTTGTCCAGCCATCCGTGGTTTGACGTGTTGTCATTAAGGGCTGGCCCCAGCATTTCCAGCTGTCTGTCTCCCCTTTGTTTTTTTATCCTGGACTTGCATTGTTGTGTTATCTTTTGGAAGGTCTAGGTTGCATGTGAGGGTATGTGTGTGAGATGGCTCTACATTGGATTGGCATTTTGCCCGTTTTGGTTCCACCCATGCATTTGATGCTGCTGGGATAGGTTTAGGCACACCGCAGCCCATAAATAAATAAACAGAATTAAGAATGTCATGTTATAAAAACTTTCTTTTAATCCTTTTTCTTCTTTGTGATATAAATGTGAGAAAAACAACATTTTTAAGTGTATGTTTTTTATTTATTACATGTTGCATATATTAACATAACATGATTATTCATATCACCTCAAATACATTGTTCCCAGTCAATCATTTTTGTAGATTTCTAGTGTAGTTCGAATATTTATGCATTTCCTCAATATTGTTATAGAACTCTGTGATGTTATAAAATGACCACATTGTTTAAAACATTTAGCCTTGTTTTTTATTCTTTTTTTTAACACCCTATCTGTGACATCAACAGTATTGCTTTTCCCACACATTTCCAAGAACACTCTAATACAGTGTGATCAAACTCCGATTCTGGAGCGCCGCAGTGGCTGCAGTTTTTCCTTCTAGCTATTTAGTTAATTAGTGCTGCTAATGGAACAGACTTGTTTTGCATTAGCTTTAAGTGACCTCCTGTTTCAGATTCATAACACTGGCTTGTTTCTTTAATTTGATAAACCTACAAGAAAACAATGATAAAACTGAAAGTGAGCCAAGAGGTATCCAGGTCTACCTTGTACCTTTGTGCCTGCAATACAATATCTGTTTCAGTAAAATATTTTAAAAATAAAAGTGAACGAAGGTTGAGAAATTGTGATCTGCTGTGGTACACAAAATATTCTGATGGAGTTAGATAGATAGATAGATACTTTATTAATCCCAAGGGGAAATTCACATAATCCAGCAGCAGTATACTGATACAAAAACAAAACAAACAATATTAAATTAAATAGTAATAAAAATGCATGTAAAAGCAGACCACAGCTTTATAACTTTGAGTAATACAGCAGACAATAACTTTGAGTAATGTTAGCATTTACTCCCCCGGGTGGAATTGAAGAGTCGCATAGTTTGGGGGAGAAACGATCTCCTCAGTCTGTCAGTGGAGCAGGACAGTGACAAAAGTCTGTCACTGAAGCTACTCCTCTGCCTGGAGATGACACTGTTCAGTGGATGCAGTGGATTCTTCATGATTGACAGGAGTTTGCTTAATGCCCGTCGCTCTGCCACAGATGTTAAACTGTCCAACTTTACTCCTATAATAGAGCCTGCCTTCTTAACAAGTTTGTCCAGGCGTGAGGCTTCTTTCATCTTTATGCTGCCTTCCCAGCACACCACCGCGTAGAAGAGGGCACTCGCCACAACCGTCTGGTAGAACATCTGCAGCATCTTATTGCAGATGTTGAAGGACGCCAATCTTCTAAGAAAGTATAGTCGGCTCTGACCTTTCTTACACAGAGTTGTCAGAAAAAAAAATAAAAAGATGATGTGGCAAAAAAAGAGCATTAAAAAGCCATAGGAGTTAAATAACACATTTAATTAACCCAAGAATTGGCCACTAATTAAGAAATTGGTTGGAGTGAAAGTGGTGGCCCTTCAGGAATTGAGTTTGAGACTCCTGAGTTAGTGGATCTTCTGTTGGCTTGCTTCATATTATCTTATTATTTGGCTGGTTATGAAAAAAGGAAAAAGAAGGCTTTTGCATCTTTACAAGCAAGACAGCTACATTAAAAGAAGTAATTTCCATTAACAGCAGTAATTGGCTACTAAATAATAAAGCAGCTTGAAGGAAAGCCTGCAGCCATCGTGGCCCACCACTGTCCAAGTCTGACACCCCTGCTCTAATGACTAAAATAGGAATAATGTGTAAATTAATGCTGAAGTTGGGTATTGGGTCTATTTTATATATAAATAGCATGAGTGAATTAAGTTGTAAGCAGTGTATATTAAAGAATAACAGAATTTACTGTTCTGAACCTTTCAAACATGGCCTGATGTAGCTGTAATTGTGCTGCCAAAATATATTCAATTCTCAACTGCAGGTACCTATACCATCAGCTGAAGCTAGCAGTTACAACAGATGACCGCAGTATATTTTTTCCAGGAGAAAAGAGTGGAAAATGGAGGCTGAAGCCTGGAATTACTTTTGTGTTCTTTACAAGCCACACACCATGTAAGGTTTAGTTTCATTCTTTTGAGTATTCACATGTGAATATATAAATACGTTTGCACCAATGCGTTTTAGAAGTACAGTACTGTTGGAAAAATGTTACTTTTTAAATTAAATGTGACCTTTTTACAGTGCATTTTGGATAGCCTATTCCTAGAGAAATACTGTAATCATAGACTTACCTGCTCTCTCTGTAAAATTCTCAATATAAGTCAATAAAAGTTTTATTGAGATTAGTGTGCAACTTTTCCTCTTTAGAATTTATCATTTTACAATTGAGGATGTTAATGGTGGTGGAAAGGGTTATGACAGTATGTCCATTCATGATTTCACATTAAAATTTAGATTATTACATTATCTGTGTTTTTGGGATTTTTACCTTGATCATCTCTGTGAATTTTAATTAAAGAAAATATTTATGATTCAGTTTAGTAGTTAAGAGTTCTGTCATTTAGCAAAAATGTTCCTTTCTTCAAATTCTGCATCGAACAAAAGGCTATTTTTCATCCTCCAAGTGTCTGTGAGCTGCTTTAAATCAGACAGACGGTGATATCACCTACAGACATTTTTAAAATTCAGCATATTACTTTGTGAATAGAGCAGGCCTTAAAATCAGAACATACTATGGTACCCTAGGACAATATTTGTAAAATTCATTTTTATAATGTTACATTACTAAGGTGTTGCCAATACATGCTCTGTAATGATTTTTGCTGTTTAATCTGATGCTTTTTTTCCTGTGTTTATTTTGAGTATATGGTCTGTGTAAAAGTCTGTGGCTGCCTTATTTTTAGGTGGAGATGCCTCTATAATCCCTATGCTTGACTCGGAGGATCAGCCATGTCATCTGACCACAGCAAGTGAGGATGTTCACAAAGCTGTTCATGAATTTGTAGATTCTGCTACAAAAAGGAAAGTGGATGAAAGTGCAGTTTGCTCTTTGTCTAAAAGGATTAAAAGTGATTCAGAGTCTTGTCTCTCTAAAATCTCTTTTGAGCCAGACGGAAAGGAAAATTCGTCTAATGTGCAAAGTCATGACCCATTTTTTACGAATGAGGAAAATTTTAAGATTAGTCCCTCATCTCAGGACATTCACAGGACTGGAGCAAAATGTGTTCCAGGGGGACAACAAGATGCAAAGGAGCCAGGGTGTAAATTTCATTGTGTGGGCCAGCTGAGAGTCAAGCCAGGACGGGGAGATCAGACTTTATCTATGTCTTGCAGTGATAAACTGGCCCGTTGGAATGTTCTTGGTTGTCAAGGCGCACTCCTCATGCACTTCCTTCAGGACCCAATCTATTATGCGTCAGTAATCACAGGACATTGCCCATATAGTCATGAAGCCATGAAGAGAGCATTGATTGACAGGTATGTAGGTAAATAAGTATTTGTCTGTACCATTTTGTGAGCATTTCTCTTGTAATGGTGCAATTATTTAGGTTTGTTCACAAAGGCAGAACCTAGGAATGTCCTCTCTATATAGACTAAAAAATTTTTAAAAGCCAAAGTCTAACTTCTTTTTAAAGACGGCTCATTATCTATCTATCTATCTATCTATCTATCTATCTATCTATCTATCTATCTAATAATTGTTAAATGTAATTTTTAAAGATTAGTTCAGCTTTTTATAAATATATTTGTTATTGTATTACAATAAATTCATTAATCCTATTATAATTATCATATTTATAACTATCTTTGTTTGGTTATTCCAAATTTCAGATGTTCTTGCCTTAGATCTTTACCACAAGGATTTAGTGTAGGCAACACATTGCTGCAGCAGTCATGCCTGGAATTTGTGCATAGCCGGCATTTAGTTCATAAGAACTGGAACTCCTCAAAGGGGAAAATCACACCCTGTGGTTCAGGTACAATAGTTTATTTGTAGTTCTTATTCTTAAAAAAAACTGGCAGATTGTTTTTGTGGATGAAATCATCAGTGAATACAGTTTTAAAATATATTTATCAGGATTGAATGATAGAGCACTTGCAAAAGATAATCTTGGATATAAACTGTTACATTAGCCTATTTTCTCTAATTAACTCTGAAAATAATACATTTTTCCTTGGGTCTTGTTGGCTTTTACTGTGGTTTTGTAACCAGAGGTTTGTTTTGTTTTAGTATTTTTAACCTTTGTTTTGAATTTTTTTTTTTAATGGGTGCCACCATTTTGTGCAACCAATGGGGATCTGTTGCTAAGGATATCCCCCTGGAAATCGTATCACATGACTTGATCAGCTGCTTAAGCCAATCCTGTGTGGGACTCAGTGTCAAAGTTTATGCATAACTCTTGAAACATTTTGCAAACTTTTGTTCTATGGTTTGTTCTGGTTTGACAAATTCTTGGCTAGGTTCTCTAAAACTTTGATTTTGGTTTGCAAATTGGGTTTTGTTACTTGATAATTCAATTTCTGGCTTTGAGCCCTGCTTGTCTTAGGATGAAGATTTCATCTTCAGGCCTTTGATAATGTACATTTCTGTCCTTGTGGCCTGCCAACTTACATATGTGACAAAACAGAAGTATCTGAGCATTTTCTTGCTTTTGTTCTAAAGCTTCTTAAAAATTAAAGCCCATTTTCTCTTAACAACATGTCTCCTTCCTCAGTACCTCAAAGTCTGAACCTTCATATTAATTTTTAAAAGCCCAATGTTCTGTATTGTTTAATGCAGGAAATAAATGTACTTAAAAATTATGTTGCTGGTCAAAATGATACATGAAAACAAGTATGATTTAGATGGTAGTGTTAAATGCATTTTTACAATGTATTTTCCAATTTAATCCAGAATAATTAAACAACAGTTTTATTTAAACGCAGTGTGGTGTTTTGTACAGTTTTTGTGGTTTACTGATTAATGTTTTGCACCTTTTAATCCAATAAATTGAGTAATTAAGAATAAACTAGTAGATGTTTAATAGACCAAGGTTGAGAGGCATAGAAGTGATGTATCTAATTTAACTTTTTGCTACATTTTTAGCTATCAGTTGGTGTGCCATTCCATCTCAACAATTAGATGTAACAGCAAATGGTTATAAACTGGGAATAACAAAGAAAGCAGTGGGGACCCCACAGGCTAGGTAAGTAAACTGATTCATCTTTCAAACATTGTGTCATAGCACCTCCTGAAAATGAGTGCAATTTTTAGAAAAATTACACTTGGGATATAAAATTGATTTTAAATTAAAAATCACAATGCATTTTCTAAACTCTCAAGTCTGTAATCATGCCTTATGATTTTAGCTTTTTAGTTAAACTATAGAGGGAATACAGGATTGCACTTAAGAATCTGTTTATGCATAAGAAAAGTAAATTGGGATCAGTATTTTTTGCTGTGGAGTTTCTTTTTTTAAAACACCTGAGGGAAAACATCTACTGCAGTGCTACATAAATGAAGAAAAAATGTGTTTTAATGGTTCCTTTTTCTCTGAAGTTGATATTTACCTTACACTTAAAGTTCCCCTGACTAATTAGTTTTTTCCTTTTCCCATATAATTTATTAACAGAGTTCTAAGCAAATTCGGCACAATGCACAAATACACTGTGAAAAACCTTGGATGAGCTGTATGCCTTAGCATTGCTCTTCTCTTTATTGCATTTTTTACAGATAATCCAATTCTGTTACTATAGGTAATGCATTTTTGTTTTAGCTATTTGTATTCTTCCAATCTGCATTTTGTAAAAAAATGTGGAAGTGTAAACTACAAAATGTAAATAATAATGAGAATGATTTTAAGTTCATAACCATTTCATGATGAATCTTTCCCACAATCACTGCCTTTTTTTCATGAAACTTTTATTTATTTTGTTATATACTCAGCAAAAAAAGAAACGTCCCCTGACTTTCAACTGTTTTTACTTTCAGTAGACTTAATGTGTAAATATTTGTATGAACACTAAAAGAGTCAACACCATAAGACATAAACTAAAAATGTTTCACAATGTGTCCCTGAATGAAGGGAGGCTCAAAATCAAAAGTACCAGTCAGTATCTGGTGTGGCCACCAGCTGCTTGAAGTACTGCAGTGCATCTCCTCCTCATGGACTGGACCAGATTTGTCAGTTCTTGCTGTGAGATGTTACCCCACTCTTCCACCAAGGCACCTGCAAGTTCCTGGACATTTCTGGGGGGAATGGCCCTAGCCCTCACCCTGCGATCCAACAGGTCCCAGACGTGCTCAATGGGATTGAGATCTGGGCTCTTCGCTGGCCATGGCAGAACACTGACATTGCTGTCATGCAGAAACTCACGCACTTTTTGCCACTCCTGTCTGGTCCAGCGAAGGTGGGTTTGTGCCCATAGGCGGCGTTGTTGCTGGTGATGTCTGGTAAGGACCTGCCTTACAACAGGCCTGCAAGCCCTCAGTCCAGCCTCTCTCAGCCTATTGCGGACAGTCTGAGCACTGATGGAGGGATTGTGTGTTCCTGGTGTGACTCAGGCAGTTGTTGTGGCCATCCTGTACCTGTCACGCAGGTGTGATATTCGGATGTACCGATCCTGTGCAGGTGTTGTTACACGTGGTCTTCCACTGCGAGGATGATCAGCTGTCCTTCCTGTCTCCCTGTAGCGCTGTCTTAGGCGTCTCACAGTGTGGACATGGCAATTTATTGCCCTAGTCACATCAGCAGTCCTCATGCCTCCCTGCAGCATGCCTAATGCACGTTCACGCAGATGAGCAGGGACCCTGGGCATCTTTCTTTGGGTGTTTTTCACAGTCAGTAGACAAGTCTCTTTAGTGTCCTGCGTTTTTAGAACTGTGACCTTAAATTCCTACTTTCTGTAAGCTGTTAAGGTCTTAACGACCATTCCACAGGTGCATGTTAATTAATTGATTATGGTTAATTGAACATGCATGGAAAACATTGTTTAAACAATTTACAATGAAGATCTGTAAAGTTATTTGGATTTTTAAAACATTATTGTTGAAATGCACAGTCCTGAAAAAGGGACGTTTCTTTTTTTGCTGAGTATATATTTGTTTTCATTTATTTCAAAGCATGTCTCAGAACTTCCCTTTGAGTCACTCTATATAATCAGACAGTACTTCTACTACAGTAATTTTTGAGTATTTTCCAGGATGTATTTTTGTATTCAGTACTGAAAAAATACAGATCACCAACTTTTTCTAATGTGACGTTCTTACATAATCGAAATATTAATGTTTTATAGATAAAAGTGATTAATATTTAATTTATTATGTAAATATTGATCAGAATAGATATTATTCTAATTTGGCTTGCTTTAATTTAGCAGTACCTGGAATAATTAAAGTAAAAACTGTTAAAGTATAATTTTGTTTTGTGCTATTGTATAATATAGCAACAAAAACATCCTTTCTTTTGAATCTATATGTCCTGACAGCTACCTCCAATTGATGACTTGCTATACTAGAAGACCATTTTCTACAATGTGCTTCTATCCTGCACAAACCTAAGAGATCAATTATCTAATTTACAGGGAACACACAGATTGACCCTGTCAAAGTACTGAAGCCAGTTTTATTGGTAGTTTTTGTTCTTTCTCTGAAAACATAAAAGTTCTCCAGTTGAGTGGATTAGGACAGCAATCAATACAATGGCATGTATAACATATAGATAATTATTAAAAAAAAAGTTTATGCATTTGATTGTACTAATTTAAGTAAGGAAACATTTTTCATTAGTTTTTAAGTGATTTTAGATTAGCAGACAATACAGGTGATGCTCACTTACAGGAAGCTGTTGTAGAAGATCAGTGAGCACTGAAATTTACAGAAAACTCCACCCATCAATCTTTGGAAACCCACTCATTCCTGTTTCAGGTTGGGGATAGGGGTGAAAGCATGATTGATGATATCGTCCCTTACTGATTGGCTGGTCACATGATTGATGTGTATAAATATCATCAATTGGCTCCATACATTTGCAAGAATATATTTAAAGCACCAAACTGCAGCTGTCACTTATATATACAGTATATATATATATATATATGTCTGTGAAGATTCTCAGTCATCCAGGCGAAGTTATCTGGTAGTTGAGTCATGGCAACTGGACTTCTTTTGAACTAGAAAGAAGTCCAGTTGCCATGACTCAACTACCAGACAGCAGGAAAAATGTGTTCTAAAATGCATAGGTTGCGAGTCTGGACATTTCAGAGAGGTACTGAGGTTTGGTGCGGTAGGGGTCACCGGTCTGCGTCATGGTGTACGGCTTGAACCTCCGCCAGTTACTAGAGACGTGTCTAACAATGTCAACCCGCATCTGAGCGGCCAGAGAGGTGGTGTCGTGCACAAGGTAGGCCAGCAAGGAGAACAGGCACATGCTATCACCGCTCATCTGCACCACGCAGTGAGTGACCATTACTTTGTCAATATAAATCCTTTCTTTCTTAGTCATAGTTTTATGGGTTTATTTAAAGAGTTATAAACGTAATAGAAGAATTCGTAAAGAAAGCATGGAAAAGAATAAAATAAAAAAAGTATGACAATCAAAATCCTCAAAAAAAAATTGCTTTAATATACCTTGGAATAACCTAACTCAAATATTTTAAAAAGATAAATAAATGGCAAATTATAAATGCTTTGTGGAAACTCAAAAACATCAAAACAAAACTTGTACTCTTCAGAAAAATGAAAGTATTTTTAATTTACTTTAAAGAAATTTATTTTAGAGAGAAATGGAGTGAATTTGTGTAAAAAACTATAAGAAATTTCACGCTTGGACCACAAAGCTTTTAAGACTGTTTCTCAGCAAGCACCTGTGGGCCAAGGGTAACCTACATTCCAAATTTTAAGTCCCAAATCCTCATGGTTCAGGAGATTTTGTGATGAGTGAGTCAGTGGTATTTGGCTTTTATATATATATAGATATATATGATCTATTATATAAGAAAAATACTGGGACGAGACTTTTTAGCCTGGGACGTGACGTGACTTTTTCAGAGACATACTTTCAAGTCCCGCGAGACGAGACTTTGTGCCAAGAGATTTAACCACGCCCAGGGCCGGAAATAAAAGACAAAGAGTAGATGACAAAGTAGAACATCGTAAAGAGGTTCAAAAATGTTGGCAAGATACACATGCAGAGCAGGTTACAGCTAATGAAAGTACTAAAATTAGGAAGTCTCAAAAAATTATAGTAAAGATCACATTAGCGCAAACAAATGGAAAGTATTACTTGGGTGAAATAACGGAACAGCGAAAAGAGATTGAATATATTTCGGATTCGGATTTAAACTTTGTCGAAGACTTGTAGATCATCTAATTCGTGTTGCTATCAGGGAAAAGTAGTGTTTCTTCCCAATGAAGATGCATATCTGCAAGAAATAAAAGATTTTTGTTTGGTGAAAGTGAAACCCACATACACGAGCGTCAGAGATGCAAAGTGGCTGGTGTGTAGTGCAGGCCGGGGGGTTTGTGAGCTAAGTGTCTGTGTGTGTGTGTGTGTGTGTGTGTATATATATATATATATATATATATATATATATATATATATAATTTATTTTGCACCTCACAAGAAAGCTCTCAGGCACTCGGATTAGCAGCAGGAGGTGCATGAGGTTGCTGTGCTATTGCATTCATATGTACAGTAACTTTTGGGAGCTCTTAGCTGTGACGTTTCACCTACCCACTTCAATGTATTCATGTGAGTTTCTGATCAGACTCTTTTGGAGAAATGCAAGGTCTGCCAAAAAAAGCAATTAAAGATAAATGGCATTTCTTGTGTAAATAAAGATTAAAGTAAATTTATTAAACATGTTTTACTTCTCTTCAAATGCAGTTACACTAAAAAATGGCATTTTATTCTGATCAGGTTATGTGCTTATTTTAAGCAATTAATTAAGGTGAAATGTCAGCATTTTGTCATAACTTGGAAAATTCAGGCAGCTCTGAATTGTATGTACGGTCCCACACAAGTTTGAATGGTAAGAGGGCAGGTACTGTATATTTCTAGTACCGTGATGCTCGCAGGGGCCGAGTGCCCCATGGCTTCTCTCTCTTTATGGTAGCTCACTATCCTTAAACTGATTGCTCACTGTTGCAGTACAAGTTAGAATTCTTTTTTGAATTGGCAGGTTTGTTCCTTTTAAGGGGTCCCCTAAATCTCCTCATTTGCATGATGGAATGCCAGTGAATACCATGGGTGATTTAAACAGATTTAAACAATACCCCTGCCCCATATTTTATAGAAACTTCCTAAGGTATAATGGTAAAGCAGCTCATTATTCGTAACCAACAAGCATCTCTTCATGAAGGACCCACCACCCTGCTATGGTATTGTAACTCGTCAGTGTTTTGAAATGAAAAAGTGACCATGTGCAGTTTTAAGACATTGCACAGACATAGTTGGGAAGGCATCTAAAATTGCACGTCTTTTGTGTTTCCTCCAGGTATTTCTGTTTCCTTCCTTATCCTAACAATATTCGATGTTAATTAATGTTGATTTATTTTGTTTTCTTATTGTGTCTTTTATTTTTCTATTCTTTATTATGTAAAGCACTTTGAGCTACTGTTTGTATGAAAATGTGCTATATAAATAAATGTTGTTGTTGTTGTTATCCTAACAATATGTATTACAGTAATTAGTAATTTTAAATGAATGTGTGTGAGCCTGAGAGGTACTGTCCACTGCCTGATTGTGTCTTGTGCCTGATGTTGATGAGACGGCTTTCTGCTCCTTAAGACCCTGTTATGGAAGTAGATTTAGAAAATGGGTAACCTGATTGAAATTTGCAATGCACTTGTGCTGACTACTTTTTTTATTATATAAAACAGTTGATCTCTAAAACAGAAAACAACAGTCAGTCAGTATTTATATTTTAAGTGTTTTTATTTCAGTTGTGATATTTTGCACAAATTCAGTGAAAGGGTATACAGTAATTGTTTTATAATTTACATTATAATATGTTTTATAATTTGCATTTTAGATTTTAGAATAGTAAAAATAGTTCAAATTTTTATGAAACATTCAGTATTAGCTATTTGTCAATGAATTTATAAATTAAATTACTAGTTATTCCTGTCTTTGTATCAATTCAGTTAATTTGTATAAATCTTTAACACATGTTATGCTTGAAAGCTTTTTTTAAAAACAGTTCATTAAGCAAGTATTCATAAATATCTTTTGGACAATCTCTATGTAAAATAAATGTTGTATTAGAAAAATATTTATAGTACTTTTTATTAATATTATGTTTACAGTTTTTGCCAGCACTGTTGAGTGTACAATTTATATTGTCATTTCATGGTTACCAGAATTATTTAAAACATTTTTAAGGTATAGTATATTCTCTAAAGTTGTCTAATGACTTTCTATCTTAAGCACCTTTGTATTTTTGGCTTTATTTTTTTACAGCTATGGTAAACACTATAGTGGTAAAAGATTAGAATGAAACATACTTTTTTTTCTGTAGGTCAAAGATATGTAAAGCTGAACTGTTTGTTTGCTTTAAAGAACTTCTCAGAACTGTTCCTATAAAGTTCCACCCGGATTCTCTCAGGTATTTGTAACTACTACTGTATACTTCTATAAAAATACAAATTCTGGTATTTAGATCATCTATATAGGATTTAACCAAACTAAGCCCTCTGGGACCCTTGTGGTTGTTAGTTTTCACCTAAGTGTCCTAATCAGAGACCAATTCTGCTTCTTAATTGGCCATTTAATTTATTCAGACATAATATTTTCCATTTTGTAAATTGTGACCAAAATATGCTGTGATTGTTTTATGGATATGTTTTTCTGAATGTACAGGTTTTGTTTTTTTATCCTTTTGCCCATATACAAATTTGCATTTTGTTTTTATTTAACAAAATATTAAATTTAACCCCCTCTCCATGGCATTTTAACATATTAGTCTTAAAATACAGTCATTGATATACATCTATGATGTCCCATTCCTGTGCCCCACTATTTGATGAATATCAAGCTTTTCATATGAAAGCAGTGAGTGTTAAAGATAAAATAATATATTTCACCACAAGAGGGTGATGTATAATTTAGAAAATGCTGTAATATGTATCCTCAATATTCTCAAATTACGTTAGGTCTAAAAACTGCAGAAAAACTATACCTGCAAAGTATGTAATAGATTTCTTTTTAATTATGTATTTCATGAAGTTGTGAAGATTTTCCTGTTTTGAATCCAATATCTCCTTTGGTATAATACTCACACAGGAGGGTAGGATCTAAAACATAATATAAAAGATATTTCTTTTGTTTAAAACTTAAATAGACGTTACAAAGCCAAGATTAAATTACAAAATAGCCCCTGAACAGTAGACCCCATGAGGTTATTTAATGCCACTCCCCAGCAGCAGACTGCAAGTTCAGGAAAATGAAATGAAATCTGCACCGATATGAAGAACTTATGTGGCAATACACTTTGTAGAAAAGGAAACAAAATTCTTCATTGTAAAATAAAACAATAAAAGGTAATGGCATCTTTATGGGTGTGTGTAAAATGTGCCCTGTGGAGCCATTTTAAAACATGAATACTGTATAGACAATATTTGCTTCAGGGAAAATAAAGTTGTAATTGTATCAGAAAAATGAAAGCTAGGGCAGAAAATAAAAAGGTAAACTGCAACTTGCAGTTGAGTGGTGGCACCATCCAGTATTGGTTTCTGCCTTGTATCTGATATTTACAGGGTAAACTCTAACCTCTTGTGACCATAAATTGGAATAAGAAGGTTTAGAAAGTTATTTCCAGATCTATCATCACTTATAAACATGGATGAGTATAGCAAATAATTATTTTAAGTTAGATCACCTCTAAAGAAGTCAACAAGTATGGTTTCATGCTAAAAAGACAAACTTACACTTTTCTGAATTAAAATAAATCATTAATCAAGTTATTTCTTGTTTTATCAGGATTATACTTTTAATCACGGATATTGTTAAAATCAAAGTTTTTCATTTTCAAGTAAACTTTCCTAGAAAATTTAAGGATAAAGAAAGCAACATTTACTCTAACTGTAGAATCTTGAAATTACTATGCATGTGCTGCCCATGTAATTTGAATGTCAGAAGAGAAATCAAAAACTTGCATTCTTGTCAGCCTCGTATTTAAGGTGTAGACCCCCAGTTACTGAACATCATTAAATTAAAAAATACATCCTTCATAAAAATACATTCAGTTACCAGAGGAGGGTGGCAAGTGAAATCTCAGGTATAGATGAGTATTAAATAAGGAATGTTATAGAGTATTTGGTTTTCATTGCTTTCACAGATTAAACTGGTTTATAGCTTCTTCCGGACAGGTGGACTCTCTTGTAGCTTGGTAAAACAGGGCAGTTAGAGACATTTTTACATATTTAGTTTAATACTTCAGAACAATAACTTTTTTTTTTTTTTTTTTGAAAACATTAATTTTGGAACTACAGTTCACACATGTCAAAATGATACAGTATACAATAACGTTTTGCATGGTCTAGGTTTTGAAAGATTATTTTATTAACTCCAAATTATTTGCTGCTCTGGTAGGAAACAAGTTATTTACCACATAGAAAGTCACTTGATTTTAATATTTATTAATAGGTGTAATATTTGGAAAGATGAGTTGAAATACCAACTCAGCTTATACTTTCACTAATAAAAGTGAAATATTTTAGGTACTAAATTAAAATTGTGCACAGTATAGTTTAGAAAGATGTGGTTAACATACTATTATAGAATTTCCATATAGAATTCATGTTTTATAGCTGCCTTTCGCAACTTCTTACAAAAAATAAAAATCTAATTTGAAAACATTAGGGGGTGTATTTTATATTCCAGTGCAATGTATGTTTTGGTTTCTGTCCACAGTCAAAATATGTATGGATATGTATATGGGAACCCCTGTGATGGACTATTGCTCAATCATTGCTTTTGATAGACTAAAGATCTTCATGACCTTAACTAGGAAAAGCAAATTAAGAAAATAATATTTTGACCTAGTAATGCCCACAAGCATTTCAAAGGTTTTGTTTCCATTTGTCCATTTAGTACACTTGCAGAAGTAATTTTGTATGGACATCTGGAGACAAACTGCATTGTGAGAGTGTAAAGAAAAGCAGAGGGAGGGCAAACATTGTTCTTAAATGGGCTGATCAATGGAAATTATGCTTTTTAAATAAGTATTTGAAAAGCAAATTTGTCATACCACTGCATGATACTGGAATCAAATAACTGATTAAAGCGTCTTACATTGTGTCCATTGCTGAAAACAAAATCAAAAATATTGATATATTTTAGTTTTAATGCAAGCCCATTTAGTTATTGGTCATTCATCAAGACACACTAGTACATGTTGTTTGTTGCAGCAATTACTGGAAAGAATATGCTTGCAATTTAAATTAATTTGAACTGTAATGACATGTCTATGCTGTTATTGGACATTTTTGGAACAAGTTGTGTTTCTTTGTTAGAGAATTTTTTTCCAGGCAAAAATGTATTTTTGGGTGAATATTTTAATTGTTTGGTTTGCTACTGATGAAATCCACTGAGGACGTTTTTAAGTTTTAATGAAACCAGTGATGCGTCTTCATTCTTTTCTCCGTTTTGCGTGACTTTGCCCGTCTTATTTTATATCCTAGTTTGCAAACCCAGAGGACAGTGGAAATGAAAAGGCTTTGAAGATAAAAACATTTTTCTTTTTATTAAATACACATTTTACAGGAAATCTATGTGCTCTGTTTGATATTCTTGTTTTGGTAGTATTATTACTTATGTTGAGAAGAAAGATTTTTTGAGATTTTGTTTCATTTGGTTCTACTTTTGAGACTTTTGATATTTTTCAAAAAAATTGTTAAAAGATACATTTCTTAAAGCAGAATACATTAAGTGGTCATGAAAGTATATTGTTATTTTACTCTATATTTTTTGTTGTTTGTTCATAAAAAATATTTTTATTTCCTTTTGAAAATGGTTTATTAATTTTCTAATTGCATTTAATTCATCTCCAAAATAATAAAACTAAATATAAATGAAACCTAATTCTACTGCAGCCTCTGTATTTTGTCATCTTTTAAGTATATGTAACTACCTTGTGCAGTCTTGTGAGTTTATGTAACTTCATGATTAATAATGTTTGACTGAAGAATAATGCTTTATGTATTTTAGGTCTTAAATAAAGAAAACAGTTTAAGTAAATTAATGCATAAAAACCCTTACTGTTTCACAGTTAGACCTGGTTTTGCACATATTTTAATCTTGAGTATTATCAAAACATCCTGTGTTTATGACTCATGCAAGTGATGTTCTTTTTCATTCAGGCGTGAAACAGTAAGTGAAACTGCTTGTTACAGTAATTCACATTTTAATACTTTTAACTCTTGGTAATGCTAGTATGCCTGTTGGTGTAATCCTCATATTAGCTTAACATTTCTGTTTTGTAATGTAATAGCTGTAAGATGAAATGAAAGCAGGCTGTTGTGGTACTTGGTCTTAATTAGATTATTTGTATTAGTAGAATTCTTGCAAGTGGTGTTTGCACACATGACAACTCCAGTTCCAAGAAGATAATTAAAAATTAGGTAAAAAATTCTTGAGGTAAACAAATTACTCTGTAACTCACTTTGAAAAAAGCACCAGAATTGATAAAAACTGGTGCTGCAGGTGAAATACTATCCAGAGCTTTCCACTTGCCTTTGTATGGTAAATCTAAATATTTAGATTATTTTCTTACATCGTGACTGTGCCAGGGGAAAGGTGTCCTATATAGTTCTATAAAAATATTTTCTGAAGAAATACAGTGCATTGTCTAGGTTATGTGTTGGCATAATGAATCGTGACATAAACTAAACAAACAGGATTACCATTGTGTAAAGTATCAGATGCATTGAGTTTCACAAGAGCCAGGCTGTGGCTATATAACCAACTACTCCACTAATATTTGCCAACTACTTTTATGGCTGAAATGGCACAATAGCTATTAGCTCAACATAAACCAATTTTAATTTATTCATTCCACTTTGCCACCTGTTTATCTTCCATTCCTGTGGCACTTCAGATTTAGTTAGCATTTATATCCGTGCTACCAGTTTAATAAGCTATACATTTCAACTAGCAGTAGACTAGTAGTGTACATAAAGAAAAAAGGCATACAGGGGTTGAATGTTTTTGTCTTCCAATCTTGTATTTCAAGTTTATGATGACTTGTAAAAGGAAAGACCAATCAAGTGCTAGGCAGATGACAATAACTGAAGGTCCTGTGGTATTTCCTTGTGTTAGACAAGTCGAAGGACAAAACATTTATGATATAATAAAAGAACATGATTTTAACTGTGGCAGACCAACAGAAACAAATTTCAGTATACTCTATACATGTGATTACAATGGCCCTATAAACCAATCGTACTGATTGACGAAAGAGTACAAAACCGGGAAAAAAAATCTGGTGATAAAGATGAGTTATTAAAACAGTTGTTGCTGCCAAAGTACTTTATTTTGTTTCTAGAAGCCTGTCCTGCAGATGAGAGCCAAAAAAAGTGGGAAGTGTAGTCACCCTTAGTATGTAGATTTCGTACGTAGGTTTGAGGGAAACTACTGGTATCTTTTTAGAGAGTAGATCTTTGGAGGTACAGTAGGTAAACGTCTGTAACATTACAACAAGAACAACAATTTATTTCTTGTGTAACCCAATATCAAACAAGGAGTGCTGCATTGGGCAGCCTGGTGTTTTGAACAGTCCCCAGCCTTGACTCCCTAAGAAGATGAGAAAAAAACTCCCAAAACAATACTGTTGTTGGGGGAAAAAATGGAAGAAATTTTAGGAAAGGCAATTTAGAGAGAGATGGAGAGACCTCTTTCCAGGTAGTTTGGACATCCAATAGGTGTCAAAAAATGGGGGTAAATACAATACAGTACGCAAAACAGAACACAAGTAATCCTCTTCACAGAGCTAGATGGCATACTTATTATTGCCCTCTTAGGAATATAACACAGTAGTACAATAGCACAAAAGCAAAATGCAAGAATAGATTATACCCACTCATTAATACAAAACCATCACATGTGAGGATACAAATATGTTAGAATCCTGAAGACCTTGGCCAACATGCTGTCTTCCCACTACTGGCCATTCTACAGCTGAGTCAGTGCTGGGTCAGCCAGTCTAATAAAAGGACTGTTCTACCTGATGATTCCAGTGCTCCTTTATCAGCGATGACTTTTCCATAGGCACCAAGTTCCAGATGTGAGTACCGAGAAGAGAAACAGAATAGGCAAGCATTAGTAACAGATTACAGATATCATAGAATTTATGTTTTAGTACTAATGACTAACAAGAGAGTTGCAGTATGCACGATTGATCAGCAACTCTACTCACAGTATGCTAAACTGAAGTAGTGAGTCTTCAGCCAGGATTTAAAAGCTGAAACTGAAGGGGCGCCTCTTATAGTAGCAGGGAGACCATTCCACAGGTTCTAAGCCCTGTAACTAAAAGCTTAACCTCTCACTGTTGTTTTATTAATCCTTGGAATCAAAAGCAGACTGGCATCTTGACATCTTAATGTTCACTCTGGTCTGTAAGTAGTGATTAGTTCAGATAAGAAAGCAGGACCTTGGTCATTTAAGGCTTTATATGTTAAAAGGAGGACTTTGAAATCTGCCCTATACATTTCTATATTTATAAATCAGTATATTCAAATGGATACTTTCTTTTACAAATAGCTATTGTAGTACTGAAGTAAGAAATTCAAGTACAAATAAGTAAAAGTACGTTGTTTTGAAAGAACAAATGCAGCCCTGTTCTGAACAGATTGTTCCAATCAGAGGGTCTTCATTTGCATACTAGCAAACAGAGAATTACAATGGTCAAGCTGGGACTGTATGAGCAAATGTACCAATGTTTTGAGCCAAGCAGTAACAGAGTTGGTCTATGTTTTGATCATTTCCTTAAGAATAGTGAGATGTGGCCTTGAAATTAAAGTGCAGGGTAAATTTTGGCCCCAGGATTTGTATCCAGAAAAAGACAATGGAATCAAGTGAGCATTAGTAGTGACTTGAGTAATTCCAGTCCTTTTGTATCTGGTAAGAAGTAGCCACAAGAATTCTTTCATATTTGTTGCCATTCTACTGCAGATTAATTTATTACAGTATGTTTTTTTATATGTCATCTACATTTTTATCTTTTACTTTCTAGCAATAATTTAACTCAAATTTCAAATGTGTAGCTTTTTTTTTTTTGTTTTCTCTGAAGTATTATTTTCACAGTAATATGCAATGCATATCAAAACAGAACAGTAATCACACAGAAACGTTTTCCTAATTGAACTTTCCGAATCTTGTTCTTTCTGTTTGAATAAAATAAAGTTAGCTTGTAGAACATGAATATAATCAATGTGAGTTTAACAGTGAAGGCTTTTTCCTGTGTAGCTGTTTGTCCATCCTCCAAAATTGTGCCTAAATTAATAAAGGGAGCTATTCAGTGCAGTAAATGGTACTTTGGGAACTGTAAGGGTGTTTAGGTGGGAAAAGATGTGTTTTGCTTATGCTAGAGCTTGATTTTTAACTTTTTAGTGCTTTGGGATATTAAAGAACAACATGCTTTTATAGCTGTGAATTATTATTCACCAGACTGGAAAAAACAGAAAATAAGTTGTACTGGCGTCACTGTTCTTATTATTTAATGAAGTGTGATTTTTTTTTTTTATTTTATTATTAATAAGAGAATTGTTTTCTGTTTTCTGCCACTGTCTGTCATCTAATTTTAATTAAATCGGATATTCCTGTTTCAAGCTACTAGTAACTTATTCCTTTAAGTTTGGCTGTTAATTCAAGTAGCTGATAGGCTAACTTGAAATATACAAATCTGTTGTTTGCATTTACTGTATACTGCAATCACATTTTTTAAAATTAAAGAGAAAGAAATAAAGTTGCTTGTATAAGTGTATTATTAAAATATATATTTTGAAAAGGTCAGTTTCCTAACAACTTACCATTTTGCCATTTGGAGGTCCCTTGCTGCATCCCCCTAGTCAGTTTGTAATAACAGTATATACTGGCATTTATAGTAGCTACATGACTGAATACCTACAGCCATGAGATTATTGTCCACATTGGTACCACTGCTGTGTGCTGTGAAAGATGTCAGACATTATAAAAAGTGTGTATGTGTACTGCTGAAAGGTGTGGCATAATATAGATATAGTGAAATTTGCATTTAGTACCTGCTGTCACCAGCTAATTTAAGAAGGCCCAAGTATTGAAAAGGGAGTAAGGATGCGAAAGACGGTGTCTCTATACAGTTTATCTGCAACAAAGTAATAAAAAATGCATTCTTTCAGACAAAGGTCCATATGTGTCTCTTAACTGCAGAGTGAAAGTTTGCATTATTTATTTTTAAAGTAGAGACATAAATTACAAGATGAGCACAGAACAGTGAAACTATTATGTTTTCTGCCATCCATATTATCTTTCTCAAAGGATTTGAGCACCTGGTTAAAATTATTATTTTTGAAATGGTTTTTATTTTTAACAGACCTTTAATATCATTACATAATGATGGAACTTTTGTCTACAATAAAGATAAAAGGTAATCTTAAAAATCTATGCTCATTTAATAAATGTTACTTGTTCTTTCTCTTTGGAAGTCTTTTTTTAAGGACATTTCAAAATGAAAGTAGTACAGTCTGCAGGAAACAGAGTTTTGGGGTATTTTAAAGCTCTTTTTATTTTTGGCCCTGTGATCTCCCTCTTTTGCAAGCCATGATTTATCTTAATTCAAAATTTTTAATGGACCTTGCAATGTTACTCAGTAGTGTCACTCTCATTTTGGGTTTTTGATACTCTTTGTTTGAGAACATACAGTATATACTTTTTAAAAAGCAGGTGGGTGGATTTCAGATTCTTTGTGGGGAATTGTCATTTTATGGGGGGATTTCTTTTCATGATTTCCGATTTATACTCAATTAGATTGTGTTTGTTATTTCATTGTCTATTTTTCTAATATATATCTGCCAGGGAATACTTTTAGTCAGCAATTAATAATTATTTCTCTAAACAACTACTGTTGGTTATCTGATAAAAAAAAAATCATCATTTAAAGACCATTTTTGTCTGAACAAAGTCTTGCCCACCTAGCTAGTTTTTAAACTCACCCAAGCCTCTTTTGTCCAGTTTTGCTGGTGGGAACTTTGACCCCCTTTAAGCCTAATTTTGAAGTAGATTTGAAATGTTGTGTCAGTTTATCATTTTTCTTAGCCAATCATCCTGATCATAGCTGCAGACATCCAGTTTGTAAACCCAGAGGGGCACAGAGCGGGAGCATAACAAGAATGAGATGCTACTGCTTTTCTCCAACTAATATTGAAGTAATTTTGATGCAAAAATCAGTTTGACAGCATGTTTTTAGACTATGGAAGTTCACTCAAGTCCCAAGGGAGAAGGCACTGCCAGCAATTAAACGTAACCAATATGATAAAAGACATTAGGGCTTTTTTTAATTACAATTTTTTTTTTTGCATATGGGTTTTTTTTTTGTCCAAGCATTGACTCTCACTTATTAATGAAATGCTTCCTTGGCCCAGCTTCAACAGTGAGTTGCAGAGTTTGGGGCTATAAGCTTTAAGACATGTTTGTACTGAGTACTGTGTGAAGACCTCTGGGGAAAAAAATATAAAATGGCTTTTAATCTAATTAGATGTCTTGTGATTGCATAGTGCATATAATATACACTATATGGGTAAGTCATATTGCCCTGAAGCAATAGTAGACTTTTTAGATGGATTGCAGGCCTGAGGATTTAAGAATCTTAGGGTGTGTTACTGTATGTACCAGGGACCTGACAATTGCATTTGGTTGGTTAGTCAATTGACCAAGGCAACCAGCCAAAGACCAAGCAGAAACAGTTTAATTATAGGCAGTGTTCAGAACTAAAACTAGAAATATATTGTTTTAATTGTATCATTCACTTTAGATGCTAAAAAGTCAAATAAAGCTATCTAACATGTATAACATTTGGTAACACCCTTTATTTTGCAGAATATGCTCCAAATGAACATCAGTGAATAATTAACACAGATTAAATAAATTCCCCTAGTAGAACTTTTCCTCTTCTAATGTTTCTTTATACCCCTTCCACATTATTCCCCATGTGCAGCTCTACTTGAAGTTGGGTTTGATACGTTTTCTTTTAATTAAAAAAAAAAAAAACAGTGACTGTCCTGTGCCTTCTGTGATTCTAAAGTTTTTCTTTTGTTATTCTGAATTTTCTTTCTTAGATTGTGTTTTTAAGTGTTAACATGACATTTGGTTTGATAAAAAAAGAAGCATCTCTTTTTTGAAAGGGGTTCCCTGATATTTGAGACCTTAAATTGAGGCTTTAATATGATATTGTATTAGATGAATTTAAAAAAAAACATTGTGGAGAAAAAAATAATTTATAACTAATATCTTTTTTGGAAATCTTAAATCCTCTGGGTTACATGCAATAATCCCTTTCATCTCCTTTCTGTCACAGATTCAATTTATTAATCCCTGAATTGAATTAAGTGGGACTGAAAATTTTATTGATGTGCAATTCTAATGTTTCCATTACTATACAGATTTGTAAACACTCTGGAGCCTTAATCCATTACAACATAATCACAATTTCCACTAGTACATGGAAACGTAAGTTAGAATGAGTGATATTTTTTTTTTCATTTGCCATGGAGTTGATATATAGGAGGCTTTCTGATTGTATGCAATTGTAGTGTATGCACAGAGTATAAAAGAATTGTGTTTTTTTTGTAATTTATACATTTCCATGTTTCCTAAACTGCAGTAAGACAAATAAATATTGCCTTCATTGTTTCACAGGGATAAAGAATTAAAAACGTACTGGGACTATAAGAGAGCCTCAGAGGAGTATCAGCACGCTTGGAGTGAACTAAAAAAGCAAGCCTTTGGAACATGGATTTCAAGCCCAAGGGAATTATTGCTATTCAATTAGTGGTATTGTGTAGATATGCTGTACACTCATAAAAGCAAAACCACATACAGGGAATCACTGCAAAATACAGACGTTTTATTAAATATATTTTTTGAAAATACATATTCCTTTATTACTGTAGTTATTGCTTTTGTGGAATTTTCACATTCACCCTGTGTCCTTGCTTTATGTAGCCACAATTCAAAGTCAAGTATGTTATGTAGTTTGGGTAAGTAAATTAAATGATGCATTATCACTTTCAAAAACACTTGTCAATACTTATATAAGTTATTTAAGTTATATATTAACTTTATTTTTTATCAGCCAATGAATTCTTCAATAGAAATGTGTCAAAAATGCTGCTGAAGCTCATTTATACAAATGACAATACACCTGCATAATGTCTCACTCCGACTACAGCTGCCAAGTCAGAAGTTTTTTTCTTTTTAGTTATTCTGATGTTTATTTGAGTGGGGTTTGTTGTTTGTCATAATATAATACTAGTATTTATTTATCAAGCCTCTGTATAAAGCCAAATTGCACCCTGGAGACAAATAAAGATATCCATCCATCCGTCCCTATTTTCATGATCTGAACAAGAAACTCTTTGCAGTGTTTTTGTTATTTGATTATATGGTCAAGTTTATAAGCTACAACTTCTGACAGTGTGGTTTTATTAAATATTGCGATATGAGGCACTAATAATCTAATTTGTTAAAGTAAGACATCTTTATAGAAATTTGATTGTTAACTACTAATTAAAGATCCAATACTCTTTAGAGGCACAAAAAAGAGCAATATAATAAACTATTATATCAATAAAAACTTGCACCCAACACTTGTCGCACTGACTTTGACTGCCCATGACCCTGTAATGGAAAAATGCAGGTTTAGAAAATAAGTGAACGGCGTGGTGTTTACTAGTACAGCATAGCAGTTTTGTAGTGCTTTACATTATATTTTATCAGCACAATAGACTCATATTGTGATTTATGCATGTATAAGAGAAATATACACTTAATGCATGTTACATTATTTCAGCGTTTATTGTCTTAATCTTAATACCAGATTTATGTTTCAGAATATTAAGTATTTGGTATAATTCAGCAATATATAGTAATTTATTTTTATTCAAATAAAATAGTATTCCTATTCTGCAAAACCTTTGACTCAACTAATAATACCTACTGTATGTCTTTTTCTGGTTGTGAAAATGGATTTCAAGGATCTCAGCAGTCCCTACAGAAAGGGAATACTCCATTGTGTTACATTACACACATTGGTACATCATGAAAATTTGGCTTTCGGTGTTTCTGTATGTCTGTAGTAGAACTGTCAACCAATAGCTCAAATTAGAATCTGTTGTTTTTAAAATATTCAATTTAAATATATGTATGTATATTTTAAAATTTTGGTGTGGCAAAATAAGAGTATATTACTGTTGTTGTGTTCTAGGGTGTTCCTCCAACCAAAATACCAAAATGAAGCTTCCAAAGTAGCTGGGGAGCAGGCCCACATGATACGTAACTGGAAAATATACTTTAAAGTCCCAAATACTGTTCATAAAACCAAAAAAGAGGGAGGATCACCATCAAATTTTGGCTTGTATAAGAGACCTCAGCAACATCTAGTGCATACAATGTACCTCAAAGAACTGTGTGTTCCTTGAGCCTTTGTGGGGCTGAGAGCAGTCCCTCAGTAGAGATGGACGGGTAGCCTCGCCTCTTGGGGAACTACCCACAAAATACAAGGAACATGGTAGAACAAGCATGGGCACATAGAACCTAAATAATACACAAATGTAATAAACACATAATTAAAAAATAATCCATATATATATATATATATATATATATATATATATATATATATATATATTATGCCAAGTTGATTGACTCAATCACTTATCAACAAAACCCCTATTTCCTGTTTAGTATAAAAGCTGAAATTTGTCAGGATGGTACATCTATGGCAGTAGTAGGTATCTGATAAGAAAGGAAATTCGATATATCAATATTTAGCGGTAACAACCCCCCTACAGTAGAAAAATGACTCCAAAATTTCAAAAATATCTTGATGGATTTGATTGAAATTTGGTGACGACATAGAAAAAAGAAAATTAACCGATATTTTTTTGGTTGATACATTTTTTATTGGTCAATAGTTATTAATATACTAATTTAGCCCTGAAAGCACACTTTATACAAATAAATGACACAGTAGAAGTAATTAACAGGCCACGTGAATAGTGCCAGTAACCAGTAGAGTTGATGGATGACTGAAAAGAGGCAGTTTCTTAGACAGGAAAAAAGAAACGTCATCACTTTGTAAAATGGAAAGCAAACGTTCAGCAAAGCTCAAATAAGATTCAAAGTTCAATGGTTAGCAAGTGCTGTTTTTTTGCTGTTGACTAGTGGCACTCTTAGATGCATACCGGCTCTCAATTTGGTTATCCATTCTGGTCCATTGACCCCCCCCCCCCCAGCCCAGCCGCAGGTCTTAGCACTGAAAACCAACTGTTCAAATATTAAGTGAGAGGACACAATCTCTCCACCCATGTCCTTTGTGCTGCTCTTCAATTGCAGCGCTGCAAACTCCAATGAAGAAATTGCAGTCTTGTGTTTTGATTACGTATAAAGCTCGTTCTTCACGTTAATACATCAGTGTAAGACGTAGGGTTCCAGCGTTTATGTATATCCACTTTAAGCACTGTTTTGCATATACATTCACATCTTTAAAGGGGGACTACAGACAACTGATGAAACACATGAAAAGAAACACTGTACTAGTGTGAACGATGTAAACAAATGAAAATCGTAAACTTCTAATAATAATAAACTGTATATACTTTTTCACATTATTCCTGCTGATTTCCATTTCACTTCATTAGAATACACTTTTCTCTAAAGTTATGTTTTGCAGTGACCAGCAACAAAAGCCTAGTCACTAGGAAAAGTAGAAAAAAATGTAATGCAGGAATGTTTTCCTCATAGACTGAAATAGTGTATACCACGTTCAAGAGTAAGCAGCACCAGTATCTTCATAATATTATTATTGACTGCTGTCTTTATCGAAGGCAGCTTATAACATTTGAAGTATGATTAGTTACATTTCTATTGGTTTTCCAGGTCAAGTGACTTGCTTGTGCTCACACAGGGTCACAAGCAGGATTTGAATCCACAACCTCAGGGTTTGAAGCCTAAAGCCTTAACCACTACACCACACTGCCTGCCGATTGTATTGGCTCTTGGTAAAAGAAAAAAAAAAACTACAAATATTGTATTTAGAAAAACACTTTATTAGATACATAGTAATTAACACCCAGTTAACAAATAACCTATGGAACTATAATTGATGTCCATTGTCTCACAAAATTTCCCTGACAAAGCTGGGTAACACAGCTAGTATTAACATAAACAAAGGAATAAAAAAAAATAGACATGAAAAAGGAGTTTGACCACAAGCTGGGGAGGAACGCTGGCTGAAGTATAACTGCAATGAATTACATTTGATTATTTGCTTCCATTTTGTACAATAAATGATTAAACTTTCATGCATAACCAAAATTCATTGAACACTTCGGTTCATCAGTACTCCTACAACTTGTTTATTAACTAACCACATGGAAAAGCCATTCTGGCATGTTTTCCATCCTCACTTTTTCTTTGAGGACATGAGCTGATTTTTTTTTTCTGTAATTACAACATCAAAGAGTGTGACTGTATGCTGATATGTGATTCTGAATGTTTGATTAGCTGTGTTTCCTTTTGCTCCTGGAACTTCTTTGCAGAGGTCAACTTTGAGCAAACAAGCTCCCGACGAGCAATTTCTGCTGAACGTTCTTAATTAATTTATCACTTGGTTTTTGATGACATTATTTTTTGAGTATAACGAAATTCTGAATTCAGGATAAAAATCAGCCTGCCGGAGTTGTAGAGTGAGAGTCCTTGTTTGTAGTGTATGAAAGTAGTGTATTTCATTTTAACATGGCAATACTTACAAATAAGCTTTTTTCTGCAACATTATACAAATCTAAATGAGCAAAAACACAACTTTAAATTGGACAGATAATTTGGAATCAGTGTTGTAGGCAGTGGTGCCGAAATTTTCTGTGCACCATCTGTGCTGATGCAGTTTGTATAAAATGCATAATTTGCATCTTCTCACAGATGATCACGCTGCTGCATGAGAACATTAGAAAGCTAATAAACAACAAGAAACCATTCAGTCTATAAAACTTGTTTGTTTAGCTAAGATGTCCCGATATTTCATCCCGACACTTCTTATAATGTGATATCTAAACAGCCATCCATTATCCAACCCGCTATATCCTAACTACAGGGTCACGGGAGTCCACTGGAGCCAATCCCAGCCAACACAGGGTGCAAAGCAGGAAACAAACCCCGGGCAGGGCGCACACACACGCACGCCAAGCACACACTAGGGACAATTTAGGATCGCCAATGCACCTAACCTGCATGTCTTTGGACTGTGGGAGGAAACCCACGCAGACATGGGGAGAACATACAAACTCGGAAACGAACCCGGGTCTCCTCACTGCGAGGCAGCAGCACTACCCACTGTGCCACCTGATAGCAAAACATGGTGCCACAAAATCTGATACTTGTCCTTGGGGTATTGACAGTATGCCATTAAGAAACATACTTTAATATGCTACTGTACAGATTCTTTCCCAAGCTGTTTGTGATTGCCTTTACATGACCCTGCACTGTCGGTTGTTTGTTTATGTGGATATTGAATGTGCAGCGAGAATCTCTTTTTTAATTCATAAATATTTAAGATTTTGCCAGATTAATTTCTACAAAGGATTGTTAATAAATGAGAGAGAATAGTGCACAGAGCTGCCTATTCAGGTTCTGTGGTATTTTTTATTTTATTTTTTACTCTACCATCATTAAGTACTATGTCTACCAAAGCAGCTAGTTTTTCAATTTCTCCATTGGTATGAGTAAATGGTTTGCCTCTAAAAAAGATATAAATCATTTTGATAATTCCTCATGTTCACTTCCTCTTCCAGGTTATTTTTTTTTGTTTGTCTGATAACTTATAGTACTGCTTAAGATTATGCAAAATCTTAATTTTATGCATATTTGAATAGTGTTTAATAAAAATATCCCATTTAACTGACAGAATATATATATATGTATATATATATATATATATATATGCAGTATATATATATATATATATATATATATATATACATACATACACACAGTATATATATATATATAGTGGCAGACGGCCAGGACACCTCAATAGTGGGAGGACTTATTCAGGACATTATCTCCCCCAGAACACTAGAGGGCAGCCCCTCTGGCTTGTAGCGGGGCCTCAGGTTTGGAGCATGGAAACTCAACCCTGCTGGGGCCCATGGCCATAGCCAGGGGGCACCTGGACATTTGCTGAGCCCTGTTTGGCAGCATTTCCATCACACCCAGAAGTGCTACCAGAAGCAGGTCATTAGATATCTAGAGTGCTTCCAAGTGTCCTATAAAAGGAGCCAGATTCGGGATAAGGTGGACGAAGTTTGCCGGAAGAGGAGTGAAGGCGGAAAGAGAGATAAAGAGAAGAAAAGGACTACGAATCATGTACTTTGGTGATTTGTACTGTGCTGTGCCCTGGGGAGCGAGGAAGAAGAGCTACCCAGCTGTAATTAAAAGTTTGTTGTATGCTGCACTTGTGTTTCTGCCTGTCTGGGTCAGGTTAGGGCAGCTGTATGTGCCCCACAATATATGTATTACAGTGTACCAAATACCAAATAAATATATATATATATAGGGTGGTCCAGATCTAATTATGCAATTTTCATTACGCCATAACTTATTGCATAGAGAATTCTTAAAAAAATGTTTTTGTTGCCGATGGATGGCAGCACCTGCCCTGCATTCCAAAATGGCAGGGGAGATGGTTGTCAGTCGAACAGCGGGTGCAATGTGCTCTTCTTTTCATAATTGCATAATTAGATCTGGACTACCCTGTACATACATACACATAGTATATACTGTACGTATGTGTATATACAGTGGCTTGCAAAAGTATTCGGCCCCCTTGAACTTTTCCACATTTTGTCACATGAATCAATTTCATTGGAATTCCACGTGAAAGACCAATACAAAGTGGTGTACACGTGAGAAGTGGAACGAAAATCATACATGATTCCAAACCTTTTTTACAAATAAATAACTGTAAAGTGGGGTGTGCGTAATTATTCGGCCCCCTGAGTCAATACTTCGTAGAACCACCTTTTGCTGCAATTACAGCTGCCAGTCTTTTAGGGTATGTCTCTACCAGCTTTGCACATCTAGAGACTGAAATCCTTGCCCATTCTTCTTTGCAAAACAGCTCCAGCTCAGTCAGATTAGATGGACAGCGTTTGTGAACAGCAGTTTTCAGATCTTGCCACAGATTCTCGATTGGATTTAGATCTGGACTTTGACTGGGCCATTCTAACACATGGATATGTTTTGTTTTAAACCATTCCATTGTTGCCCTGGCTTTATGTTTAGGGTCGTTGTCCTGCTGGAAGTTGAACCTCCGCCCCAGTCTCAAGTCTTTTGCAGACTCCAAGAGGTTTTCTTCCAAGATTGCCCTGTATTTGGCTCCATCCATCTTTCCATCAACTCTGACCAGCTTCCCTGTCCCTGCTGAAGAGAAGCACCCCCAGAGCATGATGCTGCCACCACCATATTTGACAGTGGGGATGGTGTGTTCAGAGTGATGTGCAGTGTTAGTTTTCCGCCACACATAGCGTTTTGCATTTTGGCCAAAAAGTTCCATTTTGGTCTCATCTGACCAGAGCACCTTCTTCCACATGTTTGCTGTGTCCCCCACATGGCTTGTGGCAAACTGCAAACGGGACTTCTTATGGTTTTCTGTTAACAATGGCTTTCTTCTTGCCACTCTTCCATAAAGGCCAACTTTGTGCAGTGCACGACTAATAGTTGTCCTATGGACAGATTCCCCCACCTGAGCTGTAGATCTCTGCAGCTCGTCCAGAGCCACCATGGGCCTCTTGGCTGCATTTCTGATCAGCGCTCTCCTTGTTCGGCCTGTGAGTGTAAGTGGATGGCCTTGTCTTGGTAGGTTTACAGTTGTGCCATACTCCTTCCATTTCTGAATGATCGCTTGAACAGTGCTCCGTGGGATGTTCAAGGCTTTGGAAATCTTTTTGTAGCCTAAGCCTGCTTTAAATTTCTTAATAACTTTATCCCTGACCTGTCTGGTGTGTTCTTTGGACTTCATGGTGTTGTTGCTCCCAATATTCTCTTAGACAACCTCTGAGGCCGTCGCAGAGCAGCTGTATTTGTACTGACATTAGATTACACACAGGTGCACTCTATTTAGTCATTAGCACTCATCAGGCAATGTCTATGGGCAACTGACTGCACTCAGACCAAATGGGGGCTGAATAATTACGCACACCCCACTTTGCAGTTATTTATTTGTAAAAAATGTTTGGAATCATGTATGATTTTCGTTCCACTTCTCAAGTGTACACCACTTTGTATTGGTCTTTCACGTGGAATTCCAATGAAATTGATTCATGTTTGTGGCTGTAATGTGACAAAATGTGGAAAAGTTCAAGGGGGCCGAATACTTTTGCAAGCCACTGTACATACTTCTGGTATATCACCTATGTCCATATATTCGATCTCTTTTCGCTGTTCCGCTATTTCACCGAGTAATAATTTCCATTTGTTAGCGCTAATGCGATCTTTACTATCAGTTTTTTGAGACTTTCGAATTTTAGTACTTTCATAATCTCTAACCTGCTCTTCATGTGTATCGCGCCAGCGTTTTTGAACCTCTTTACGACGTTCTACTTTGTTTTCTACTCTTTGTCTTTTCTTCTTCTTCTACTGTTAATCTTTTATTTCTGCCCCCACTTGGACCTGTTAGGTTTTCAATTCATCTCTTGGCACAAAGTCTTGTGTCGCGGGACTTGAAATTATCTCTCTGAAAATATCTCGTCTCGTCTCTCGGAAAAAGTCTCGTCTCATCCCAAGATTTTTTTATATAATAGAGAGCTATATAGTTGATTGTATTTCAAATAAAGCATGTTTGCAAAAGTACTAGATATTTGTGTAAAAGAAACAGCATGTGGGCCTTGTAACTGATGGCACAACATTTAGTAGCTGTGACAGCAATTGGACATTTCCAAAGTTACAACCGCAATTGTATTCATTTTCAAGATGTTTTATCCTTTTTTTCCGCATAAATTGATACTTGATATCAAAGGGTTATGGCAGTCCACACATAAACTACACACCCAATGTACTCAAAAGAAGAACAAGAAATAGGACAGACAAATAAATTAATACACAGATTTTTAATATATATATTATAATGATTTATGGCCCCCTGTCAAAATGTTTTGCAAGTTTCTAGTACGTTCTGGAGCTTATTCTGATTGTAATGAATAAAGCTATCTTTGTGCAAGGCGACCACAGCAGTTGTAAAGAGCTGTTTAAATCTGGTCCAAAAGAGAAGAAGCAGCGACCGGGTTTGGTTTATTTTAACCTGAAGCGTAGCACTGAAAGCCCAGGAAATGACTGCAAGAGCCCAGCATTGTTTGGGGCTCACAAATATACGGTGGTGTCAAATAGATGTAGTCTCGCTCACAAGATGTCTTTCACTGGGCTCCACAAGGGTACGTCGCACACTCACAAGTGCCTGAATCACAGTATGCCCCCAAGTGAGACTGAGAAGGTAGGACGTGGGAGCAGGTCACTGTCTCTTGCTGACATAAACACTGTTATGTATTGAAGCAGAAGTCAACTGATGATGTAGGTTTAAAATGGCCCATAAGCGGGTAGCCTTTGAAAACCTTTGAATATTAATAATTATTCATAAGGGATGCATGTCGTAAAAAAGGCAACTAAAGGAGGTTGGCATCAGGGAGGGAACCCTGCTCTTTAAATAAAAAAAAGTTCTGCTTCAGTACCCACAAGATTTGCAGGGGGTGGGGGTGCAGCTAACCTGGGCGAACCCAGAAAAACTCTTAAAGTCTCTGTTAAGTCTCCATTAGTCCAGTTTCTTATGCAGCCTTCCATTACAAGAGGGTAGTGAACATTTTTAAAAATAACCTTTTCTCATCCCAAGACAAGACAAAAGACTACACCTTCAAGGAAGTGTTATTATAACTGCTGCCCTTTCAAAGATCTGCTATTATGTTAATAGCCAACTCTGATTTATTCTCACAGTGATGCAGTGTGACTTAACCACATAACCGCTTTTGTTGTGCTCCAGAGAATGAAAGGTATGATCTTACAACCGACCGTGACACAATCCGAACAAAGTCCTTTTCAGTAGACACTACTGTGTGCTGTATTGTCCATCACACACCAGTATAGATGCTCTTCTCGGGTTACGGGGGCATTCGGTTTCATTAAGTCTGACTAGCACCTTACCATCTGCAAAATTAAATCATCCCGTAAAAGTAAAAAAGCACGTGGAATCGAATTCTTCACTAATTAAGTGTTCCCAAGCAATTTAAAAGGACATATTGTGGAGCAGGATGTTATTGAATCTGGGCTACTGACAGGAAGAATATCATCGTTACTGAGCGCACGCTCGCTGGCAGACAAAGGGGTCACTGTAGGCTGGGCACAGCCATCTTGGGCTGCCTTTTCCGTGACCTTGACAGGCAGGGCAAAGATGAACTTCTGCTAAGGCTTCAACCTGGGGATATCTCTACACTTCTCTTTTTCAATCATTTCAGAATCTGAAATTGCCATTAATTGTAAGCATTGTTAATCTGGGCATTTTTTTTCCCCACACAGCTAATGACAGTGGTAAGGTCCTCTCGACTCTCACCAGAGAAATGAATGGTAAGTGAACAAACAAAAATGAATATTGAAATGATATATCAACTATAATTGTATTCAAATTCAGTTTAATGAGCATGAATGTTATTAAATCTAATATTGTAAGATTAAAATTAAGGCATAAGAAATATTAAAATTCTAAAATATCATTTTCCTTAATAAATAAATGACCAAGTATAATATTTTTGTCTCATTTGTTTAACTGGTTTCTCTTTATCTACTTTTAGGACTTGAGTGAAAATCTGATGATGTTTTAGGTCATATTTATGCAGAAATATAGAAAATTCTGAAGGGTTCACAAACTTTCAAGCACAACTCTATCTGTCTGTCTATCAGATGCTTCTCCTTTTGTCAAGTTGGATACTCGGCAGTTCTACTACAGTGGAGCTTATAATTTGTAATTTGAGAAGAAATCCTGTGATACACCAGCTTGGACATGTCATCAGTGATGCTACCTGAAATCCTCAGGTGTTTCAGGTCTTTCGAACATCAGACACCCTCATCCAGGTGACCCAGCCAAGGATGATTATGCCTCGGCCTGTATCCAAGTGGCAAGCTCCCTGTCCCACTGCTCTCCTGCTCTACTAAAAATTGTTGGATCTGATGACTCAGTTCCTTTTCAGGCAGAGAGGTGGCTCTCAGGCTAGGGATCTGCTCTGGCAACCGATAGGTTGCTAGTTTGTATCCCATAAATGTCGGAAGTGACTCTACTCCATTGGGCCCTTGAGCAAAGCCCCTTGGCATGACATTAACCTGCATCCAGCCCTGTGAGCAGGACTTACAGGGAAAACTTGGGTGTTGGTGGCAGGATTGGCACTTCAGCACCAGTAAAAATCCTCACACTGTTCCAGTGTGGTGCCAAGGTGTCACCTGTTGCACGGTGTAGCAATTTGCTGTTATCAGCGCAAGCTCCCAATCTTCTCCTCCTCCTTCCTGTTCAGCCCACCTCGATGGGCATGTGCATTGACCGCCACCTTTCCTGCAGTAATATCTTTCACACCTTTCTTTTCCCTCCATGATCCTCTTTCATCCTCTCTTCTCATGGAGCAGTTAGTTTCAGTATGACGACCTGCCTCGTTGCTTCTAAGTTCAGGACGATGTTGAGCCTTAGCCCCTTATAAACTGATTCTTTCACTTTACCCCGTCCCAAAGCACAATACAAAACCCCATTATGATTCTCTTTGCCCGTCTAGTACTAATATTCCCAAATACTGATAGAATTAGATGATGATTACATGACAAACGTTGACACATACTTATGAATCAGCGGTGGCTTATGAAGTATACATATTGCCATGACAACAAATTCTGACTTCAAGACAGCCCATTGTATTGTATTGTAGAATATTGTGGCACGTACATTTATTGCAGCATTTTACTGACAATGTGATCATCATAACATCACCTTGAGCACACAGAGCATTTTTTGGCTTCTAGCAAGTTCTTGAATGTGTGCTTCCTCATGGCTGCTATGATGTCTGTACATGACCAGATGTCACTGGTCTGAAATTCAAAAGCTTCACGGGATTTTGTCCACCCATCACTATTGACCATGTCTAAAGTTTTTTCCAGCTGAAAGTCCTTCTCTGTGCAGCAAAGCCATTTGTCCTTGGTAGACATTATTTTACACGTCCCACATGTGCACCACCAGTCGCCAGTTGTCCTGACCTTGCCCCATAGTACGCTGTATGTTTTCCACTCTCTGTCCTTCCCTTTTTCTCTCATCTTTATAGAAATCCAGTGTATACAGTTTCAGCTTTGTTTAACGTGTTCTCAGATTGCTTTGGATTATGTAAGAATGAAGTGCAGCACATGGTATCAAGTGAGTTTAATCCGTGCCAAAAACAGCACAAGGTTGTCATTATACTGCACACGTGACAATAGACTGGAGCTTCTCTGGCTTCTTCTTTTATGTTAGATATCAAAGATTGCTTGATTTGTATCCCTTCTGGATGTGTTTCTAGCCAGACTGCCAAGCAAGTCTATCATTATTTAAAGCAAAGCTCCTTCATGTAACTTAGCAGCATCAAGAGTAAGGCGATACTTCACTGGCTTCAGCACACCACGGCAATGAATCAGCTCTTCAGAGTAATTTGACTATTTTCAAACAATCAAAAAAGAAAAGTTTTGTAATATCGTCTCCATTTATTTTATGAACTCCTTTTCACTGAAGCAAGTAGCCAAATGAGAATCGTCAAGCTGGCCTGATGCCGTATATTTGGACTAATGGAGGAACAGGCAGCTTGAGCAAGAATGAAATCGGGATCCAAGAACTGAGATAGCAATCCCGGCCTCAAATGAGCCATCGTGCTGAATGAATAAGAATATATAATCCAAATATTAGCCAGTAATTAAATTACTTAAAAGGCAGACATTGACCTCGGAATAAAACCCTGGTTGCACTGAAGCTTTTAGCTGCTTCAGCTGGAAAAATGCCTGTTAGAGACCATGTTTGACATTTCTGATGTAATATAACCTGGGCAGTGGCAGGCAAAGATGGTGGGGTGAGGCAGAGCCGCAGCTAATCCAGAGCGCTGTTTACTCCTGAACTGTCTCAGGAATTCTAAATGCCACATTCCAGATTCAGGGAGCATGTTTAATAGTGGGGCCATGGAGTTTAATATTACCAAACTTGTTACTCTGCACTCTGAGTGACCGCTTTATTGGATACAGCGATTGTAATGAAGCTGCCAGTCGGTTGAGAGCATTAAATGGAGACGCCGTAATTGGATCGCATGTACACGTTCACTGAGCTTGAGTGCCAAAGTCGGAGGCACAGCTACATCAAGAACAGCTAGTTAAGTTGGTGGGGTCTTGCATTATTGTAATGTTCCCCTCTAGATGCAGATCCTAATGTGATGTGGGAGACCTTCTGTGACAAGACCCTGAACGTTGCTGAGGGTTGTGTTGGTGTTACTGGTGTTCCCAGAAGGAGGCGTTTCATCTCGCAGGGCACCCTTGATATCATCGACAGGAGTCGCAGCGCACAGCTCAATGGCAACTCTGGTCTGTACCGAGAACTGAGAAGGACGGCCGTAAGGGCTTGGAGGGCAGATAAAGAGGCCTTTGTTAGAGGAATCTGTGAGCAAGTGACACACCATCTATGGTCTAGCGACCCATGTCCTGCTTACAGAAGAATTGCTGTGCTTTATGCACATCTGAATCTGTTCCTCGGAGATGGAATGGACCTTACGGATGACACTGCAGTTGTGACCCGCTGGGCTGGCTACTTTGAGCAGTTGTTCAAAGCTGATCCTCCAGCTAGGACGTTGGATATCTCTGGGTCCACGGTTCTTGAGGCTGATCCTCCAATTAGCTGTGAAACACCCAATCTCACTGAGATTGCATATGTGGTGGACCAGCTGAGGGGAGAAAAGGCTGCAGGGATCTGTGGTATCCAGGGTGAACTTCTCCAGGCTGGTGGTAAGGCTGTCCTCCTGGCATTGCAAGTAATCTTTGCATCCATTTGGGAGACTGGCATCATCCCAACTGACTGGAAAAATGGGACTTGTCGTACCCATCTGGAAAGGGAAGGGTGATCGCCTGGATTGCAGCAACTATAGGGGGATAACACTGCTCTCGGTGCAGGTAAGGTCCTTGCTAGGGTCGTCCTCAATAGGATCTGTGATCACTTGCTCACCGACCAGAGACCGGAACAGTCTGGTTTTATGCCTAAGAAGTCTACCATCGACCGCATCCTGGCACTGAGGGTTCTCATGGAGCGCAAACATGAATATCGTCAGAGTTTCTTTGCGGCCTTTGTCGATTTTCGCAAAGCGTTCGACTCAGTTGATCGAGCTGCCCTGTGGGACATCCTGAGGGTTCACGGGATCCCCTCGAGGTTGCTGGATATCATGGCTGGCCTGTACAATGGTACTATGAGTGCTGTGCAGAGTGGAGGCAGGACCTCTGTGTTTTTCCCAGTTGATTCTGGGGTTCGTCAGGGGTGTGTTCTTGCTCCTACTCTGTTTAATGCTTGTATGGACTGAGTGTTGGGCAAGGTCGTGGGGTCCAGCGGCTGTGGGGCATCTGTTGGTGAAGAACGATTCACGGACCTTGACTTTGCTGATGATGCTGTGATCTTCGCGGAGTCAATGCAGGCTCTGATCAGGACGCTCGAGAGACTGAGTGAGGAGTCTGAGTGTCTGGGCTTGCGAGAGTCCTGGATGAAAACCAAGATCCAGGCCTTTAATGACCTCTTGGGCACAGCCATTAGCAGTGTGTCTGTTTGCGGAGAGAGTGTCGACCTTGTAAAGAGGTTTACTTACCTTGGCAGTGACATTCATGTCTCTGGTGACTCTTCCTATGAAGTCAGTAGACGGATTGGGAGAGCATGGGGGGGTCATGATGTCGCTGGAAAGGGGTGTGTGGCACTCCCGATATCTAGGCAATAGGACGCAGGTCCAAGTCTAGAGTCCTGGTGCTTCCTGTCTTACTATATGGTTGCGAGACATGGACGCTATCCAATGACCTGAGATGAAGACTGGACTCCTTTGGTACTGTGTCTCTCTGAAAAATCCCCGGGTACCGTTGGTTTGACTTTGTGTCGAATGAGCAGTTGCTCATGGAGTCCCAAATGAGGCACATTACCTGCATTGTGAGGGAGCATCAGTTACGGTACTACGGCCATGTGGCACATTTCCCTGAGGGTGATCCGGCTCGTAAGATCCTTATTGTTGGGGACCTAAGTGGCTGGACCAGGCCAAGGGATCACCCACGTGACACCTGGCTGCGGCAGATAGAGGGTCATTTCCAGAGGGTGGGACTGGACTGAGTGTCTGGCTGGGGGGTTGCAAACCGGGATCCCAAGTTGTTTCGTTGTGTAGTGGGTGCGGCAGCGCACTGTACCAGTGCATGCTCCCTATCTTGACTTGACTTGTACTCATCAGATTTGTTACCTGGTTGGTCTAATGTTGCACCTTATGATTAACACACACATACACACAGACCCTAACCACAAGTACCGTATGAATAACAAATGCACAGTCCACTATCCCTAGTAGCTCAAGAGACTTACTTATGTTAGGCACGAACAACGTGCGATGTGTTAGGTACATCTCAGACCTAAATATTGCCTTTGGTCTCCAAGATAATATTCAAAAGGCTCAACATCCCTGGCTATCGGCCTTTTATCAACCAGTGAATGTTTTACTTTAACGTACTCACTGTTCGTTACTGGACAGAGCTCTTCGCCCGCAGTTCAATAAACCTCACAGTTTGAATCAAATGGCACTTCCTCACTGCTCCAGGGGCTCGAAAAAATGTACCTTATTACTTCAGTCACTTTAGATTTGAAGACAAAGCATAGAAAGTTAAAAGCAACACGGCATTTATTAAGCAGCAATAATACCAATAGAGAAAAGCATAAAAGAAAATGTGGATAGCAAAGTCTTTAGAAAAAGCTTACCAAAAGTTAAAGACGTCAAATCGATATTCATGGAATGCTGTAGCTGACGATCAGATGAAAATGGTCGCACGTGGCTGGTGTCCTCTCCTGACGACGCTCTCGCCCTCTTCTGTCGCTGCTCAGACAAGACATACATTATTTATTACAAAACTCCACGGGGGTTTCACAACACTTGATTGTTACACACAGCTGATTGGCTGGCTGTCAAAATAATGGATGAATTTGCTCAAACTCTTTAATCCATTTGAGTAGTCCATTTCCCAAACAGTAAAGGTTTTCATGTTATAAGAGCCTTCCTATCCCAAGCTGTAAACTGGTTTGGCCATTTCTAGGTCTCACAGCATCTCCTTCAGTTTGCAGGTTGTAGAGTAATCGGCATGTCTTCCTTTCCCAAGCTGGTGCCACAGATGTTACTGTGTTTTGATTCCTGGTACAATTCAGGAGAACAGGATGCTTTGATGTTAAAGCTGCCCATGCAAGTGTCCTGTATTTAAAATTCATCTTGTTTGGCTTGAGTAAAATACAATGAAAATATAGACAAAAATTTGCAGATTTTGCACATCACAACAGGTCTGCAAGTTACGGCGTAGCAATGGATTGTGCAGACTGTGCAAAGTACAAGGGCCTATGAGCCTGGTGGGCCCACTCGGGGCCGAATAGATCTTTAAAAATTTTTTAAATAACTTAACTAAAACAACAACTTCACATTCTCGTTGCAGTGGCTTCAACGTTCAATGTCTTGTTACCATCAACTCTGACCTTGATGGCTAATGATGAATTGTATGCTACTACTGATCTCGCTGAACGCTACAGCACCGACATTTCACCGGTGTTTTCCACTCAACTGTTGTCATTTCGTACTTCTTTTCAATCCATCATGCCAACCATGTCGACTGTTTTTGAAGTAGCTGAACTGTTGCTGATAGATCACTGTGCACCTTTGTCTACTTTCAGTAACATTTGGATGGCTTACATGTTAACGCTGACTATATCAGTGACTATTGCTGCGTGTGAACAATCGTTCTCCAAGTTAAAACTCATCAAAACATTACCTCATAAGTGCCATGTTTCAAGATAGACTTAGTGGCTTGGCTGTACTCTCAATCGAAAAACGAGCGTCCCAGACAACTTGACATGCCAAACATTGTTGAGACTTTTGCAGAACAGAAGGCACCCAAGCGAGTATTTTAAGGCACTAGTGATATTATAAGTACTGTAATATGATTTGTGACTTGTCAGTCTGTTCCACTTTTGTAAGCTTTAACAGTTCTGTAATTGTGTACCTTTGTACGGCTTACTGTGCAGTAGTGTCGCTACTGTGAGGATTTGTGAGCGTGACCACTTTATGAAGTCCATTTTCTCAGTACTTGTGTAAAACAAGTCGATTGTGTGTTAGTAATCTGTCAGCTGATGTTGTAGTTTTAATTTGTTACAAACTGAAATTGCTTCATTTTATACCACAGGACAGTTTCTACTTCCTAGCTTACGTTCCATTTTAATCACAAAGTTGTCTTGGAAAAGTAAGAGGGTCCACATTTTACATATACAGTAAAACCTTGGATTGCGAGTAACTTGGTCTGCGAGTGTTTTTGCAAGATGAGCTAAAATTTTGAATAAATTTTAACTTGATAAACGAGCGAGATCTTGCAATACGAGTAGTACGTATACGCTTTGTCCGCTGAGCGTCACATGGGGATTGTGGGTAATCGTCTCCCATGCTCATTCTCAGTCGGTGTGCATCACTCATATAGTCAACATCCATATGAGCGTATACGGTTTACTACAGCATGGTGACCGTGTGTGTGTTGTAACGTGTGAGTCCCTGTCTTGCTACTGAGACTCAGCCTGTTTTGGGGTGCAACACCAGCTTTATTCAGCGTGAAACAGGGACAGCGCGGTTATTTATTGTAGTGGGATCTGCCACGCTCCTATACAAAGACACAGCAGTCAGGCAGGGTCGTGGCCAGGTTAGTGGCCAAGTAATACTGTGCTCTTGCATTTATAATGTTCCTTGTATCACCCATCAATGGCAGGCGCTTATAATATGTCCGCGATGTTTTCGGATTCACTTTTACAGCGAACTGCTACAGCGATGGGAGCCTGTGGTTGCTTGGGGACGCTCTTTCGCGTGTCGTCCTGTTGGGTGGAATCCCAAAAGAGTTTAGAAACCTTACAGTGCGTAAAGCATTTTTTAAATTTTGTGTCCAAGTGTAGTGACTCTTCAGGCAAAAGCAACTGTCACTGGATTGGTTTCCTTGTTAAAGTCGCAAAAAAATGAAGAAGATTCCAGTGAGCCAACAGATAGCAGGGATTCCGTTAGTTAGAGTGAAAGTCGCACTGCACAATAACCCTCCTCTCTCTCATCTCCCTCACACCAGCCACGATTCTTTTCAAAGATAAAGTGCAGGTTAATCTATTTTACGTATTTTTTACTTTATATTTTGTATTAATCATTTTTATAGAAATATTTGTGGGTAATGAAACTAATTATCTGAGTTTCCATTATTTCTTATGGGGAAATTCATTTTGATATACGAGTGCTTTGGATTACAAGAATGTTTCCAGAATGAAGTAAATGAGCTAGGCAGTAAAAAATGGCAGAGCTGAAGGGGCACAGCCAAATGCTCAGGTAGTCACTACAACCCAATGGATAAGTTGGCCAAGAAACAGAAATGCTGGATGCTACAAGACTGGTCAGATGCTGATGGGAGAACAGGTATGCAGTTGTCATTTGTGGTAGTGATACTGGCACAAGTCCAGCCTTCATAAAACGCATCACCACCCCTAGGTGCCATGACAAACAACAATGTACTAAAGTACAGAGCTTCATCGTAATTATTGAAAAACACAAGTCGGCTTCTTATCAAATCTTAATCTCATTTACGCAGCAGTAAATCACTGGGCTGGTTTAGTATCATCTATTAAGCTGCCACTCCCATCTTTGGCATAGGAAAGAGGGGATTTACACAGACGTGTACAGATCATGAAAACCTGGGAGACAACAGTGCTAAACATGGTGGTGTCATACTACACATTCACTTGTTTTATATCATGTCATGTATGTGTGCACTGCGGTGGGTTGGCACCCTGCCCGGGATTGGATTCCTGCCTTGTGCTCTGTGTTGGCTGGGATTGGCTCTAGCAGACCCCCGTGACCCCGTGTTCGGATTCAGCAGGTTGGAAAATGGATGGATGGATGGATGTATGTGTGCAAGAGGGCTCCCCGATCAGCTTCTGAGGTAAGCAGTTCCACTCCCAGCCGAGAGGGGGTGCTGTCACTAATGGTTTCCTCTCCTTTTTACACAGCCCAGTGAAGGCAACTAAGCCCGACAATAAGGTCTGAAAGTAAGCTGTGCTTGTTTTGGTCCTCGGGGCATAGTAAGTAGAACCCTGGGAAGGTAGTAGTGTCTTGAGAGGAGCTCAGACCAGTGAGCGTGTGCATTTGTGAAGCGTTCATTTGACAGCCTGTTGTTTTACTGTCGGGACTGTTTTTGTTGTCATTTTCCTTTAAGTTCAGGAGTGAGCAGGGTTTACCAGGGTGGTACCCCAAATTTTCACAGTGTCTCTCCAGTTTTCAGTTAAGGCAACAATCTGCAATATAACTGTCATAAAATTACTATGAGGAAATACTGTAGAGTTTAGCAAATGCCAAGTGCAGAAATAAAACATTACAAATAAATGATATTGGTGCATGGATAGCACTTTATTTGTCTCCAGAGGTGAATGTGCTGTTTTACAGAAGCTCAATAATAAATAAATAATAATATATAAAGTGTTTGTTTGTCTGTCACATGATTCCTCACAAACTAGAACCTTGATCTTGGTCTTAATTGAAAGCTTATGACATGATATCTTTTGGAAATTCAAAAATATTTTAGGGTGTGGCAACTGGGTGGGCAGGCATGGTATACATATGGTAACCCCCAGACGTGGCACATATGTGTTCAGAATTTAGAATCAAGTGTAAGTTCTCACGTTAGTAAAGGACGGGTGTTGTTTATATCTGGCCTTTTGTAGCATTTTATTTTAGCACCTTAGGTATGTTATTCCAGACTCCTCACTCAGTCTCTCGAGCGTCCTGATCAGAGCCTCCATTGACTTCGTGAAGAGCACAGCATCGTCAGCACAGTCAAGATCAGTGAATCTTTCTTCACCAGCAGATGCCCCACAGCCGCTGGACCCCATGACCTTGCCTAACACCCAGTCCATACAAGCACTGAACAGAGTAGGAGCAGAACACACCCCTGACGAACCCCAGAATCAACTGGGAAAAACACAGAGGTCCTGCCTCCACTCTGCACAGCACTCACTGTATCAGTGTACAGGCCAGCCATGATATCCAGCAACTTCGAGGGGATCCCACAAACCCTCAGGATGTCCCACAGGGCAGCTCAATCAACTGAATTGAACGCTTGATGAAAATCGACACAGGCTGCAAATAAACTCTGCTGATATTCGTGTTTGCGCTCTATGAGAACCCCCAGTGCCAGGATGTGGTCGATGGTAGACTTCTTAGGCGTAAAACCAGACTGTTCTGGTCACTGGTAGGTGAGCAAGTGATCACGGATCCTATTGAGGACGACCCAAGCAAGGACCTTACCTGGGACAGAGAGCAGTGCTATCCCCCTGTAGTTGCTGCAATCCAGGTGATCACCCTTCCCTTTCCATTTTCATAAAAGCTGTAAACTGGTTTGGCCATTTCTAGATCTCACAGCATCTCCTTCAGTTTGCAGGTTGTAAAGTAATCGGCATGTCTTCCTTTCCCAAGCTGGTGCCACAGATGTTACTGTGCTTTGATTCCTGGTACAATTCAGGAGAACAGGATGCCTTGATGTTAAAACTGCTCATGCAAGTGTCCTGTATTTAAATTCATCTTGTTTGGCTTGAGTAAAATACAATGAAAATATAGACAAAAATTTACAGATTTTGCACATCACAACTGGTCTGCAAGTTACGGCGTAGCAATGGATTGTGCAGACTGTGCAAAGTACAAGGGCCTATGAGCCCTCTTCTGTTATTTTAATTATTAAATGGGATGCATTGCCTTACTAAGGGACTGCTACAGAAAAAACAAGGGGTCTGGTCACCATAAATACAGGAGAGAATTCTAAAATCAATAATTAATAGTTTGTCGTGTTGCAACTTTGTAAATGTAAGAATCAAAGGATAAAGTATTAGGAAAAGTTACAACAAAAACAAAACAAATCTTTTTGGTATGGGTACCAGGCCTAGAAAAGGCACATGACAGAGACGATCCAATGCAGATCAAGTCGGTTTACTTTACTTTTGGCCTTGCCCCTTCATTTAGTCACCTGTCAAAGTCTGGACAGCCAAACACTCTGAAGTGTACAACACTTATAAACTGGACAGCACATCTGTAAGACAAACACGGCCAGGTGGTGGTGTCCCATTCCCCTGCTAATTTACCTGCCCTTGAATTATTCTGACTCCTACTCGCTGTGTTCCTACCAAGATGTCCCCTCCTGTGCCTGTCTGTTACACTGGGATTCTCTTTCTACTGGACAAGACCTACAATGTAAGCTCACTGCCTGGTTCTACAGCATCATCCAAGGCAGGCAGACACTGCATTATACTTGATCTCTACACTGACAGCCAACTACTTCTACTAATAAGTACAGTATGTCTGATTAGTAGTGGGGCCTGCAACTTGACCAGGGAATGGCACCAACTCAAAAAAAGTTCAAAACGGTTACATTTATTTTCATAATTGGGGGAACTGGGACTGAAACACCAGAATAGGAACATCACAGACCATACAGTTACATTGTTTGCTTTTTTCTCAGTATTTTATTAAGTACCTTCATGAACAAAGAATTTAAAGTCATTGCTGCCTTGGGTACTGTGATACAGACGTGACACGAACACTGAACACACGTCTCAAAGGCTCTCTTGTCATTTAAAACACTGATGGGTTGCTGAAGCATTCATTGAATTGGTGGATTATTTGTATTGCACACAATAAGAGGCAGCCAGCAAAGGACTTTTGTAGTAATAAAAAAAAAAAAAATATCACTTACCAATGGGGGAAGAAGTGGTCATACCTGAGAAATCACAGTTGTTTTGAACTAATCCAAGATCATAGCGTGATTGTGTGGATGCCAGCTGATGAGGTTTTTATGTCGTGCGGTCAAACAAGAGGCCGAGGTGCTTGGCGTGACACAAAAGCAAAAATCTGACTAGAATACTTCACACATGAGATTTTCAGTACCATAACTCTGCCAGTGACATTAGCTGTACTGGATTTATTGGACAGTAAGGAGGCTTTTAAGGTACTGTTACAGCAGGGACGCCCAGAAACATAAAAAGCCACACAACTCCAGGACAGTAATGAACAGCGTTGAAATCCCCTGGACCTCTTTGTTTAGAATGCACAGTTTCAAGTCCTCATTTTTATGGCACCCAGTTACATTTTCATATTTCAGATTGGAGCAATGTAAAGATTAATACTTAAATGAGTTGAATAAAAACATGTTCAATATTACTTGTACTGTAATAATTCATACAGTAAAATGAGCCATCAGCACACTATGCCTACCCAGCGATAGAGCGATAAAGTCCATTAAATTCTCTTAATCGGGTTTTTAAAAAGTAAGCAATCTGCTGAAGCATTAACATACATTCTTGTATATATACTTTATTGGTCAGGTCATCCAGCTACCTTTCCATTTAATATTTAAATAATTCATTTTAAATACTTATGAAACAATTGACCCCCTCAGAAAAAGAAAAAGCAAGCATTTAGATAAATTACAGCAAATTAAAACTACATAGCTATAACAAACAAACCACTCCTCCTCCCCAATACAGTATAACTTAATAAACTAATAAGGTAGATAGCATAAATACATCATGAGATAGGACAAAAGTTACAAATGCATTCATAATATGATTAATACAGAGCTCCGATTACTGACACACCAGTATACCTCTACAGTACAATCAAACTCGTCAGAGACAGTGAGTGATGAAAGTGACTAGATACGGTCATCTGCAAGCACAGCGCTTCAAAAGCCAAACGTGTTCTCTCCACTGTAGGCCACATACAAGAAGCCGTCTTCATCTTTTTCTTTTTCATATAGTTGTCCCATTGTCAAACTAGAGTAAACATAAAAACAAATTTAAAAAAATATAAACATTAAGATAACATAAACAAACACAAAGACCACACTGCCCATGCAACAAAAACTGCACAAACGGTGATGGGGATTCCTGCAGAAATCACACACATGACAAGACTTGTGCAGATGTTGTGCACCATTTTTTCTCTGCGCTTCATAATCCAAGTTCAATCAGAAATAACTGTGCAACAGTTGCATAAACAGTATTTTACACAAGATGTACACACACACACACACAAAGATACACCCAACAGCAACGGTCCAGCATTGCAGGTCAGCCTGGTAAGTTATTTAAATGCCCATATTACTATAAAAGCTGCAAATAAAGCTTGCTATTTATTTAAAATAAATAAATACAATGACTGCATTTTGGATTATTGTCAGATTATGTTGAGCTGGGGACTCCTGTACTACTGGTAAGCAAACCAAGAATCTGATAGCCCAGCACACCCTGGCCATTTAAAAGCAATAGTCCGATGATGCTGGTGAGGTTGTACAAAAGATCTAAGCTGACCTGAAGATTGCCGCCACCACAAAGTAAATTACTGCAGACCATTTCAGTACCTACTTGTATGCTTTCTGCTCACTACAGTGATGGATTACACTCCATGGATCATCAAAATAACACCACGGACAGTGCGTCAGTAACTACTATGACATTCTCTGTTGATACCTCTGTATCATCACTAGCTGTCAAATAACCACCCATGAGGTGTGTGGAGATGACACAGTCAAAGATGCAAGCTGGTCAATGTTCTAATGGTTTGTCATTCAAGAATAGTGGGATGCCACCACTTATGATGCACAGTTGACCCTGTTGCTTACCATGGGAACTTTGATAACACAGTAATACATTAAGGATAATGGGTTACTTCATGTAGAATATGTTTGTGCCAAGCCTGTTGAGTGCAGTTTAATAATGGGAAAGGCCCAAATACAGAGTGTTGCTATCTTTTGGTAAAGCCACTGCTCCTTCCAGTTCTGTCCACACACCACTACCTTCCTGGTAGAGCACTGGCATAATTCCCAGTTGCTGTGTTCAACTTGGCTCCTCTTTGACTCCTTTAGAAATTCCCCACCTACCTCAATTGCTTAAATTCTACCCAGATTACATAAAGCATGGAAAAAACAGGCACAATTAATTCTAACTCTAACAGACTGGACACACTCTTTCTTTTACCCACAACTTACTGCGAATTGTAATGACACCAGTAATTTACACGTAACACTCAAACAAGACAAAGGAAAAACATTACACCACTAAATGACTGTATGGTTGCAGAACTAGCAAAAGTATCACCTTAAATACTCTTTCTCATTATAGGATTCACCTGTGTAGGTAGGTCAGGGGTCACTGAGCTTACCAAGCCAATTTGAGTTCCAATAATTAGTTCTAAAAGTTTTGGAATCAATAAAATGACAACGGTGCCCAAATTTATGCACCTGCCTGATTTTGTTTGAACAATTATTGCACACTTTCTGTAAATCCAATAAACTTCATTTCACTTCTCAAATATCACTGTGTGTGTCTCCTATATGATATATTTAACTGACATTTTTTATCGTGACAACCAACGATTTATACAGGAAAATAATGACTATTAACAAGGTTGCCCAAACTTTTGCATCCCACTGTATATACAGTGGGGAAGATATGTCTAGTGTCCACTGCTGTACTGGTGCAGATTTAGTTTGTCACCAACCCACAGCCCAATGTTGCAACAAGAACAGTAGATGCACGGTTCTTTGCATGCCTTTATTTTTTCTGTTGTTTTTACATGAGGGTAGAATGTCAGTGCCTGACCTGCACGATCGATGTGCCCATTGTGTTATTGCAGACTACCACTGCACAAGGTTTAATGCCATCCACTTTTTTCCTGACATGAGCATTGACAGCCGCCACATTCAGTACAGTACGTCGTGGCCAACATCTTGCTTACCCTTGCACTTGGATCACAATTATTTTGCCTTTTTGTCACAAAACTACTGTTGCACCATGGTAAAGGTTCATTTAACCGAATCGTGCATCAGTTTCATTTTTGTGTCAATCAACACCGTCATCACTAGCGCTCAATTCAAGCAGTGGTTCAGTTTCAGTTGATTCTAAAAGTGCCTTTATGGCTTTTCATTTACCACACCACTCCACTCTTAAATATTGAAGAATTACTGTACCTTTGAGTTACCATAAAGTGGCAGAACACAGAGATATTCAAGATTTTTTTACAGCCTAAATTTATTTTGGTGTCCAGAAAGTTATTCCAGTTTAACATTGTAAAGCATATCATGACATGTCACCCCAAGTCTGGCTTAGGTTGAACCATAATAGCATTGAATTCGAAGCTCGAGAATTGCCCAGGGTTAATGCCAAGGAGGTTAACTGTTAGAAATTTACCATCAGAAAGATTTATTTTGACTTGCATATTTTCTTCTTTTACATAACTGATGTCCGCTCCTGACAACAAAACAAATCTCAGGTACAAGCTATTGGGATTGTGCTACCTAAGTTGCCAAATGTACTTGAATGTTACGCTATGTGTACACTTTTCTAGATTGTATTCCAATAGGTCAGCTTAGTGTTTGATTAAAATATGGCTTCTATAAGGCCCTTCCTAATATTATTACCACATGACTCCAGCTTTTTTTGTCAGCATCATACCAGTCTGGCCAACCAACCTAGTATACCTACATAAGACCTCCCCAACACACAAACAACAAGAAAGTACTAAAAAGGAAGGGATTATCAACAACAAGCACTCTTTCCAACCTATGGTGTGTCTGAGTGACTACTCAGATTGTTAATAACAGGATAAAAGGGAAAAGAATAATCTGTTACAATTTCCTGATGCAATAAGTATGAATGGGGACACTATTTGAACAATAATAAATGATATGAAAATCTTCATCAAAAATATCAGATTACTTGTGTCACACATTTTAAAATATTAGGTATCCAGTAACATATTCACAATGACACCAAATACATTAATTTTTGCTAAAATATTCAATAAACCATCTGTAAAATCAGCTAATGGAAAACAGTAGTGCACTCCAACAAGACTGAGCTTTTGAACTGAAGACCCACCTCCCCCTTATTCATTGGTCAGGATTAATACTTACTTATTGAATAAATGAAACATATAATTGTAAACTACCCTAACAAGACAAAGGTACACAATGGAGATTCACAAAACTTAAAAATAAAAGCTTACACAAAACAAATTTGCTGCCGCTTTCCCAGTCTCCTTTTAAACAACTACTGAGGTCTCACTGGCTCAAACAGCGGAAGATCCTCTTCAAAATACTCCTATTGTCTGATAAAACGTGTTTGGATATTTGATCAAACATTTACAAATGTCAGCAATACCATTTTTGACTTTGACTACTTTGTAAAGGGAAATGTTAAACTAAGTAACATTGTTAAATATCCTCTTTAGTGGCACTAGAGGCCCAAATATCATGTTTCCTACTCATACTTTACCTGCAAATTTATTACAGCACACAGAGCCTACACTCAGTGAGGATTGCTGTACAAAAATAAATTGAAATTTAACTTCTTGATTTGTACCCCTCAATGCCTCATAGGTTCTTAATCTCTTATTTACAAGGATTAGCCGTATCCAGAGAAAAATAAGTTACTATGAAAAGGAAACGAGTGCTAATGCTGACTGATACGTCATACACACGACACACAGACAGACAGACACAAAGAAAGGATTTGGTTCTTTACATACGTATGCTCAATAAATAAATAAGTAAATGAATGAAACTATTATTCAGGATACCATAGGCTCATCAACCTGCATATTCCCGAGCTTACAAAAGGATGGCTGCACAGTATTGCACAACGCACATACATGTGTGTGATATGTCAGCATGACTGGGTGATGAGAAAGGCAATACTCTGAATACAAGAACAAACTTTTCCCTTCACTTTTTTTCAAATTCATGAATCTGAAAATTCAACAGTGTGAAACCTCATGTGGTCAACAGTTACAAAAATACTCCAGTAAATTAGTTTGTAGACACTTATTAAAGTGATGACTAGGAAAATGGTAATGTATTAATGTCTTTACAGACTTGGGTACATACATTTCTAGTGTTGTGAGTAAAACTACATGATATACTGTCATCATGGACAGAGAAAAATAAATAATAATACTACATTTTATTTATATAGCACCTTTCCCATACTCAAGTTAATACATTAACTGATTTGTTTAATTCCAAACTGATCTGTTTAATTTCATATTTCATTGCAGGTTTCAATTCGTACCCAAAAGAAATAAAACGTTTTAAACACAACAACACTAAGTGAATTTTGATTGAACACATGCTACACAGAATGTGTTAGGGTTTCATTGTGAAATCAGGACCAAAAAACATACTTTTTATCCTGTTATGACTTTGAGGCTATCTTTAAATTACATGACGAGATCATATTACTTCAGGCTCTGTGGTCAACTCCACTGTAATAGTTTGTTCCTATATTATCATCCATAAACATATGAACCTGCTCATCTCCATCCATTCATTATCCAACCCGCTATATCCTAACTACAGGGTCACGGGGGCCTGCTGGACCCCTATACCAGCCAACACAGGGCGCAAGGCAGGAAACAAACCCTGGGCAAGGTGCCAGCCCACCGCAGACCTGCTCATCTCCTAACTTCAATTCAAGCAACACAAAGAAACAACAATTTCCCTCTCAAGGAATGAATGGCCAGTTGTGCCTAAGTTTAACTCATCCAGATTATGATCTATTGCAATGATTATCTTATTCTGCTGAAGCATTTAGTTTTGAATGCAAATATTTTATAATATGTATACTGCCCAGAATTTCTAATAAGAAACAATTGCATGTCATACATACACACAGTAAAATATTTAGCGACCTAGACTTGTAAAAACTGATGTTAAAATAGTGTCTTATAATATTACTTACTGTATTAAGTCATGCTCCACATATCTGATCTTCAATAGCAGTTTTTTAAATTACTAAACAAATGTCAAGACTGTTTTCTGCACATTTAAGATTTTTAAAATTTAAGTGTGATATACTGCTTTTAATAAGAAGGAAGACTTGAAACTGAACAGTGAGAACAAAAAGTCAGCTTGATTTACTGCATCAATTTAAGATTTCCTACTTACATCTTCAAAAAGTCTTTACTAATGTCTATGCATATGTGATGCTTTTATTTCATTTGCAAGTTTCCATAAAATCCAGTAAGATGGTTAGGTATAAATGTAACTTTCCTACCTGGACTGAGGGACAGTTTTGTCTACAAATAGAAATATTGCTTTTTCTGAAGGCAGCTGGATACGTTTTCTTATAATCCACATAAATTGCGCCACAGTAATATCAGATGGTACAAGGTACTTTCGTTTGTCGATATCGACAATCTGTGACCCAGACACTTTTTCCACAATAACCTGAAACGCAGCACAAGGATTTATGTAAATAGAAAAATACAAGATTATCAATTACCAAAGCTTAGAAATCAAACTGTATGTACAGCTGGAATGGTACATTCATTTCAGACAAGAATAGGCTTGCTTTTACTTCAAATCATCATTAATTATTGGAGGCTTGCAAAATACACACAGTAACATTCTCTAAAATATTGTAATCATTCTGATCATAGTTATCACTTTTAACTTTTCCAAGCTAAGAATAAGAACACATGGAACACCCAAACTGTTTTTTCCTCACCTATGACCTTCCTCCCTACTACACACCACTGTAAAGATACTCACCGGCACTCTGTCGGGGTATTTGGCTCTGATCTTTGCAGACTCTACACATCTGTGCTCTGGCAAAGGGAAAATAAAAAAGATAATTTATAAAACTCATAAAACACAGGAAAAGAATGCACTTTATTATACTATATATAAAAGATTTGAACAGTACCACCCATGACAATATATACTGTACAGTACTGTACACTTAGACCCAGAAGTATGTGGACATTCACAAAGTTATTACTTTAATTGTTTACCAAAACAACTGGAGTCTGAAAATGCAGACTGCCAGCTTTAATCTGACAGTATTTATATCCAAATCTACTGAATGGTTTAGGAATTACAGCACTTTTTATATGTTGTCTCCTCCTTATCAGATGACCAACATTAATAGGACAAATGACTTTCAAGGCCTTCTCCCTTTTCATTAATAATTAAGCAGGTAAAAGTACTGGAGTTGATTCCAGGTATGGAATTTGCGTTATGAAGCTGTGCTGTAAACTCTTCATAAGAGCTGTGATTGCAAGTAAAGAAGGTCATCATTAGGCTGAGAAAGCAAAGCAAACCCATGAATGAGACAAGAGAAATATTACTTGTGACCAAATCAACAATTTGGTGGTCTTTTAAAAAAAATGAATGCACTGGTGAGCTCAGCAACACCAAAAGGCATGGATGGCCATGGAAAACAACTGTACTCAATGATTAATTACATAATTCACTCCTTGGTGATGGAAAACCCATTCACAACATCTAGCCAAATCAGTAATGCTCTCCAGGATATAGGCGTATCATTTTCAAAGACAACAATCAAGAAAAGACGACTTCATGAAAGTAAATACAGAGGGATTACCACAAGGTGCAAGACACTGGTACGCCTCAAGAATAGGAACACCATGTTAGACTGCCAGAAAATATCTGAAAAAGCCAGCCCTGAAAAAATATTCTTTAGGCAGATGATCAACACGTACTGGAATAATGGAAGAAGTATGGAGAAGGAAGGCTCATGATCTGAAGCAAACATGGTGGAGGCAGTGTTATGGCATGGATATGCATGGCTGCCAATGGAACTGGGTCACTAGTGTTTACTGATATAAATGCTGACAGAAGCAGCAGGATGAAATGCAACTCGGAGTCCTTCCACCTGCAAACGTTCACTGATGACACTGCTATTGTGGGCTGCATCAGGAGTGGGCACGATGAGGAGTATAGGAACCTAATCAAGGACTTTGTTAAATGGTGCGACTCAAACCACCTACAACTAAACACCAGCAAAACCAAGGAGCTGCTGGTGGATTTTAGGAGGACCAGGCCCCTCATGGACCCTGTGATCATCAGAGGTGACTGTGTGCAGAGAGTGCAGACCTATAAATACCTGGGAGTGCAGCTTGGTGATAAATTGTACTGAAATGCCAATACTGATGCTCTGTGCAAGAGAGGACAGAGCCGACTATACTTCCTTAGAAGGCTGGCGCCCTTCAACATCTGTAATAAGATGCTGCAGATGTTCTATCAGATAGTTGTGGCGAGCACCCTCTTCTACGCGGTGGTGTGCTAGGAAGGCAGCATAAAGAAGGACACCTCACACCTGTACAAACTTGTGAGGAAGGCAGGCTCTATTGTAGGCACGGAGATGGACAGTTTGACATCCGTGGCAGAGCGACGGGCACTGAGCAGGCTACTGTCAATCATGGACAATCCACTGCATCCACTGAACAGGATCATCTCCAGACAGAGGAGCAGCTTCAGCGACAGACTACTGTCACTGTCCTGCTCCACTGACAGGCTGACGAGATCGTTCCTCGCCCACACAATGCGAATCTTCAATTCCACCCGGGGGTAAACGTTAACACTATACAATGTTATTGACTGTTATACCTGCCTCACACTCTCCACCTTTCATTTTTTAACTTGCACAGCATTTTTTAATCACACTGTAATTAATACTAGCCGAAGCCCGCCGTAGCATATGGCGGTGTAAGAATAGGAACAGAAAACGGTGAGAAAGGAATTCAGTATAACAAAGGCTTAGGAAACCACCGTCGCAGTATAACGAAAATAGCAAGGAGCGAAACCAATGCCAATGGTCGAGAGAGTACCTTCCTGTAGCAGGCTACGGAAAACACAGACATTGTGACGGACAGCTGGGACCCATGCCCGGTCGGGACGCCCCTGCTGCATATGTTCCGGGGGAGCCACCATGGACAGCTCAATACTTCCCCCGGGACGCTAGGTGGCAGCCTTCCTGGCCAATATTCATTTCCCACTCTCCCACGTGGCTCCATGGGACATGGAGTCCTCTACAGCCTGGTTGGGAGATGGGGTGGCCGCTAGGGGGCGCTGCCAAGACTCAAGAGCCTGGCTGGACGAATCTTCAGCCCCACCCGGAGGTGCAATTAGGACCAGGTGGTCAAGCACCTGGAACACTTCTGGGTGGGGTATAAAACGAGCCAGCCTCCACCACTGAGGAGCCAGAATCGGGAGGAAGAGGACGAGGTTGCCTGGGAGGAGTGGTGGTGCCAGGAAGAGTTGTTGTGTGGGATTTAAGTGCTTTGGGACTGTGTTGGGCCTGTGGGACACGGGGAAGACGTGCGCCCACAGCTGAAGAAAAAATAAAAAGCCTGTTTTTTTTACACGTGCCTCTGCGTAGTCTGTGCCGGGTCGGGCACTATATTGCGCCTTTTACAACATATATAGATAGACGCCGCATTCACTGTGTTGCCCAGTTGACACAATAAGTCAGCGCGTCCGCCCTATTGCGAGTGGTAAAAGTGCCATTTAAACTAATACAGGTGGACGTGGAAATCGGGTTTTCTGATGAAAAAACAATAACGTTTTAAACAGTATCATTTACATATAACAAATTTTGGCGAATCGTTTACATGCAATTATTTATATCCATTTATACACTAATAATGGCAATTATTAAATAAATAATAATAATTATTATTATTATTAAATAATTCCTCCCGTATAAGTAACATTTTTCGGACTGCTTTCTTCCATCTCCAAAACATTTCTAAACTTTGTCCTGTTCTTACGCAACACAGTACTAAAGTATTGGTTAATGCCCGAGTCACCTCACGTATAGATTACTGTAATGGTATTCTATCTGTCATCCCACAAAAACGTATCCATCACTTACAATTTATTCAAAATTCTGCTGCCAGGATAATAACCTGCTGTTCTAAATCCACTGAACATACTACACCTATTCTCTCTCAACTTCACTGGCGGACTGTTAACTACAGAAAACAATACTAAATACCGCTCTTAGCATTTAAAGCTCTCCACAACCTCACTGATCTCCTACAGACTGACACTCCTCTCGCTCACTCAGATTCTCATCTGCAGCTGTACTTTCTGTACCACACATCAAACTCTGTGCTATGGGAGCTCGAGCGTCTCTCACAGTGCTCCTCAACTCGGGAATTCTCTTCTCCCTCATATACATCAGCTCGATTCAATAAAACATTTTAAAACTACCCTCAAAACTTATCTTTTCAAACTGGCATACCAATTGTGAATTTTGCACTGTTACTGCCAGTTATCTTTGTTTGTTTGCTAATTATTGCTGTTTGATCGAGAGCAACGGTGGACGCGGAAGTAGGATTAGAGATGGCGGGCGGGGCTCTGTCGTGCGTATTCCATGGTCTTAGAGTTGGTGGGCAGGGCTTGCCCTTAGTTAGGGTTGGTGGGTGGGCTTTGGCGGGTGTGGCTCTCTGTCTTGCTTGCCCTTAGTTAGTGTTGGTGGGTGGGCTTTGGCGGGAGTGGCTCTCTGTCTTGCATGCCTTTAGTTACAGTTGGCGAGCAGGGCTCGGTCGAGCGTATCTCATGGTCTTAGAGTTGGCGGGCGGGGCTCTGTGAGTTGGCGGGCATGGCTTTCTGTCTTGCGTGCGCTTAGTGAATTATATATAGATTGTTTTAATCAGTATGCTGCTGCTGAAGCATGCAAATTTCCCCTTGGGGATTAATAAAGTATCTATCTATCTATCGAAAGCAACCCATGTGCTTTTCAAGGCAAAATGGTGGAATGTTCTTCAATGTCCAAGTCAATTACTTGACCTGAACCCAGTTGAGCATGCATTTCACTTGCTGAAGACAAAACTGAAGGCAAAAAACACTAACGAACAAGCAGCAACTGAAGAGAGCAGCAATAAGGGTCTGGCAAAGCATCACTTAGGAGGGAACACTGCATTTGGTGATGTGCATGGGTTCCTGTCTTCAGGCAGTCATTAATTGCAAAAGAGTTTTGAATAAGTATTGAAAATTATCGTTATATTTATGATTGTTAGTTTGTCTAGTTACTTTTGAGCACCAGAAAAGGGGAGGACAAAGTATAAAAATACTATCATTCCTAAACAGCTCATATGATATTTTTGTCAAATTTCTTAGAATAAAAGTGAAAATATACACTTCAAATCAGATCGACTCCTGAATTTCATATTCACCGTACTGACGTGCAAAGCCACGATGAAAACTGTGTCACTGTCCAACACTGTATTGTGCTATATGCAAAAAGCAAAGAAAACCTGAGCATTCTGAAAAAATCTTCAGAGTGTCATGATGTCTAAATCACTACACAATTCACATCAACAAAATACAACCAGGTTAGAATTTTTTAAATGGAAAATATCTTAAATATAAAGTGCATATTTAAAGATCTTAATTCCCACAGATGGCACTAGCTAATTTTACAACAGCTGCAGAGATTCTGATACAAAATGATTAGTCTACACAGAGATAGAGCATTTAGATTCACTTTGGATTTTGTAGTGATATGGGATGGAAACATCATGGTATAATATATGCAGGAAGGGGAATGGGCATTTATGTTAATGTGCAATGGTAAAAGGGCAAGCACATCACAATTAGAACTAAAATGTGTAATGGCAGCGGTACAGTGATGCAGTGGTAGCACTGCTGCCTCGTAACAAGGAGGCTGGGGTTCACATCCTGGGTTATCATTGTGTCCGTTTTCCTTGGGTGTTCTGGTTTCCTTCCACAGTAGAAGACCTGCAGGTTAGGTAAACTGGCAATTCTAAACTAGCCCTGGTGTATGTATGTGTGTTCATCCTGCGATGGAGTAGTGCCCTATGTTTGCTGGGATAGGCTCCAGCTTCCCTGCAACCCTGATCACGATTAAGCAGGCTTAGAAGATGGATGGATGTATAATCGAGATGTTGAAATGCTGACTGTAGAATGCTTGTGACTTAACCTCCTTAACATTACATTGTTTCTCGAAAAAACAAGTAAAAAGTGTTGTTTTTTTTGTCTTGTAAAATGGCATTTTTATTAAGTCTCATCTTTCTACTGTAAAATGTGCAAAACACTAAAAGTGCAAAGTCAAAAGTGGAAAACGTATAATAATACAAATAATAATAATGATGAAACTATACAACTTCTGAATATCATCATATGAAAACCAAGTTCTCTGGCAATGCTGTAAACTAGGAGTGCCTTTCCACTCTAGTTGACAGGAGTCTCTGAAGGTACATTTGCTTTAAATGTGTAATTCTCGACACATATACGTAAGCAGCAAGTTGAAGAAACTTCAACTAAAAATGCTCATCAAGCTCATCTGCGATATTGACAGACATTGTGTTTGTTCCTGTCCTTTCCAAAGCATAAGTAAAAAAAAGATGCCGTAATCTATACTAATAAACGGCAAAGCCCTCACTCACTCACTGACTCACTGACTGACTGACTCATCACTAATTCTCCAACTTCCCGTGTAGGTAGAAGGCTGAAATTTGGCAGGCTTATTCCTTACAGCTTCCTTACAAAAGTTGGGCAGGTTTCATTTCGAAATTCTACGCGTAATGGTCATAACTGGAAGCTGTTTTTCTCCATTTACTGTAATGGAGATGAGCGTGAAACCCGTGGGGGCGGAGTTTCGTGTGACATCATCACGCCTCCCACGTAATCACGCAGTAGGTAGAAAACCAGGAAGAGGCCCAAAAAGCGCTGAAGAAAACATGCATTAAATAATTGAGAAGGCAGCGAAACAATAAGAAGCGAGCGAGTGACATATACAACCATATTCATGAGTTCTGCTACTTCGGAAACAAAGCACGATGTAAACCTAAACTTTAAATTAAGTTCATAGACAGGCTGCCGCTAGCGTTTGTAATTTAGTGCCTGCCCATATAAGGCCGTCCGTCAGCGGCAATCCAATAGAAACACTGCCATGGGTAAATATTCACGGGTGAAGGACTGTGCTTATGCAGAGGAAGATGAGATGGTCAGGGTGGTGTTTGGCACAAACTCAGCGAAACTGCGAGAGAAAGTTTTAAGTGCCTGGTCTAAGGTAACATTAGATACAGCCATGGACATAGCACGACATGGCACCAACACAGCTGGGAAACTTCGATGCATGTACACCGAGCAGCTCACGTGAACTGACGCAGTGCACAGACAGAAAGCAACAGTTCCAAAGAGCACTGAACAAAAATCGAATTACACAATTAAAAAGGCAGCAAAAAAATATGAAGCGTCTGATACATACAAGCATATTATTCATAACTGCAGCTACTGCAGAAACAAAGCACACGGTGGAAAAAGTGAATGTCCTGCTAAAGGAAGACAGTGTTAAAAAAAAAAAACCCGTGCATGCAGTGTGTCAGGTCTCAGATAAAGAAGAAGACGAGCTGTTTATTGATGCAGTAAGAAACAAATCTTTTTCATAGCTTCTTTAACACACTGCGTCTCCGCTGCGATACGCGGGTATATATATATGTATATATATACCCCGATCTGCATACTCGAATAATGAATACTTTATTCGCAATCAATGATTGTTTTGGTAAAGCCATACTCAGTGTATTCATTAGATGAACGGTAAAAAAGTAAGAGCGAGGGGAGGGTAACTTATTGAGGCATGCAGGCAAAACCACAATAGCACGCGGGCTCGATGTATGAAAAAATATATCTTTTCAAGTTCTATTTAGTCCATATGTGTCAAACTCAAGGGCCACGGGCCACATCCGGCCCGGCGTGTAATTATATCCGGCCCGCGAGATCATTTTATATACTGTATTATTGTTATTAATGGCCCGGGTATATGAAGCGCTGGTAACACAATAAACTACAGATCCCATAATGCAGCGCTTCAGATGCCTTGCCGAACACTTACCGCGTTAATCAAGTCTAGGTTATGATGGTGCAAGTTATTGTGAAGCTAGCCCACACGATGCCGAAGAGAAAAGGTGATTCTGAACATAGAGCCTTTAAAAACCGATGGGAGGCTGAGTATATGTTTACTGACATTGCCGGTAAACCCGTGTGTCTCATTTGTGGAGCTAATGTGGGTGTAATTACAGAATTTAATCTAAGACGGCACAATGAGACAAAACATCAAGATAACCTGAAAGACCTGAATGCAATGCAGAAGATACAGAAAGCAGAAGAATTATATAAGAATCTGACACTTCAGCGGACGTTTTTACCCGTGCACAATCACAAAGTGATTTCAAGTGAAGCTGCTTTTATGGGAGACACAAATGCACCAGTGCAACTTGCCCCACTTTCCCTATTGCCAAGTAATGTTGAACCAAGTCGTCACTACGGTGTTCCCAAATACGCACTTTGCTGATAAACTGAGTGCACTGAGTTTGCACGGCGCTTTGGTGACTTTGAAGAACAAAAAAAGTCCGTCTACATGCGCCTCGAACCTTGTGCATGTTTGGTAGCACATATCTGTGTGAGAAGCTCTTCTCAGTGATGAAGACTAACAAAACAGCACACAGGAGTCGCCTCACTAATGAGCACCTGCAGTCCATCCTGAGAATCTCCACAACACAGAACCTCACACCAAACATAAACGAACTTGTTGCCAAAAAAAGATGCCAGGCGTCCAGCTCTAAAATGACATATGAGCAAAGACAACTGAATGATTTGATTTGTTATTGCTGAAAGGAACACATTTTATTTATATTTCCAGGTTTTGTTATGCAGCATGTTCATATTTGAATTTGTATAATTTTGACAGGATATATTTTTATGGAGAGCAAAATCTTTTGGGATATTTAAAATCTAAGTTTATTTTTTATATAAAATTACATAAGAGTAAAGAAATTTGAATGTTTGTTCTTTTAACATTTACTTTATTTCTAACTTGTATAATTTAGACAGGATATATTTTTATGGAGAGCAAAATATTATAAGTTGTTTAAGGTTTGAGTTGATTTATTCAGGAATAATATTCCTGTCTGTTTTTACCATTCCTACCAAAGATATTTCTGTCGACTAAATAAAAATTCCTTCTATTTAAAATTTAAATAGAACTTGAACAAATACGATAGTTCATAATATCCACGCAGACTTGCACGTAAGAGCGGGAGTTATCCGTTTTAACAAGCAGCGTCTTGCACTGATACGAAATAGCTGTGTGTGTATATATGTAGATATGTATGTATATGTATATATATGTTTATATATGTGTGTGTGTATGTGTATATATATATGTATTTGTGTATATATATGTGTGTGTATGTATGTATGTATGTGTGTATGTATATGTATGTGTATATATGTAGATATATATATATGTATGTATATATGTGTGTGTGTATATATATGTGTATATGTATAGATATGTATATATATATGTTTATGTGTGTGTGTGTAAATATATATATATATATATATATATATATATGACAGCAACACTCATCACTCACAACAGTGACAAAACAATTACATTGACAATCATGTTACGTTATTTTCAAAATGTTTCCTTTTCTTTTTCATTGCTTCTTTAACACACTACTTCTCCGCTGCGAAGCGCGGGTATTTTGCTAGTGCTAGATATTTCTGCCATGGAGCTTTTACTAGTATTTGGAAACCAGAGCGTTCAACACAATTTACTAGTGTAAGGAAATTTATTTTGAAAACACCATGTTAGTGATTTGTTGACAGAGACCATAAACAGTAATGCAGATGTTGCTGAAAGTATTGATACCCTTTCACTTTTTAAAAATAATCAGAGTTTTCCATTAAACAGGTTGAAACTGACAAAAGTAATTGGCATCCACAATTCATAATTCTATATTCCACATAGCAGACACTTTGCTTTTGTCTATGCATTATGTAATTACAGGTAGTAATTTATAAAATAAACTGAAGTCAGCTGTATTGAACATAATATGTATTTCAGTATTGTGATATTTGCTCATTTGTGGCTTAATATCAAGTATGGTTTGATCATATGGTGTATTATTCACATAATTTTAAATACTTGGTAATGCAGAAATAAGACAGGCAAATATTTTTCACTGCACTACATTTTTTAAATGATCAGAAACGTTGTTGCAATATCCTAGTTTTTAGACAAGAGAGAGACAAACTGAGTACTGTATGTACATTTAGCCCACATCCTTTGCTTTAGGCCAAAGTACTGTCATTTACCAAATGATATTTATTTTTTAGGGCACCAATTTTCCTTTGAAATGTTTTCTCCATTTCCTTTTCATCATACCAGTGGACATGCTTTGTTTCCATTCTGAAGTTACACACAAGGCAGCACTAACGACTGGATGACATTGCTGTAGTTGGATATCATGCAAGACTGTGTACCGCATAATGTGAAAAATTCATTTCCTGTTAATAAAAGCAGTTGTGTGCTTTTACTGACTTTGATTCAACATGTGGCACTGCTGGACAAACAGCATAAACACACATTTCTAAATTAAGAGTCCACATCCCAGTACGTGCTGAAAATTTTAAGGCCCTATTCTTTGACTTGAACAAGGATAGCAGTGCCAACCTGGGGACTGTGTGTGAAATATTATGTTGTTGTGGTTTACAGACATGTATCTATGGGATGATTAAAGTGTGCCTCTACCTATTTAAATGCTGTATTCTGCATCAGCTCCCAGGTCTGTACAGTGTTTTAAAAGATAAAACCAGGAGGAGGGCCAGTCTTAATGCACGGTACATAGAAAAGGAAAAGGAGAGGTGCCCTCTGATATGAAACATCTTCAGACTCAATTACTATAAGCCCAGTATGAAACCTGAATAAGTTCTACCACTATAGGTTTCAGGGAAGGTATCTGGTTGAAGATGCTTAGATTTCATTTTTCTAGTGACCTGGCTGGGCACACAATAGCAGCTTCGACTGCAGCTTCACATTTGGTTTAGGAGCTAAAAATTACAAGATGTATGTCTGTGGTTGAGAAGACATGAAAACTTATTTTTCACCTACGTGAAAAATTGACACATGTTTAACTTGGAGACCACAATATGAGATTTTTTTCTGATATATTACACCACAGACAAATAGTAAACATATTCAGGGCTCAACTACCTTTTTATATTCTCTCTGTGCTGTTGAAACTTCACTGGAGTTCAGTTTCTTAAATGTTATCTATCCCATTTAAAAGTTTAAATGCAACACTGCATGGGTGTTACAAGTAGTTAACTATAATTAATTATGCACTGTGATCTGTTCTCCAAATTACTCTACATGCATACTGTTTGTTTTAAAAATACATCCATGTAATCCATTTCCTACTTCACCTCTCCAATAAGTTCATGGCCATGAGGAGCCTGTGGCTCTCCTGTAAGCAATACGTACAAGGTAAGAATGTCTCTGTTAATTGAACTTAGATGCTAAACGCGATAAATGCATATATATCTGAGAGTAAGCAGCAGGTGGGACAGACAGATCCAGAGAGAGAGTACACTTTTACAAATGTCCTTCAAATGGAAGACTTGAGCAATAAGTAGAATGAATAAGGGCCTACAAACGTTATGGGAATACATATAATCAAAAGAAGAGAGACATAGAGTATGTTTAACAGAAATGTGCTTTGGACATATTTAAGTAGATAGAATTGTACTAAGATCAATGCACTTGTGTTTTAAAAATAGCTCAGTTACTGAGATTCTAGGAACAAACCTTTAAGCAATTGAAGCTGAAATGGTGCCTGCCTTCATACTGACAATATGATGTATTTGATAATATATGGCAGAATACTAGATGATCATTCTATGATTTATTTATAAAAGACAAGAGTAGTCAGCAGTGAAATGATCTGAAAAGATCAGGTGAAGGCAACACATTACATTAAACTGGAAATGTTAAGACAGCTATATAAGCAGAAACAGAACAACAGGAAATGGAGCATTATCTTTTTTTCGACCATCATCTCACGCCCCCCCACCCAAGTGTTGATGTGAACTTTTGTCAAAATCAGTGTGCTACAAAAGAAATAATTATAAATTTATATATCTACTCTGGTCTAGCACTAATTTCAACCACTTTTGAAAAAGCGTAATATGGAATAAAACTATGCTTTGTTTTATTTCTAAAATGCATTTATATAGATGTAGTCTACTCAAAGCAAGTTAATCCAAGTTGTGGATTGTGGGTGTTTGGTGGCCAGAGACTTAACATTACAGTAATCCCTCCTCCATCGCGGGGGTTGCGTTCCAGACCCCCCCGCGATAGGTGAAAATCCGCGAAGTAGAAACCATATGTTTGTATGGTTATTTTTATATATTTTAAGCCCTTATAAACTCTCCCGCACTGTTTATAAATATTCCCCGCAGCGTTATACAGCATAATCCCTTTGTATTCTCTTAGATATTAGGTAAGATTCATTGAAATTATGTATGTAAACACACTGTTTATATACAGTACTACAGTACTCACAAACGTACGTATCGTATATCACTGAGGCGTTTTATTTAATACGTAATACAGTTTTAAATATATTGTAATTGATTAGGTAATAAAATACAAAGTGAAAAATATATAACATGTAAAAGCTGTACATAAAACCAAAATGTTATTTTAAAGATACTGTGGAGCGTCTCCGATATCACAGATGTTACAACCATTACAATAGACAGGCCACCGGCAAAAAATACCTACAAAGCAAGAAAAATCGTATAAAAATGTGTTTACAGTTACAATAAACGTACATACATGTACTAAGTATGTAGAAAATTAGTTATGGGTACTCACCAACAACACGACGACGACTTGTCCTATAACGATGACATCTACTGCACTGTCACAGCTGTTCTAAAGGAGCCCCTTCAGGCGACTGTGTAGCACCGTCATCTGGACTTTCTTCTTCCACTGAAGGCATACTAGGCAGTGTTTTGCGGGTGAGGAACATCGTGATGGGCAGTTGCTGGCGCTGCTTTTTCATTTGTGTAAAGAGGTTCCTGTACACTTCCGTGGCGCCGTCAATAGCGTTTTTAAATTGCAAAGAACGAATCATTTGCGGGTCCCATTCTTCGACTGATGTCTGTAGATCTTTTGCCATACGTAGAATCGTCGCGAGACGCTCAAGAGTTAGGCCGGGGTCGTCTTCTTCCTGTGCTGGGTCTTCTTCTTCCTCGCTCGCTGACTTGGTCATCTCGGCCAAATCTTCTTCGCTCAGCGGCTCGGAGTGGGCATCGAGCAGCTCGTTGACGTCATCACAGGTCATGTCGTTAAAACCTTCTCCTCCTAGTAGTTTTGCCAGCCTGACTGTCTTGTCAACCGCCGAGTGCTGAATTTCTTCTGCAGAAGAGCCCTTGTCGTGCACAACTTCTGGCCACAATTTCTTCCAGCAGGCATTAACCGTCCCTTTCTTCATATCGTTAAGGGCCTTCTGCACATTCACCATACACGATGTGATCACGTACTTACGCCAGTACTCCTTCAGGGAAAAGTCATCGTCCGTGTCCATTGCCTCGACCATGTTTTGCAGGCTGTTCTTGGTGTACAATGCCTTGAAAGCCCGGATAACTCCTTGATCCAATCAGTGACGTTGTATTCGCCGGCAAGAACTCTACTTTTACACCTTCGTAAGAAAGATCCAAGGGATGACCTCCAGCATTGTCCAGAAGTAAAAGGACTTTGAACTCCAGCCCTTTCTCTGCCAGGTAGATTTTTACCTCCGGGATGAAACATTGGTGAAACCAATCCGACGTTAGGCGTTTCGTAATCCAAGCCTTCGGGTTGTGCATCCAGTACACAGGCAGCAGGTTTTTATTCTTATTTTTCAGGGCCCGTGGGTTTTTGGACTTATAAACGAGCCCAGGCTTTATCATAAAGCCCGCAGCATTGGCGCACATGACCAGCGTGATGCGATCTTTGTGAGCCTTAAACCCCGGGGCTTTTGCCTCCTCCTTCATGATAAAAGTACGAGACGGCATCCGCTTCCAAAATAGGGCTGTCTCATCCATATTAAACACAGTTTCAGGCCGATATCTGCCTTCCTCAATGATCGCCTTGAACATGTCCGCGACATATTTCTCGGCTGCGGCTTTGTCTGCGGAGGCAGCCTCTCCTTGCAGATTCACACTGGCCAAGTTGAACCTTTTTTTGAATTTTTCAAACCAGCCCTTGCTGGCAGTAAATTCAGAGCTGGGGGATTCAGCAGAAGTTCCAGGTTGAGGATCGTCGTCTAGAGCATCTCCGGCATCCGCAAACCTATCATAAAGTTGCTTGGCCTTTTCTCGGATGATATTGGTGTCCACGGGGATGTTTTTCTTCCGGCAGTCTTCGATCCAAATTCCTAAAGCAGATTCCATCCGGACTATCGCCTTATTACGTCCACTTACAATTCGTTTCGCGCCCTGGTTAAAGGACACTGCGGCCGTAGATCGTATGCTCTTTTCATCCTTCTTAATATAACGAACCGTGGACTCGTTGATGCCGTAGTGGCGTCCTACAGCAGCGTAGCTTTTCCCTTGCTTCAACATGTCCAACAATTGTACCTTTTCAGCAATTGTTAACATCTTCCGTTGGCGCTTGGGCACGGCCCCAGAAGCAGTAGCAGCAGCAGATCGTTTTGTAGACATAACGAAGGCTTGACTACAGTACGCACAAAGAAACACGTTGATTAGCTGAATCAGCGAGACGAGATGCCGACTTCACAAAGAAACACGTTGATTAGCTGAATCAGCGAGACGAGATGCCGACTTCACAAAGAAACACGTTGATTAGCTGAATGTGCGAGACGAGATGCCGCCTTTAAGCGAAATCGAATTCTGCGCTCCCCGTCGCAAAGCCAATCAGCACCCAGGAGCTTAACTACTCTGATTGGGTAGCTTCTCAGCCATCCGCCAATAGTGTCCCTTGTTTGTATTCAAATGGACAAACCAACAGAGGAAGCATATACAGTACACGTACCAGAAATAAAAAGACCGCAGACATCCGCGAAGCAGAGAAAAATCCGCGATATACATTTACATATGCTTACATATAAAATCCGCGATAGAGCGAAGCCGCGAAAGTCGAAGCGCGATACAGCGAGGGATTACTGTATACCAAGGCAGGAAGTAACCCTCGTCATAGGTACCAGTTTCTCTTTCTTCCTCTCTCTCTCCCTCACACACACACACAGGCCAATTTAGAATTGCTGAAAGGCTAAACTTACCAGTGTGCATTGCTTTAAGGAATGTGTACCTCTGCTTTTTATTTGTTAGAACCTTAATTTATAAATGGGGAGAAAAAAGTGGACTGTATTGTTTAAAGCTTTGAAGCACCAATCTGCAAAGCCAATGCGCTTATTACTGTAGTACTTTATATTGTATTTTTGTGTGTTTGGTAGAGTGAGGAAATTGTCATAGTGAGCTTTTGGAAAAGTGCTATATGAAATAAATTCTGATTGACTGATTGATGCTCTGAAAAACAAGGGACCAGAATGGTGACAGAAATATGATAAACACCATCTGTTGAATGCCACACTAATTAGATCAGCTGTAGATAATCATGTGATATGTGTAGGAAAATTACCATAAAAAAAAAAAAAAAAAAAAGCAAACTGCCCATTGCAAACATACAGCATCAGTACTCAAATTTTGTAACATTCTTCATAGATGTCTGGAAAATAAGTTATAAAACATTTTTCTGTTCTATATCCATCCATCCATTTTCTAAAAGAACAGCTGTATAGTTTGTGCAATGACTGCTGGGAGTCTTGTTCTGGCAGGACTATTGCGGTAAGAAAGGCTAAAGGAAATGAGTGATCCCTGGACCACTGCCTCCATACAGTAGGTGACAAACGTTCAGTTCACTAGGAAAATGAAGAATATACTTTTATAGACAAGTTTCATGAAGAAGGAAGGTAAAAAAGTTTATGATTCAACTGTTGTAGTAGGGGACACCAATGCAGTACCATACCAAACAATATGAAAACATCCATGAAACGTACATGAATAAAAAATCTCAAGCTGTTGTTGTACTGCACTGGACAGGAAGGTTGAGCTCAAAAGGATTAGTTTTAAATATTCTCAAAAACTGCAGCTTCAACAAGGAAAATGCTCAGCTACAGATTCACACATTGAGAAAGCCAACATCACAGAGTCAGTGATTTGGTAGTCACAGAAACTATCAGACTAAGGCCAGGTTTATACTTTACGTGATGCGACATATGCTGCAGCGGACTTTCCTGCTACACAAGCATTTTACTGTTTATACTTGCGTGCATACTTTACGTAAATCTGGAGGAATCCAGCAGGTGGCAGTGCGAGATATTATCACGGTGAGAACAGGTTCGGCTTCGCTGTTTTGTGAATTGCCTGGAACACCCATTAAATTCCGATGACACCTTACCACAATATCTCTGAAAAAGATGTTTAATGATTAAATCCATCAATCCAGGGATATGTCCATTCCAGCAAGCACAGGGCACGAGGCAGAAACAATCCCTGGTCAGGGCATCAGCTCATCGCAAAGTAAATACAAGCACTCACATACACTAGCGTCATTTCAGTGTCACCAAATCTGCATATCTTTGGAAGGAAACCAGAGCACACTGAGGAAACCCAGCAGGAAAACATGTAAACTCCAGACAGGGAATACCAGCGACGTGAATCCTTGTGAGACAGCAGCACTACCGCGCTGCCCCCATATGTGTAATTTAACAGTATTCATTATTTAAACAAAGTTAACAATTTATCTGTAAAATGTAACATACATTTTAATGCATTTCATCATAAAAGTGATATCAAGTATAAATCTAAGGATTCTAGATGTGCAGAGAGTTGGAATATCATACATTTAATGTGTTCTGTGTGGTGATCTATTGCTGTTTGCCGCTGCTGTCAGGTCAGCAGGAAGCCCCAGAAAAAAAAGACGGCACAAAAGATGATTTGTGAGACTTTTAAAACATATTGTGTCATTACGATCGGGAATACGCAACGCTTAAATATAAAAGCACGACGATTGCATCTATGTCAGCATTTTGCTTCACCACATCGAACCATTCATCAAACATTGAAGCCCTCATATCGATCCCGTTGGATCCCCAAAGCAGCTTTCTGTCACATGTAGATAGTAAACAGAGACTCTGACGTCACATTCCGACTTTTATCACATTGCGCCCCCCGACTTTTTGCTGGTGTTAATTTCTGAGGACCTCCTCAGAAGATGTGTCAAATGAATGCTGGGAACGCGTGGCAGCCATGATGTGTTCGCGTACACGTTCTGAGCGTGAAGTATAAACAAGCCCTAAGGCAATCATCAGGGTGTAATGGGAATGGCTAACAAATAATGAACAGTAGCAGAATAAATGGAGCAAATAATTTCAACAGATACAGCAACAACTTTTTTATAATAAAAACTACAGCATCGAACAAAAAAGTAACTGAATAAAAATATTGGCCAATAAAATAACATTAACAACAGCACAAAGATCACCTTGTGATCACTTTGTAAATGCTTGACAATATGTAGCCTACAATAAATGTTATGAGTCATAGGTTTTCTCTTTTTGGAGATTTTTTTAACTCTGTGCTTTGATTTCCTTTTTTTTCTTGTTGATTATCCCATTACCTCATTATGTACTTTTTTAACTACTCCAGGAAGTGCAGCTTTTTTGTCAGTTTTTTGACACTGACCAAACAGGGAAAGAGAAATAGTAAATCTAAACTCAATAAATGTAAGAATAAACAATTAACCAGTTTCCAAGGCAATTCTCTGAAAATGGAAAGCAACTACACTTGTGAAGTTTTAAAAATGCAAAAATCTTGTCATTTAACAATGAAATAGGCCTGAATGCACTGAAACCCCATCGTAAGACGTGACAAACCCCAGCAGGGCTTCTTTCCAAGACACACTATTTACACTGGGTAAAACACTGGCTGCTTTCTGTAGCACACTTGCTATCGAGGATAAAAGAGAATGTTCAGGTTTATCACTATATGAAGTCTTAAAAATGACTGTGAGACGACAGGACTCACTGTTGAAGACTGAGATGATCTCTGAAGGACAGTCAAGGAAGTTCTAAATTTCACATTTACAAATGAGTTTTATTTACTAAACTTATTTCAGGGAATTGCCTAACCATTTGACAGAAAAGTTTGTTTTTTTCTGTTCTGTATTTAAATCAGTTAACTTTCAGAGAAAGAAAAAAAACACTGAATATTTCAACTAGTTTGAATGTTTAGATTTTTTTTTCCAATTCTGCTTGATACCTAACATATCCACCAAGAACCAGTGGGACGAGTAGGCTAATTCTTTGCCACCATTTCCAGGGCTTGTGTCTGAGTCAGTGATGTTTCAGCATGTAGTAAGGATCCATGTTTATACAGAGATAAATATGGTTCTCCTGCAACTCCCCTCTACATTATCAAAATAGGTTTGATTTTATCTTAAGTCATGATGGTAGGCTTGTGTGTTTTTGAGATGTGACAACCAATAAGCACTCACCTGGGAGTACAATGCATATAATGTAGCTACAAAAAATAAGGAATTCAGGTGTTCTGGATGTCACAAACATGACAGAGGCTTGTCTGTTTGAGGTCTTGTGCTTGTGTATTGCAACAGAACAGAAAAAAAAAAAAAAAAAAAAAGGTCCACATTCGCGGCTGAAGTCACCGTATGGGGAAAGCAGTGGGGAAGTCAGGCAACATGTTATCAGACAAAGGGGTGAGCTTCAATACTATAGAAATGTGAAATTGTGCTGGAAA
>JANRMT010062806.1:37623682-37642726 GCA_026402145.1 Polypterus bichir lapradei | reverse complement strand
ACTCCAGAGACATTCCAGGTTAAATGATATAAATAAGCACAAATGGACCCATATGAGTAAATGTGAAAAGTGTATGAACTGTCACTGTGCAAGGCTGGTTCGTGCCTTGCACTTAGTGCAGCTGAGACAGGCACTGGCTCCATGCACCTAAAATAGCCTTTTAGAAAATGGCTACTAGGTGTCCTGCATGAATCCATGTTTGTATCATTATGGGGATGAAAGTGAAGACTCTTACTCACTCTGGATCCTTTTCGGAGATACGTATGGCATTTTTATTAATTAATTATTATTTAACAATAAATAAGTAAATGTATTATTTAATAACCACCGAGTGAAAAATCTACCATGCAAATTATATAACTGTTAATAAAATACAAATCCTGTGACATTAAACAGAATTTGTTTACAATTAACGTAGAGACTGGGAAAAGTCTCCATGTTTTTTATTTAAATATGTTGTTTTTAAATATCTTTTGAAGATAAAAATATATGTCAAATAAGATAACAAAAAATGCAATTTATTATAATACTTTTGGTTGAAGGCAAAGTCTGAAAAGTTTCAGACTGCATTGGATTAAAATCCACAAAGTCACTGCAGAAAAAAGAAAAATGAAATAAAAGTTCTTTATATATCTGGGGAAAGAAAGACAACACATTTAACGCATATAACAACCATTCAGAATAGCACTAAATGCTAGAGTGGTAGGGTTTTGAAACAGTTTATTGTGTTTATTTATTGTTGTGAACAGCAGGCCCACTCTAGTTATACTGCACCTTATTTACATAAGTAGCATGCACCAAATTGTTTTTCTGATGTCTGCATCACAAAATAAAGGCCTCTTCTGTTTTAGCACATTTATTCCTGATGTCGCATTCTATACTCTGCGTCGCAGCATGGCCTAAAAACTGGAGCATTACATCAGCAGTGATGAAGGAAACACCAGCCATGGAATGAATGCTCTGGCCTTGCACAAGTACAAGTCATTAATCCTTTCTCCTTTCGGACAATTAGGGGTCACCAATTGATAAACAGCATCCTAGAAGATGGCAAGAACTACACTATCTTAATACACTGAAATCTACCCCTCTTATACTTACAATATTTTTCAAAATTGTCTGCATAACACTTTTCCACAGTTCTTTTGTGCACAGTTTACAAATTTACTTCTAAATCAGTTTTGCTTTGAACCTCTTGCTCCTCTCTGCGGTTGCATACTCCAACCACTAACAGTAACATTTCTGAGTTTGTATTTTGCTCTTACATGAACAAAGATGACTGCAATAATAATAATGAATAATAATGAGAAATTCTATTTATGAAATGAACTAAACACATTTTCCATACACCACACATAAGAAATAAACATTACACAACTAGAAAAATATGCAGAGGCAATACTCATTTAAATTATTGAAGACATCCTGGATGCAAGTGCTCATGTTCGTGTGCTTTTTGTTTTCTTTAACAGCAAGTTCCCTGATAAAATGCTTTTAAGCCTGTGGTTCCCAGAATAATTTATAGCATGTGCAATTAGAAGAAAAAAAATTGGCTTTTTTGAGCTTGGGTTGAAAGAAACTTAAAAAACAGATTGTACACTTTAAACTGAAAAATGAAAATCAATGATTTTTGTAATGGGTTGATTGATATTTGAGCGTGTTTTGTAAACTTAAACTTGCAAATGTGTTACTTGCAAAACAAAAACTAAGATATTTTTAACATCCATCCAGATCTCTTATTGTACATTTCTATGTTTGAAAATCTATCAAACATCACCCATAAAAACATGAGCTCCTAAGTTTAAAAAAAAAAAAAAAAAAAAAAAGTACTGATCAGAAAAATGTTTTGGTCTACTTTTTAGAATCTTTTTGTTGCTCCTTTAGTAAATTCTATCCCACTTCAGTCTCTTCAAAACAGGAAAAAAACAAATGTTTTATTCACTGTTATCTGCTTTTAATCATTTACATCATCAGATGTGTTAGGAAAATACATGCCTTGTTAGCTACACATATTTCGATTAAAGGAAAGTCTTGTCACTCATGAGTAATAGTTTATTTCCATGTAAATTCAATCTAATGCCTAATATACTGCCACAGCAAAGAAACATGTTTGGTCTATATGAACTATAACCTGTCATATAACTGCAATAGTGTAAATAAATCAAAATGCCAACCAAACTAAGTTACAAACAGTATGCATTTCAACTACAGTATCACATATTTTCACGATAACTAACAGGACTTCTCTAAGTTTCATATTAAAGTTTCTGCCACCTACAACTTTCTCATCATTGAAGACAGATTACATTTTAAAACGGACAGTACAATGGTGCAATATAGTCAGTGTTGCTGCCTTGCCCAGTCACCATCTGTGTGGAGCTTACATGCTCTGCTGAAAACTGCATAGACAGAAACAGCTGCATCAGTTTCAGTTTTCGGTACTTTTCTGTTATCATGATGTAGTGAAAAGTCATGCAAAATGACACCTTTTATTGGCTAACTAAAAAGATTACAATATGCAAGCTTTCGTGGCAACTCAGGCACCTTCTTCAGGCAAGATGTAATACAGAAACTGGAGTTCCCTGTGTTTATATACACACTAGGAAAAGAAACAGCATTGGTAAATCTTTAAGTGAGAAATCTTAAATGTAAAAAATTAATAGACCCCTTCAGGCTAAGGTTCATTTATCAAGAGAGAAGAACAATGTATGATCAAGACCTTTGGATAAGATAACTGTCCAACAGAGTCTTTTGAAGTTTCTAATGCGTTTTTCCATACAATGTGGATCTGTAGTCTGGTTGGTCTGTGTCAGTCTGAGAGATGCAAACAATCCTCATACCTGGCCATAAAACTCTATTCTAATATTCTATTGATTCTGCGGTTCGTCAGGGGTGTGTTCTTGCCCCTACTCTGTTCAATGCTTGTATGGACTGGGTGTTGGGCAAGGTCGTGGGGTCCAGTGGCTGTGGGGCATTCACAGATCTTGACTTTGCTGACGATGCTGTGATCTTCGTGGAGTCAATGGAGGCTCTGATCGGGGTGCTTGAGAGACTGAGCGAGAAGTCCGAGTGTCTGGGCTTGCGAGTGTCCTGGATAAAAACCAAGAACCAGGCCTTTAATGACCTCTTGGGCACAGCCATCAGAAGTGTGTCTGATTGCGGAGAGAGTGTCGACCTTCTCAAGAGGTTTACTTACCTCAGCAATGACATTCATGTCCTTGGTGACTCTTCCTATGAATTCAGTAGACGGATTGGGAGAGCATGGGGGGTCATGAGGTCGCTGAAAAGGGGTGTGTGTCCCAATATCTATGCAAAAGGACAAAAGTCCAAGTATATAGAGTCCTGGTGCCTCCTGTCTTGCTATATGGTTGCGAGACATGGACACTATTCAGTGACCTGAGACGAAGATTGGACTCCTTTGGTACTGTGTCTCTCCAGAAAGTCCTTGGGTACCGTTGGTTTGACTTTGTGTCAAATGAGCGGTTGCTCATGGAGTCACAAATGAGGCACATTGCCAGCATTGTAAGGGGGCGTCAGTTACAGCACGACGGCCATGTGGCGCGTTTCCCTGAGGGTGATCTGGCTCGTAAGATCCACATTACTGGGGACCTCAGTGGCTGGACCAGGCCCAGGGATCGCCCACGTAACAGCTGGCTGAGGCAGATAGAGGGTCATTTCCAGAGGATGGAACTGGATCACGTGTCTGCCTGGGGGGTTGCCAACCAGGATCCCAAGTTGTTTTGTCGTGTAGTGGGTGCGGTAACGCACTGCACCAGTGCATGCTCCCCAACTTGACTTGACTTGGCTTATTGGCAACTTCAGAACACAGCAAGAGAGAAAAGAATGGGAAGTCAAATTCATGCTACAATATAATACATTACAACATGGTTTGAATAGAGACAAGAGTTTTATGGCCAGGTATGAGGATTGTTTGCATCTCTCAGACTGACACAGACAACCAGACTACAGATCCACATTGTATGGAAAAATTCATTAGAAACTTCAAAAGACTTTGTTGGACAGTTATCCAAAGATCTTGACCATACATTGTTCTTCTCTCTTGTTAAATGAACCTTAGCCTGAAGGAGTCTATTAATTTTTTACATTTAAGATTTCTCACTTAAAGATTTACCATTATTGTTTCTTGTCCTAGTGTGTATATATAAACACAGGGAACTCCAGTTTCTGTATTACATCTTGCCTGAAGAAGGGGCCTGAGTTGCCACGAAAGCTTGCATATTGGAATCTTTTTAGTTAGCCAATAAAAGGTGTCATTTTGCTTGACTTTTCACTACATTCATAATGACTAACACGTTACAGCACCCTGGTACTATTATCGAGATGCAAACTGTTGGGGCCACCACCACCACTGTCTTCCACCCCATTCTCTTATCTTAATCCCATTGTTTTTAAGCCCCTTACGTTAATTATTCTATGTCTTATCCCATCCCTTACCTTAACCCCAATTGACTAAGTCTCTGATGTTAAAATAGTACTTAGATTACCTTGCCCTTCACCCATTCCCTTAACCTTACATCACAATAATAGAAAAGTATCCAGTTTTCTCCAACGTCTCAAAAATATGCAGATAAGGTTCACTGGTTACTCAAAACCAAGTAAATTTGAGTGAGTTTATGTGTATGCCCTATGACTGACTGCAGTCTTGTTCAGGGTTGGTATCTGCCTTGTACAGGGCGTGATGGATACACTTCATTACACTTTCATTTGTAATATACCTTAATACAGTTGTGCTTGAAAGTTTCTGGACCCTTTAGAATTTTCTACATTTCTGCATAAATATGACCTAAAACATCATCAGATTTTCACTCAAGTACTAAAAGTAGATAAAGAGAAACCATTTAAACAAATAAGACAAAAATATTATACTTGTTCATTTATTTATTAAGGAAAATGATTGAATATTACATATTTGTGAGTGGCAAAAGTATGTAAACCTTTGCTTTCAGTATCTGGTGTGACCCCCCCTTTGCAGCAATAACTGCAACTAAACTTTTCCAGTAACTTTTGATCATTCCTGCACACCGGCTTGGAGGAATTTTAGCCCATTCCTCCGTAGAGAACAGCTTCAGCTCTGGGATGCTGCTGGGTTTCCTCACATTAACTGCTCGCTTCAGGTCCTTCCACAACATTTCGATTGGATTAAGGTCAGGACTTTGACTTTATTCTTCTTTAACCATTCTTTGGTAGAACGACTTGTGTGCTTAGGGTTGTTGTCTTCCTGCATGACCCACCTTCTCTTGAGATTTAGTTCATGGACAGATGTCGTGACATTTTCCTTTAGAATTCTCTGATATAATTCAGAATTCATTGTTCCATCAATGAAGGCAAGCCGTCCTCGCCCAGATGCAGCAAAGCTGGCCCAAACCATGATACTACCACCACCATGTTTCACAGATGGGATAAGGTTCTTATGCTGAAATGCAGTGTTTTCCTTTCTCCAAACATAACGCTTTTCATTTAAACCAAAAAGTTCTATTTTGGTCTCATCCGTCCACAAAACATTCTTCCAATAGATTTCTGGTTTGTCCACGTGATCTTTAGCAAACTGCAGACGAGCAGCAATGTTATTTTTAGAGAGCAGTGGCTTTCTCCTTGCAACCCTGTCATGCACAACATTGTTGTTCAGTGTTCTCCTGATGGTGGACTCATGAACATTAGCCAATGTTAGAGAGGTCTTCAGTTGCTTAGAAGTTACCCTGGGGTCCTTTGTGACCTCTCCGACTATTACACGCCTTGCTCTTGGAGTGATCTTTGTTGGTCGACCACTCCTGGGGAGGGTAACAATGGTCTTGAATTTCCTCCATTTGTACACAATCTGTCTGACTGTGGATTGGGGGAGTCCAAACTCTTTAGAGATGGTTTTGTAACCTTTTCCAGCCTGATGAGCAACAACAACTCTTTTTCTGAGGTCCCCAGAAATCTCCTTTGTTCGTGCCATGATACACTTCCACAAACACGTGTTGTGAAGAGCAGACTTACAAATATGTACTATTCGATCATTTTCGTCAATAAATAAATGACCAAGTATAATATTTTTGTCTCATTTATTTAACTGGTTTCTCTTTAACTACTTTTAGGACTTGAGTGAAAATCTGATATTGTTTTAGGTCATATTTATGCAGAAATATAGAAAATTCTAAAGGGTTTACAAACTTTCAAGCTCAACTGCACAATGGTGCTGTCTGTCCAAAAGTTTGACTCTTGCAGGCTAATTTGCAGTTCACGCTTTAGCATCTCATCTATTTTGACTGCTACCACAGGCTGCTGTTAATTCTAACCTTGGGCAGGTTTCAGTGGTGCTACTCTTGACTTCTCCATTAAAAATTAACAATGTGTCTTATGTTCTTTGGTAGTTAGGGGAAGATAAGCAGTACCATATCCGTCTTCAGAAGCATCTTCAAAATTATGCATTTCTGCAGACATTATGTGGCCAAACCCGGTCGGTTTAATGCACCTGCTTACATTGAAATCCACAAGTAGCTGCAAATTGACCATCCATCTTTTCCAACACTGGACATACTTAACTTCCACTTTTTCATCCCATCCAAATGTGGCAAATGTGGCAATTGGTGCCACGGCCCACCTGCCAAGTTGTTTGCCTGCCTATGGTAAAGTCATCCCTGGTGGAGGATCACAGGAATCATGGGAAAGAGGGGCCCTTTCATCGGATTGGCTGGCCGAGCAACGTTTCAGCCATGGAATGGCCAAATGGGGAGGCAGCTTGACGGATGAGGTCTCCAGCACTCTAAAAATATCAAAATCTTATTATGTGATATCATCTACTGTTAAATTCTGCTCTGTATTTCTAAAATTTTTATTATTATGCTGTATTAAGGATTTGTTCTGTTCTGTGTATTGTATTGTATTGAACCCCTTCTTTTGACACCCACTGCACGCCCAACCTACCTGGAAAGGGGTCTCTCTTTGAACTGCCTTTCCCAAGGTTTCTTCCATTTTTCACTACAAGGTTTTTTTTTTGGGAGTTTTTCCTTGTCTTCTTAGAGAGTCAAGGCTGGGGGGCTGTCAAGAGGCAGGGCCTGTTAAAGCCCATTGTGGCACTTCCTGTGTGATTTTGGGCTATACAAAAAATAAACTGTATATTTCTCTTTACACAGTTCCTTTAAAATAAATTCGGCGGTCAATATAACTGGTGTTAAATGTCTAAGCGGATCACATATTGAACTGACCATTGACAGAATACCACATCTTGTAGCAGGTTTATCATGCAGCTTTGGATCTTAAATTGTCAGTTTGTGTGCATCACTGAACGCTTAGGGCTCTCTAAATTTGTAACAAATCATGGCTTAAGTCTACGTCCTTTTGTTCAATAGCTCGATCTATGGTATACACAGCCTACAGTTTTCTGGGCAAGACCAAAAACTGGTCTTGCAAAAAAGATCAAATTATTCTTAAGCGATAAAAAGTGCAGTCAAAGGCAAAACTAAATATTTCCACAAATAAATTACAAACTCATGACGGTTTCAAAGTCTTCATTAATTAAAGATATGTTGAAAAGAAAAAATCCCTTTTATATACTTAGAACACAATACACTTATCAAACCATAAAACTCAATATTAATTGCAACTTGAACTGTTTGGGAATTTCCAGTAAACAACATGTCGAATGTTAATAAATTTGCTACTTCTGCAGACCAAATATTATGCAATCACCATATTTTTTTTACTGACCAGAAATGCTGTACTTAAGGTCATCAATAATTAAAATGTTCTGCAAACCAATTCAAAGACCATTAACAGTATATACTAATTTGAAACACATTATGGATGTATCAGTCCTTGATAGCTGTTACCTTCTGATTTTTAAATTACCACTACATAGGATTGTTGGGTCTGCAGTTAAAAAAATATCTCAAAATGAATTTTACTTAATGGCATTTTTGAAAATTAATTAGGCACATTATAAATAGATTAGATGTTGCACATGTGTTGTACATTTTAGGCCCAACATTAATTACTAAAGGACCGCAACACATTTAAAATACACTGAGGTGACCATGAATGTGACAGCTTAGGAGAGAAATATTACAGTATGCGTGAGTTAAACACATACATATACATACTGTACATATACATACATTCTGGGGAACAGAAATCTTCCAATTAAAATTTCGTAAAAGTTGTAATAAACTCAAAAGAATGACGCACAACTCATTTGTTAGATGTCAGGTGTTTTTACTAATAAAAACATAAATGCATCGTAAAAACTGATACATTTATGAAAAAGAGTGAACCCACGACGGATCGTTTGACTTAGAAACGGAATTTGACCGAGGAAGGCCTTGCTAAAAAAAAAAGGCTGACTTTCAGCTTGCTCTAAATTAAGACGGGCTTCTTTCTAAAATGCTTTCGTTTTCACATTATTAGAGCATTAGTGAGTCTTAAGTCTAAAAGTGATCAACCTCAGGGCATTTAAATCTGTTAAGAGGGCAAGGGAACAAGTGGTCCTATATACGAGTATTTTAGAAATCAACTTCGTCTTTATAAATGTAAATGTCTTTAGGAACCGATTAATTAACACACACACAAAATTAAAATAACAATAATACTATAAAACAGGACAGGACACGGTGCATTAATTAAAAAACAAAAACGCTTGGAACTGCTAAAAGACTGCCCTTAAGTTCACCTGAACCTTCACTCTCTATTTAAAAAAAATGATTTCACCGAAAATAAACACCAACATTTTTCTTCCTTCTACCTTAAAGCGAATGAGACGACACGAATTTTCTTTTTAAGAAGAACAAGATTGATAATAACAACTCTTTTCGATTTCAAACAAAATAAAACCAATAAATAATTCTAATAGGCTGCATTTGGTTTTGAAGTTTGACATTAACAGTATAATGAAAGTAAATACGCCAAGATGCCGGGCCTATGGATATCAACATACAAGGTTGGTCGGGTGGTGATATTTTATTATTTTTTAATAGCATCAAACGAGATGCGTCCTCAAATAACGCCTTACCTAGAGAATGGTCTTCTTTAAACATCCATTTCATCTTTGCAGTCTGTACTTTACTTGTATAGTCTTATTTAGCGTTCTAGTCCAAAGGTGTTATTTGGTCTCTCGAGCAAGTAAAGGTAACGACTTTAAAATTATAAACAATAACAAAAACAAACCAAGGCTTCACAGCGACCCGACGAGCCAGTCCCTGAAAATGACGTCACAGGATGGACGAGCGCAACTGACAGCCGAAGGGGGAGACGAAGCTGCACGAAACTTGAGTTTTTGCATTCAAATCGGGGTTCTATGAGCAACTACACGAAAAGTTACCTTTGAAAAATATAATAGATTCTGGCACAATGAAAAATGCTAAAATGACACACCGCTGGAATGAACGTATTTAACGCTCTTATGGTAGACACTTCCTAGCAAGCTGACAGGACATAAGGCTCAACAGAATGGTGACACTATTTTTACCAAAACGTAAATCCAAAGATTGCTGCAATCAATCTATATTTGGGATATACATATAATGTCTTTTGCAAACTTTAAGTGCATAGTGACGTGAACACACAAGTTGGAATATATGTTAAAAAAACAAAGTAGGTTAAAAAATGGGAAAGGTATGGGGCAACACATATCAAACTTGAGGTTATTTCCCTTATTGGAAGAGAAGTACCATTCATCCATTTATTTTCAGTACCAGCTTTCTCTGAATTTGGATTGCAATTAGTAGTCCCTACAAGGTGCATCAGTCTACTGTTGAACAACCTCCCACATTGTGAATTTGTAGCTGCCATTTAACATCTTTAGACTGTGGGAAGCAAATAGAATCCATGGATGAAAGACATATGAACACAAGGAGCACATGCAGGCAGCACGCAGTGTGAACCCTAGCTAGTTATGTATATCTGGGGTATTTATTACCTGTTATTTCATTACCAGAACACATTACCTACCGTACCATCACACCACCTTAAAAAAAAGAATGCACCTTTATTAACTTAGAAATAGTACTAGGGTGTTGTTCTGTGTTAGCCATTATGGATGTAATGAGAAGTCAAGTAAAATTACAACTTTTATTGTCTAAAAAGTCACCCAATAACTTCTCATTACATAACTTAGAAATGAAATTTGTACAGCACTTTTCAGTAACAAAAGTATCTTAAACATTTCAAAACAATTTGCGTGTAAAATCAATAAGTAGGGCGGCGCGGTGGGTAGCACTGCGGTCTTGCAGTTAGGAGACCCAGCTTTGCTTCCCAGGTCCTCCCTGCGTGGAGTTTGCATGTTCTCCCCGTGTCTGTGTGGGTTTCCTCCAGGTATACCGGTTTCCTCCCATAGTCCAAAGACATGCAAGTAAGGTTCATTGGTGATTCTAAATTGTCCCTAGTGTGTGCTTGGTGTGTGTGTGTGTGTGTGTGTGTGTGTGCCCTGCGGTGGGCTGGCACCCTGCTGGGGTTTGTTTCCTGCCTTGTGCCCTGTGTTGGCTGGGATTGGCTCCAGCAGACCCCCGTGACCCTGTAGTTAGGATATAGTGGGTTGGATAATGGATGGATGGATGGATCAATAAGTGTCTGTTGAAAATGTCTTTACAACTGAACACCAGCAAAACCAAGGAGCAGGACAGAACTGACTATACTTCCTTAGAAGGCTGGCGTCCTTCAACATCTGCAATAAGATGCTGCAGATGTTCTATCAGATGGTTGTGGCGAGTGCCCTCTTCTATGCAGTGGTGTGCTGGGGAGGCAGCATAAAGAAGAAGGACGCCTCATGCCCGGACAAACTGGTGAGGAAGGCAGGCTCTATTGTAGACACGGAGATGGACAGTTTGACATCCGTGGCAGAGCGATGGGCACTGAGCAGGCTCCTGTCAATAATGGAAAATCCGCTGCATCCACTGAACAGTATCATCTTCAGACAGAGGAGCAGATTCAGCGACAGACTGCTGTCACTGTCCTGCTCCACTGACAGACTGAGGAGATCGTTCCTCCCCCACACTATGCAACTCTTCAATTCCACCCGGGGGGGAAACGTTAATATTATACAAAGTTATTGTCTGTTAGACCTGCATTTTTATCACTCTTTAATTTAATATTGTTCTTTATCAGTATGCTGCTGCTGGAGTATGTGAATTTCCCCTTGGGATTAATAAAGTATCTATCTATCTATCTATGCAAGTTTTAAATACATCTTGCTTTGCCAATAAAAAAAAAATTGCTTATCATGTCTAGATTACCTGTTAGAGTTATTGCATCTTATTTTATTTTCTGTGTTCAAATTAATGCTAAGAATGCCACAGCTCCTTTGCACTTGTTTAGAGATCAAGCTAGTTGATCTTATACATATAAAACAGTCAAATTAGTAGACAATGATAAATTGATCTAAGCACGTGTGCAAGTCCTTGATTTATTGGCTGCCTTTTGAGCTGTCCACCCACCCATTTTCTGAACCCATTTGTCCAATACTTTGCCTTTTTTTCTCTTGAGCTTCTCCAAAGCTTTAATTTTCCCTTGAAGACAAATAATGTCTGTGTATCTATCTATCTACCTCAGATACAGCTAGAGTAATGGGCAAGCCAACCTTGAATGGGACACAGACACATACAAAATACCTACATTCATAAAGAATAAAAAAGGTTAACAAATGTTCAGTTGAAAGGAGACCACTGATTTCATTAAGCTCTTTCCGAAAGCTACTAGTTGTTCTAATATCGCATCCAGGCAGGGTCTCCACATCCATTGCCTCAGGGTATCTGAGCAGCACAGGAATACACTTTATTGGTTTTGCACACCCAGTGTACCAACATTAGTTAACCTAACACTCACAGCCTTAAGGCATGGAAGAAAGATGGAATACTAAGGCAGAATCCATTCAGATACAGAAAGAACAGACAGTGATCACGTCAGGAAAGACACACAGGCACTAACCACTGTACAACTACACTATCCCCTTTTTCACAACTATAGTATATATCACTTCCCAAGAAGTGTTGAAACCTGTTCTAGGGAACAAGCTTGAGTGGGACAGTGGTTCAAGTTATTTTTTCTTTTTCATCCTGAACTATTTTAGCAGAGTTAAAGTAGTTAGCCTCAAGAAAAAGTAGAAAATTAATTTATTGTAATTTATTCTGAGTAGGACAGAAAGGAAAGCAGCAAATTTAGTAAAATTTCAAACATGATGATGTTGGTTTCTGCCATGCCATCATGCAAAAAAACAATATAAATTGAAACAAAAAAGTAAACTACAAGATATATGAAAAACAGATTGGATGGGATGAAACCTTCAGACACTGCAGCATATATCACAAAATATATATATATATATATATATGGGATATATCACAAAATCTTTGATTACATGTTTGGGATTATTTGCTTAGCTTCAGTGTAAATCAGAAATAGGCCTGTTTGCTGCTCTCATACCATATACAGTGCTCTCTGTAATGTTTAGGACACATTCTTCCTCAATTTACCCCTCAGCTTTACAGTTTAAAATAACAAATCAAACAATTTAGACATAATTAAAGGGCACGTTGCAGACTTTAATTGATGGGTATTTGCATACATTTTGGTCCCACTATGTACAAATGACAACATTTTTTGCACACGGTTCCCCCATTTTCAGGGCACCATAATATTTGGGACAATTGATTACACAAGTCTTTATGTGTTTTGTGTGTTCTTCTTTAGTGCAGGCATCAGTTACCTCAGCTTGCCTCTACACTTTGGAGTCTGTAGTTGCCTTTGATTAACATGAGGAGAAGAGCTGTGCCAATGACAGTCAAAGAATCCATTATGAGGCTGAAAAACAAGAACTAAACCATTCAATATTTTGGTAAAACCTTAGGGTCACCTAAATCAAAATGTCTGGTTTATCATTAAGAAGAAAGAACGCACTGCTGAGCTCAGTAATCACAAAAACGGACTGGTAGGCCAAGGAAGACCTCCACTGCTGATGACAGAAGAATCCTCACTCACTATGGTAAGGAAAAAGCCCCAAACGCCTGTCCGACAGATCGGAAAAGACACCACTTCAAGATGCAAACCAATAGTTACAAAAACAGGATGGCCAGATTACAGTGTGCAAAAATGTACTTAAAAGAGCCTGCAGAATTCTGGAAAAAGGTCCTGTGGACAGAGCAGACAAAGATGAACCTGTATTAGAGTGATGGTAAGAACAATATCTAGAGATGAAAAGGAACTGCCCAAGATCCAAAGAACACCACCTCATCTGTTATACATGATGGCGGGGGTGTTATGGCTTCAGCATGTATAACTGCCACAGGTACTGGCACACTTTTCTTCATTGATGATGAACTGGTGCCAGCAGTTATGCAAAGAATTCTGAGGTGTAGAGATGAGTCTGATTTGCTCAAGTTCCAGTAAATGCCTCCAAACTTATTAGACGGCACTTCATCCTACAAGAAAATGATCCCAAACATACTGCTAAGGTAACACAGGTAATTTTCAAAGCTAAAAAATGGAAAATTCTTGAATGGCCAAGCCAGTCACCCAAATGAAATCTAGCTGAGCATGCCTTCCTTATGCTGATGAGAAAAGTTAAGGAGGCAAGCTGCTGGACCAAGCAGGAGCTGAAGGTGGCTACATTAGAGGCTTGGCAGAGCATCACTAGAGAAACTTCTCAGCACCTGGTGATGTGTAGGAATCGCACACTTCAATGAGTCATTTCAGGCCAGAGATGTGCAACAAAGTATGAAATATGACTGCTTTAATATACCAACCATTTTTATGTCCCAAACATTATGGTGCCCTGAAATGGGGGACCATGTACAAAACGTGTTGCCATTTCTATATGGTGTGACTGAAATGTATGCAAATAACCTGAAATGAATATCTGCAATGTACCCTTTAATCATGTCTGAATTGTTTGATTTGTAATTTGAAACTGCGGAGCAGAGAGATAAATCAAGGGAAAACGGGCCTTTGTCCCAAACTTTATGGAGGGCACTGAATATCATCAAGTCATGTATTTCGAATACATTAGGTTCCTCTCAGTTGCAAATCACACAGTCAGTACTAATTAAGTAGTGCTTAAAACTATGGAAAACAGTGTTTCTGTCTCCCATAAAAAAACAAAAACTGAACCTCATGGCCCACACAAGCTTTATTTCAACATGTACAGTTAATCTTTTTTCCTGACTCCAAAAGTATGTAAAGATAGGTCCATTTTATTTTCTGTTATTCCAATATAAAGCCTTCCATAGAAAAATAAAGCTGCTGTATGATCTAGGACTAGGGAATGACTTGATTAGTGTGAAATTTGTTTATTTATGCATTGGAAATTAATTTACAATTACAGTAAGTGCGAGGGCATAATTATCCAGCCTACTGTCCAGAACATGCTATTTGGTTCAAAATGTATAATCTTATAATCACAAAATGAATTTAATATTTTCACGTTTAAAACACCATTGAACATTTCGAGGTGTGGTAAAAGCAATTTGATCCAGTAAGAAATGCTCTTAACATAAATGAATAAGAATATAGGATTTCTGATGTTTAACTTAAAATGTCGTTTTAATTATTGCTGCTGCCTCAAAGCTTCAGGGACCCAGATTTGATTCTCGTCCAGGTGTTACCAGTATTGCCACATGTAGTACAGTGAAATTCTTACTTGTGGCCATTGCCTCAACGGAGTTTCTTTCTATATGTGTCAGCTTTACATTTTCTGTCGAGATGTCCTTCTAATTCCATTATCGAACATGCTTGATCTGCTTTACGTTTACAGGGAGCTTAAAAGCTGTCCCTGAAGCATCAAGGGCGAGGTAGGAACCAGCCCTGGATCAGCGCCAGTCCATTGCAGGAAACTCTACAATGAATATAATGGAGATACTTGTGAAGTCCTATGCTCCTTCTCGATCATTCAGATCTGCTGATGAACTGCGTCGGGTGATGCCACGTCTGCCTGGTGTCAAATCTCACTCCAGACTCTTCATGTGTGGCTCCTTGTTAGTAGAACTGCTACCTACACTTATTCTAAATTACGACTCCCTAAATGTGTTTAGAAAGTGTTTGAAGACTCCTCATTTGGTGAATTTCTCTATAACACCTAGCTGTTAAGTTTAGTAACTTAGGAAGTGTACTTAGCTTTTTTTTCTGAGCTCTTCACTTGGGATGATCAATTTTGTCACCTGTAAGTCGTTTTGTAAAAAAGCGTCTGCTAATGAAATAGATGTAAATGCTTACACAGAAATACCCTTGTCTTAATCTTCACATATGAAGATTTACCGGCGCGCAGTAGCTTTTTGTCCCTCCCCTCCGCACACACCATTGGCTCAAATCTGTTGCCATGGAAGGCGGGGACTATGGAAACCTGGAGACGCCAAACTACAGGAAGTAGCGGCAATAAGCGCGCGACCTCAACGAAATTTGGTAAAATAAATGTCTCATACACATATTTACTATTCCTAGTTGTTATCGGTAGTATATGATTTGGTAATAATACAGTTTTTTTTTTATTTTCCATAGGTCCAGCATTGTTTGTTCAGTAGGAGAGACTGGGCCCGCTGCTCTGTTTTGCCGCTAGACGCCGGCGATACACAAATGAAAGAAACGTCTCTTTTAAAGTGACAATACAGCCCAGTTTTGAAGACCCGCGCAGAAATGCCTGCATTGACGGAATAGTTCTCGTAGCCTGTTAGTTCACGTATAGGAATAAATGGCCATATATGAAGTTTACTCGCACCCAGCTTTGTTACGTTACAAAACCAGTATCTGTACAAAGGCGACGCTGTTCTTGCTGATTGTCTTGGGACTCACTTACATCCCTCCTCTGCTGGTTACTTATAAAAGTCAAGGTAAAAAGTTTTATATTTCGTAATTCATAACATTGCTAGCTTGTCTCTATCAATGTAGCTGTGGTAAAACAATCATTTACACTAACTATTGCAGTCTCGCATTTGCTTTTGAAAGGATGTTTAAAAGAAGTTGGAGACATACATCTGCTTTGCAAAAATGTATTTTAAAATCGGTATACTGTATTATTTATCGGCTCCCCCGAGACCCAAAATTGGATTAAGCTGATTTGAGAATGATGCATGATTAGTTTTTAAAAGTTCTTTACTGACTTTATTTGAAATTATTTGTGTTGTCTTTAAGGATTCTGGATTAAACTGAGTACATATGAAGAGCAACCAGTTGTCAAATTTCAGTACCAGATTTTAATGATCGCAACAACCAGTATCAATGGAGACTATGTTGCTTGGAGTACATTTCAAAATCTTAACAATCTACTGGGTGATAGCCTCAGAATACCTTCAGTGTCTGTAAGTTTTTCAGTACATCTTGGCGAATCAAGTCATACAATAAAGTTTTTAAATTGGAAGAAATCATCTAGAGTTGAATATCGTTGGGATTTGTCAGTATTGTATTCATTTTATGAATTGTGGTACAGTGTTGTGGGCAATCAAAGCTAACAGTGGCAACAACAAATGCAAATTAAGCAGAGGCACCAACTGTAGTTAGCTGGTTTCTCAGTATTGTGCTGGGCACACACACACACACACACACTCAAACTCTCATTCATACCTTTTATTTAGAGCTTTTGAATTTGCCTGCTCAAGAATTTGTCCTCAGAATAAAAAGAATCTTTATATACCCCATTCTGGGGAATTTTTGTGTACATATACAAGTGGCACTTCTGAAATTTAGGGTTTAATTATGAAGATAAATTAGAAAACTATATATATATAATATATGTATGTATATAATATATGTATGTATATATATATATATATATATATAGTGTTTTAATAGTGCAAACATGTAAATTATTATAGGCAGAACATTATGCCTTTTTTCATATAAAATATGGTCATTTTTGTATTTTAATTTTTTTGTAGGTAATGGAGGAAGATAAAAACCAGGATGGAAAATATGACCAAATGACATTTAAATTGCAGCTTCCTTTGCAGTCCACAGAGCAAGTTTACAGTGTTAATCTTATTCTTGGATTTTCATACAGCCTTTTTGTAAGTGCCTGTCATTTTGTTTATGAATAATTTACTTTGAAAGCAAGACTTCTTCTCAATAAGTTTGAGTCAGGTTTTGAGCTTGATCATTGAAGGCACCTTTATACAACATACCAAAGTAAAATGGTGCTTCTGCCGAGCTGTACGAAGCGTGTTAAATTTATATTCTTTACAAAAAAAAAGGAAGTAAAAGCATGCATTGACATATTGGTCAACACGTTATTTTACAAGGGAGAAAGAAGCCTGCTTAAAGATAACATCATTTTCTAAAAGTGGATTTTACTGTCATTGAACATGGGAGCTCACTGGGACCAAGGAAAAATTAGCCTAGTGGAATCAACCAAAGCCCCTAATGTATTGCTGCAGTGCTCGTCTTTCACTTTAGCTCCTTGACTCAGATTTTGTCAGGTAGTTATTTGCTTAGAAAGCAGCATTGCTGTCTCCACCATTGTAAATTACACAAATTCTTCAAAATGTGTTACTTTGCTTACCATATTACAATTTCCATGCAATATGTTTGAGTATGTTAGTTTTAATGGTTTTTTAAATAGCTTAATTAATAATATCACTAGGCGAGATCCCATTTAAAACTTCTGTTTTTAAGATGATTATTATGCAGAAATAGATTAGATTTCATGGTTTAAGACTGTAGAGAAAAGCCAAGCAATGGTTTTTAAGACTCAAAATTTTAGACATTTAAGTTATTATTTGTGCTTAGAATTATTAAAGCAAATTAAATAGTGCTTTTATTTGAGGGAAAACAATTGTTTAACATTGTGAACATTTTTGTTTCAGAGAATGTCCACCTTTGTAATGCAGAGCATGGCATACATCCAGCACTCCTCTCCCCTCCCTGGATCTTTACTGTATGTAAATGGGGACTTGAAACTACAGCAGCGACAGCCGTTGAGCCATAGAGGCCTGGATACCAGATATAATGTGAGGATGCAATCATTTTTGTTTTCATATAATGAAACATATTTCATATATGAAGTAATACTGTTCACTCACAGCTCCAGGAATCTAGGTGTGATTTTTCAGCCTAGTCACTTAATTCTGCATGTTCTTCCATGTCTGTATTTCTCTGGTTACTTTAGCAGCTTACCACATCCTAAATACTGTATACACATAGTACGTGTCAATGAGTCAATCAGCAATCTGCATGCTGATATATGAATTAATGTGTATATGTGAGGGTGCCTTAAAATAGGACAGGACTCATTTGTCTACACACAAAACTCATTAATGGAAGTCTAACAAATTTTATTTCAGTTTTACAATGAAAGAGTAATTGTAGTTAGCTGTGTAATTCATCTAGTCTATATAAGCCTAAAAGTGCAATGATTTTGTGCAACAATTTTATGTGACATTTTGATTTCAATTTTTTTGGCACACTTTAAATCGGGCTTATTTTAAAACCTACATATACCTGTATATGTTTGGTATCATTCTTTTCAGAATTTATGGAACTTTAATCTGATGATGTTAGATTTTCAGATTCTTGATATTTTAGTTTAGAATTAAAAAATGGAATGAGAAAGTGGTGGTTTTGTCAGTTAAAACAAATGGATTGTTTATTTAGTCTCTTATAAATACTCATCGAGCACAGTGGACGGTAAGAGAGTAAATATTTTATTCTCATTTCATGATTTTTACTCCATTAAATAATAATTAATTTTTCATTTACATATTTATAAAATTTCATGATTTGACTCCAATAAATAATAATTTTTCTTTTGTACATTTACAGATTTTACTAATATTCTGGCCGCAACTGGGGGTTGGGCGCTGAAGGCGCCAATGGGGCTTGCCCCCCTAGTATTGTATAAACACCTTCATTATAGTTTGTCAGGCCATTTTATTTTTAATGTATTTCATTTAATTTTATTCCTTGAGTTGAATCTTTTACATTGTATATACTGTACCTTTTGCTGTATGTAGTGATCTATAATATAAATTCTATGAAGTTGTGATCAGCCCTAATGCAAATGGAGTAAATTTCTGTATGTTATGCATTCACCCTTTCTTTCTTTCTTTCTTTCTTTCTTTCTTTCTTTCTTTCTTTCTT